>CADEBD010000226.1:6854039-7356940 GCA_902825455.1 Arctia plantaginis | reverse complement strand
TGTGTCAAATCAGTTTTACTCGATCGTCACAACTTCGTTCCTATCGGGTGTCCCACGACACCACACGGCTTTTTTTATTTAATACCGCGACTTCGTTTGCGTAGAATTTGAAAAACGCTGCCTTAGTGGGTTTGATTCACACTTTTTTTTGTTCAGTAGATATTCAAGTTTTAGTGATACCGTGACTGGGGGAGTCACATTTTCACATATACTTGCCGGCTTCACCGGAATAATACTACGGCATCACAGAAAGCTTGTAAGTAATATTTTCGCTGCTTTTCGCCGATTGAGTGACGTTACCGGAAAATAACCACCGTCCCTGAACCTAGAGGGAATGGGGGTGTGGCAAAGCTCTTACCTCTCTTAAGTTGCATATGTCCATGAACGTTTTTTTTAATGAAAAAAGAAGGCAGAAGTTTATATAATCTCAATTTAAAAAAAACCTGAAATTTGAAATAACCGTATAGTGAAGTATAATTTAAATATAGCCAGTAAGCTTATGACTTCTTTTTATTTAAATGTAACTAGATATTATTGCGTGCATTCAAACAAAAAAGACACCACAGAACTCAAACTCAAACTCTCTTTATTTCATAAAAAAAATTAAATTGTTTGAAATCGTCTTTTATGTAGTCTCTAAAGTCATAGATCAACACACACAAAAGCAACAATCTCTGTTTTGTCAAATAGTAAGCAAATAAATTTAACAAAAATTAAACTTATAAAATAACTATGATATGCCTGTGCCGATTTACAACCGCCCGTTTCCAAGGGGTTGAACCCTATAAAAGAAAGGGCAAACAAACTCATTGCAAAACATAGACAGCTTGATGTAAGTTTCTTTTTTCAAAAACACTTCTAGTAACACTAAATTAAATAAAAATAACAATAGTAACCACACACATCTAACATACGGCCGTCTGATTCCTAACTAGGCAGAACATATACCATGGTAACCAGAACGCCGTTTATAAACACACCTAGTTATATATTTCTGAATGCATACTTTTCAATTCAATTATTTATTAATAAAATATAAGCATGACAGTGTACACCAAAACGCTTATATCTATGCTAATTTTAACAAAAAAAAACTACATACTATTACAGTTGTAAAACTCAGACCATCAAAAAGAAGCAACATAAAATGTAAACAAAAACAACCTTACATCAACTTAGGAAGTATAAAATTACTAAATTACCAAAATTTAGAAAAGTATAAATATGTTTTAAAATTATGCTTTGGGAGTCCAAAAATATATCTGCTTACTTACATATTCTGGATAAATTACACCCAGAGATAGAACAACTGATCATGATTATCACACAATATTTTGTCCTGGTTGAGAATTGATCCTTATATTGGTTGTTACTACGGATTTGGTGCAGTAGTAGCGTATGCGACTGCTGTGCTAAGGTCTCGAGTTCAATTCCCAAGTGGGGCCAAATGTTTGTATGATCTGCAAATGTTTGTTTCGAAGTTTCGGTGTATTCTATGTTATATGTATATACAAAAAAAAGGATATAAGTATTCTATCAGTCAATCTAGCTTTCATAGTACAATATCTGCTTAGTTTGAAACTAGATGGCATTATGTGATAGTCGTCAAAATTATTATTATTATTCTCTTTATTTACTTTATATACATATTATTTACATTTTTAAATATACACTTTATAAAAAAATACATTTAAAAATATAAAAAATAGTAGACCACCGACATCGGGTACAGGGACCAAGACACCGGTGGTTAGGACTCCAAAGATAGGAACCTCCTCACTATACGAGCCGTGTCAAGGAGGACTGCCTTCTGCATCAGACCCTTGATCCAGCCATCCAACGTGAGCCTCTTAAGGTGTTGGTCGAGGCTCTTGGCTATCAATCCATGAGCAGATACGACTATCGGAACAATGATCACTGAATCAACATTCCACATATCGACAATCTCGTGAGATAAATCCAAATATTTAATTTGTTTTTCTTTTTCAACTTTCACGAGATTCTCGTCATGAGGAACGGCGATATCAACAATCATTGCGCGGCGCTCTAATCGATCTATCAACACAATATCAGGCTTATTGGCAACAATAGTCCTGTCTGTGATAATAGATCGATCCCAATACAACGTGGCCCGACCATTCTCGAGAACTGGGTCGGGCACATACCTATAGTATGGCACCTCTAGATTCACAAGATGGTATTTAAGGGCAAGCTGTTGGTGTACGATCCTGGCTACTTGGTTGTGCCTGTGCAAATATTCTCCGTTAGCAAGACGAGAACAACCAGAAATAATATGCCTGATTGATTCGCCAGGACGGTGGCATGCCCGACAGATGTCAACCGTACCATCTTTCAGGATATATTTCCGATAGTTATTCGTCATGATAACTTCGTCCATAATCGCACAAACAAAACCTTCAGTTTCTCCAAAGAGATCACCATGCCGTAGCCAAGTCGAAGATGCTTTTAAATCTACATCGGACCCGTTTAGGGCCCGATAAAACCGACCATGGAGCTCTTTGCCCTTCCATACTTCCCTGCGATCATTAACACCAAGTACTACAGGTCTGCGCCAATTCTCTTTAGCCAGAGCGAGCGGGGTGAAGCCGGTATCCACTGCAACTACATTGCGATGCACTCCCACGTCGGTATGTAGAAAATATTCTCTGAGATTGCATACCTCGCGATTATGTAGGGTCTTGATATTTAATAGACCGCGACCCCCAAGCTTTCGCGGGATATACAATCTCATAACTGATGAACGTGGGTGGTGCATTCGGGATGCAGTCAGCAGTGTGCGGACTTTCCTGTCAAGGGCATCTAATTCGGTCTGAGTCCATCTAAGTATATCAAAGGAATACATTAGAACCGGCATGACCCAACCATTGCAGGCTCGCACCTTGTTGCCCCCTGATAAAAGACTTTTAAGTACTTTTTTCAAGCGGCCAAAAAAGCGTTCCTGCAATGTTTGTTTCATGTTAGATTCTGGTATTCCCAACGACTGTGATATACCCAGATACTTGTAAGTTTCAGTGGCAGACAGAGATCTGAGTTTTGTTGAATCCAAAAGCTCTATTCCTTCAGATTCAACTATCACACCCTTCTTTACATACATGACTGCACACTTGTCTACACCAAATTCCATTTTGATAGAATTACTAAAGTTTTCCGTCACCTTTAGTAACTTTGTCAATTGTAATTTGTTGGAGGCTAACAGTTTCAAATCATCCATATAAAGAAGGTGAGATATAACTTGATCATTTTTCTGCAACCTATAGCCTAACCCTGAACCCTCTAATAAAGTGCTAAGAAGGTTCAAAGCCAGACAAAACCACAAGGGACTCAGACTATCACCTTGAAATATACCCCGCTCGATCTTTATTAGTACATCGCGTATCGCTGTCTGCCGACATCCTGGATAGCGAAGTGCCGTTCTCCATTGCCCCATACATGACTTCAAGAAAGTGCACAGAGTTGTATCAATTTTATACAACTCCAGCACCTTCAAAAGCCATGTGTGTGGAACCGAGTCATAAGCCTTCTTATAATCTATCCAACACGTCGCCAAACTCTTACGATTACAACGTACCTGTTGGCTAATGGTCATGTCTATTATAAGGAGGTCTTTAGTGCCACGGGTCCCACTTCTACATCCATTCTGAGAAACTGACATAATCGAATTATTATTAATATGTAAAGTAATTTTGAGTCTCAGAATAGATGTTAGAAGTTTATACATGGTAGATAAACATGTAATAGGTCGAAAATTTTTGGGATCCATGACACTACCAGACTTATAGAGTAAGTGGGTTATGCCAGTGGTTAAAAATTGGGGTAATGAACCCGAATCCAAAGCTGCCTGGAATTGAGATGCCAAACGCGCATGTGAGCTTCGGAACCACTTAAGCCAAAAGTTGTGCAGTCCGTCTGGACCAGGTGATTTCCAATTCGGTAATGAACGAACTGCACAACTTACATCATCTTTATCAATTTTAACAGGTTCCATAGGTGTTATAGACTCACATGAGCGTCTGACATCCTGCAACCAATCACCTTCTATATGAGTGACAGGCACCGACCAAATGTTACGCCAAAATGTATTTGTGACATTTTCATCTGGCAAATGCCTATCACCCACACATGGATCCGGTTCCTCCCATTTCCGGTACACCCACTTCTCATTTCTTTGGAACATCCGATTCTGATTATACCGATCTATTCGTTTTTTATACCGTCTTATCCTATTTGCCCATGCATAAATTTTCTGCTTTAGAAAGTCTATGCGCTCTGTGACACATGACATGTACTGCTGAGGACTAATGGTAGTCCCCAAGAATGCCTGTTTCACAAAGCGCATCACTCTCGGCCGCATATTCCCTGATCGGTAGCTAATAAGCTTACCGATGAGTGTCCTGGTCTCAGTAATACGACGTTCAATTCTATACTGCCAAGCTGGTACAGTAGATTTAGGTCGAGTAGTAGTGACATTGTTAGCTATTTTAACACCAGCTACTCGACAAACTGCAATAGCCGCACAATATAGAATAGAATGTGTATCACTAAGATCTTCGCTATTATCTAAATATTCAGGCAATAACGAATCCAGGGCACCCACCAGCGCTAAATTTCGTTTATGAATGGGCAAACGGAATAACCGGGGCCTATCATTGCAATTTAAATATCGGTATTCCAGAATCGCATCCTCCAAAGCACTCCTTATCGTATCATTGTATTGGGTACTTACGGATATAACTTCACTCTCCACTAGTTCATCAATATCATCAGTATATGATGCCAACTGAGGTGTGCTGTTGGCTACCGAATCCACAGTGTGTGACGAAGAAGGGATAATTAAGCTATTCCGTATGTCAGAGCGTATCCTCTCAAGTACTGCATCATCCAGCAGATGACAGCGCTGTATAGCTCGTACTTGATCCGACAATCGTTGTGCTGATACGTTGACAGCTGGTTCAAGCTCCTGAAACAAAGAGACTAGTCGAACACGGTACGCAGTAAGGTTCGTTCCCACCTCTGTAGCCCGATAATATGCCCGCATGACATTTTCATTAATAGACTTTGTCCACTTCATGCGGCGCACATCACCACCGGTAGCGGGGACCCTGTTCGAGGTCAGTAGTCCTCGGGATCCCAAGCTGGTCGGTGGCCGGCCTCTCCCCTGCCGACGTACAGGTGTTGGCGACGTCGGCGGAGAGAAAAACTCGTCGCTTGAAGTTGAGCTCGACGCCTCAGCCACGGCCGGAACTTCTGTTGTAGCTTCCGGGGACGGCAAGACGGAGCGGAGCGACGAGTCCGGGGATGTTGTCAGTGCTCTGGATCTAGCTCGGGTTAACATTTTCTAGTCGAATTTCTAATTTCTTTCATTTTCAATATTTTTTTGTATTTTGACATGACGTTAAACGTCATGTCTTACTATCAACATATATCTATATATATTATTTATTTAAAACGGTTTTGTGTTATATTTTTATAAAAAGGATCCATTTCAATACAGTTTAATAGCTTTTAATGATTGTACGGGATTGTAAATGTATAGAAAACTTGTTTTAATTCGAAAATGTGAAGAAATTCCGACTGATGTAGGTAAGTGTTGCTAGTGTTTATTATTATTATTATTATGTAATCTACAGAACGGATAACGATTGAGAATAAAAAGTGTCACCACCCCTATTCATCCTAAGGGTGTCGTAAAAGCCGACTGAGGGAGCACACTACGCAGAACAACAGCACTACAAAGAGAAGGAAAACTTGAAACAAACCCTATACCAACCCGTCTGGCCAGCGTGGTATAGGAGGCCGAAACCTCCTTCCTAAGGAGAGGCCCATGTCCAGCAGCAGGCTATGAAATACTGTTGATGATGATGATGTAATCTAAGGTAAAAGGTTGCGCAGAATAGGTTTAGCTCGGTAGGATTCTAGGCGGGATTCGTACTTAGAACCACAATTTCACAAGTCCGACGCCTTACCCTTATCGCGTCACTTTAATACTACTTAATTAATCCTACCAAGGACTGATTTTATCACTTACATTATGTAGGTATTAGGTATATTTTTATATACATATGTGTGTTTCTTTCTAACATGTATTCTATTGTTAGTTACTTACACATTTAGTCCTAGATAAAGATCGAAACATTTTTAGGCACATTAGATTACGTAGTAAGCTTTACGTTTAAGCTTTAATCCATATGAGGTCGATATATTTTGTAACTTCAACTGTAATCTAATCACGCACGCTATTACATACAACGCAAAAGTAACTTAAATAAACGACTTAAATTAACTGTATTTGACATCTTTAGATCACAGATTTTTTCCGTACCACTGGCAGAAAATTTAACAATTCAAACCACGTAACTTTAATTCAGGTCGCAAAATAAATTACAGAGAATTACGCAAAAAATAAATTACGCTCCATTAATTCCTGGCGCGTAATTTTCATTGCGTAATTCATCCCGTGTGTCCTCGGTTCAACTCTCACTGGTGTACGAACATTGAATAGTGATATATCGAAAGTGATGCGCTTGGGTAGAAAGCCAGTGTGATGTATCTGTTCGCCTGCTAGCAACAATCTCTTCAACATGGGGCTACATAAACGAGAAAGTGAGTATATTTTTTTACTTTGTTTTTTCAGTTTACAATATATGGATGTTATTTTTTATAGAATCTAGAAATATCATTACGAAATTTCTTATTAAGAATCCTTAATATGCATAATCATGCAAGGATAAACTGACGTATTTTGCCGTCTAATGGCGATGACTGTTCCAATTCTATTTTCATATAAACTTAACGAGTATGTTTTCCATTAGAAACTGTTTTTAAAAGTTCTCAAAGGTTCGATAAATCTGTCAACTGACTAACCTGCGCTAGATAACGCCTAGTCATCTGTAGTCAGGACTTTAGCACACAGATCCAGCAACTAACTTATTAAAGAAATAAAAAAAGCCGATTTCAATCATTATTTTACTAATTACCCTACTTATTCAACTTTCGAACTTGAGTGTTATCAGAGTAAGGAGATGAAGGATACAGATTATTACAAATTATCACGATTTATATGCATTGAAAATGTTGATACTTTTATATTGTTATTATATAATAATGCCATTTTTTTTTCAATAAATGTAGTTTTTTTTTGAATAATGAAGACATTTCGGCGCGTTGATCGTGATTACAGTTATTCTATTTTTAAACTTTTAAATAGGCTCGCCGTCTGCGTGTTAACCGAACTTACGGATTTAAAAAATCATTTTAAACTATTTCTGAAGTGAGTTACGCTAGTTATTAAGAATGACATCGCCATATTGGTTACGTTCGTATTCAACTACAAATAATGACTTTTGCTTTCAAATATACGTATATTCAATATTCAAAATGTGCTAGCTGGATATTATAATAAACAGTCAAACAGAAACAGAACATACGAGTATTTATCAATATTTATTCATTATTTTCTGTTGTTTGTTAGAAAATATTTAACAAGAATATGTTGGAAGATACAGCGTTACTAGATAGATTTACGGCAGGAGCTGGATGCGAGAAGCCCAAAATCGATCTAAGTGGCGTGCAATGGGAAAAGGCTATGTCCAGCAGTGGACTGCAATAGGCTGATGATGATAATGATATGGAATACATATTTTTAAGAGGAATAAATCCGTATCCGAGAAAAACAGTCCTTGCGCGCAGTTTACTTCTGACACCTTAAAAAATCATTAAATTAAAATTATAGGAAACCCTAATGGATTTATCCATACTATTATTCATACTAATATATTATTATAATATCTATACATACAAATAAATAAAGTTGAAGTGTCTGTTTGTAATATTAAAATAACCGCTTTTTACTAAATGCATATGTATGTTTACACGGTACGCATGCCAAAATAACATTTTTTACAATTTTTGTCTGTCTGTCTGTCTGTCTGTCTGTTTGTTACGCGTAATGACTGGAACGGCTGGACCGATTTCGACGGGACTTTCACTGGTAGATAGCTGATGACATAAGGAGTAACTTAGGCTACTTTTTTTAGACTAGCTTCGCCCCGCGGTTATAGCAACAAACGCGGGTAACACCGCGGGTCTCAGCTAGTATTATTATAAATGCGAAAGTGTGACTGTCTGTCTGTTACCTCTTCGAACTTAAACCGCTGCACCGATTAGATGAAATTTGGTATAGAGATATTTCGAGTAGGATAGTTTTTATTCCAGAAATCGTGCTTTAGGGGAGTAAAAAGAGAGGTGGAAGTTTTTATGGGGAATCAATAACTGCTTAACAGATTTAGATGAAATTTAGTATGCAGATACACGCGGGCGGAACCGCGGGCAAAAGCTAATAGGTACTGATATATGTTTTAGTTTAGTCATAAAGAGTGTAAGTAAGTGGTTCAGATCCTATGTTAAACATAAATTGTTTTGCCTAAATTAAGCAATACAACCTTTGTAAAATACTGTACAATTGTCCTCCCATATTAATTGAAAGAAATTGTTTGACAACAAGTAATGACGTCAGACGTTGGTACGTTTAGTAAACAAATACTGATTTGACTAGTCAATGTTCACACGTATTAAAAACCACGCAATTTAACAATTGACACGCTTTTTACAACAAAATAAACAATTATTTAAGCAGAACAAAATATGGTTACAGACAGTACAGTATAAAAGGGTACGTTTGACTCGTCTGAAGGTCGACAAAATCAATACGGCGCGCAACGAGACATACTCGTCTATGCCTTATACTTAACTGAAATTTATTTTGTATAAATATATTCTTTTTTCTTCCAATCTCATTAGTCCTGTGCATAGAGTATAGAATTTAATATATTCAACTTATTATATTTTGATTCTTTTTTTAAGTTTTGAGCCGTTTGTGGTCGAGACGCTACAGTCATAGGGTCCGTACTCGTTTTTTTTTAATCTAAGCATCTGATCGACACTTTTCGTGATCAGAAGGTGGATATTTTTCTAGTACAGAGAATAGTCATTCAACGTGGGTGTGCTGAGCGCTCTCTCCATTTTGGAGGGTTGGAGGGGGCTCAAAAGCCGGCATACCATAAAAAGGGGTTGACAAGTTGTTAAGAGATCACTTTTTCAAAGAAAACTGACTCATAAAAGACTGCTTAGAACATCATTATTGGCGTAACAAAAAAGCGCTGCAAAAATAACCGAAATTTGGCCAAATTTTGCCTTTTTACCGAATGTTCGGCCGAAGTTCGTATTCGGTTCAAACCACATGTGGCGCATCCTTAGTAATTGTATAAAAAAAGCCTTTTATTTCTTTCATATTTTTGCATTTTATTAGTTATATATATATATTATATATATATATATATATATATATATATATATATATATTATATAATAAAATAAAGAAAATAAAAAATGAAAGATGTTAAATACAGGATAGAATCAGAAATGTTAAATATGAATTCAATATTTATCATAAAAAATCTCAACTTTATTTTTAAAATTATATTTAAAATATTTTTAAAGTATAGGCAATTAAATCAATGTGCAATATATGTATGTGTATGTGTATTTAAATTAATTTGAGTTGAATCATTTTAGTCAATATGTTATTTTATTAATAGATGCTTCGCTGTATCACGTTGTGATTGCATTTGAACAAATTTGAGCAAATTTGAGCTCAATCAGTGCAGAGCTTTTTAAGTTTTTGAAGCGTACACAAACCAACTTAAAATTTTTATTTATTCATGTAGATAGTTATACGTATTAAGATAAAGTAAAAAAGGTAATTTCAAATTTAATTAAGTTCCTGATACTTTCCGTTTTGACTAGACTAGACATTATTACACCTGCAAAAGTGACACAGGTGTGTTGCCGCCTTTTAAGTACACCCAAATAGTAAAAAGACTGTTGTGTAACTCATTGAACAGTATATAATTCATTATCATAATCAACAGCTTTTAATAGTCCACTGCTGCTGGACATAGGCATCTCCTTAGTAATTAGGCTTTGACCTACTTAACCACGCTAGCCAGAAAAGTTGGTATAGCGTTGGTTTCAAGTTTTCCTCCTCTTTGCAGTGATGTTGTCATGCGTGGTTTGCTCCCTTAGGCGGCTCTTACGACACCCACGGGACGAATAGGGGTGGTGACACTCTGTATTCTTAATCCGTCACCACACGGATATGAATGAATGAATGTATGTTGTATTATCAGGCAATAAATAACTTTTAGAAAATCATATATCACATTATGAATCCAATTTGTAATGTAACAAATAGCTAACTATGACAGCAAGTACAAGTTCAAAGCGCATAGCCTTGTTAGCTGTATGTCACGTCAGTAATGGCCGCATACCTACCACTCGATATAATGGCTGTGTGCACGAACTGTTGTGAGCGAAAAGTGCAAGCGAGTGTGTTTATCTTTTGTTTATTATTAAAAACAAAACACGTTTGTATATTTCGTGGGAATAATGTCATACAAAGTTTGAACTGTTTTCATTTTTAACCGTTGGAAAGAAATGCTCCGGCACATAAGAGCTTGTTCGACTGGAGTGATAACATAAGCTCACACAAAACCGGTGTTAATGACATGAATACGGAGGTCAAAACTAATTCTGACGGGGGAAACAGAAGGCCTTGTCAGAGAATCCCTCCCTCCAAGGGGGGGACAGTCAAACCACTGTTAAGTCGCAAGTGTCTATCGGTCAGTGGTCTCTTACCATCAGGTGAACCGTCTGCTCGTTTGTACAAAAGATCAAAGGTCTGTGAGATTGAGCTAATTACGACAAACGATCATATTTTTTTTATACATATATGTTATTATGAAATGCAGATTCCAAACATTCGTTATAAAAAAGACATATCACAATTTATGTGACAGAAAACACTAGCGCAAAACACAATCTCACTGCCGTTCTCTAAAGCAATAATTTTACTTTCACCGCTACTCCTACAAATCACCTATTTTTTTCATATGTACGAAGTAAAAATTACATCTATAGTCTGTTCATATTAATTTTACTAAATATTGAATACGAATTTAATTACAAAATGAATAAATTTGATGATGATGATGAATGATGCTCGGCTCCTATTAGTAGTAGCTCGATGATATATAGCCTTCCTCGATAAATGGGCTATCCAACTCTAAAGGAGTTTTTTAATTAGAACCAGTAGTTCCTGAGATTAGTAAGTTCAATCAAACAAAGAAACTCTTCAGTTTTATAATATTAGTTAAGATTTCATTTATTAATTTTTTCTTTTTATTTATAACTAGCTGACCCGCGCAACTTCGTCTGCATCTCTCAATAGTAATAAATTTTCTCCGTTTTTTGAAACATTCTTCATTGGTGCTCCGCTCCTATTGCTCTTAGCTTGATGATATATAGTCTATAGCCTTCCTCGATAAATGGGCTATCTAACACTGAAAGAATTTTTCAAATCGGACCAGTAGTTCCTGAGATTAGCGCGTTCAAACAAACAAACTCTTCAGCTTTATAATATTAGTATAGATTTAATGTCAAAATAAATAAAAGAATAATTAGAAGATACTTCCTTTATTTTTTAAAGAGGTCTGTGGATGGAAGATTATTAACCATAGTGTATTGGACATACCATCTTTTGAAGCCCTTCTCATCACCTATCACCGTCCACTGCTGACGAAGACCTACCCAAAATAGCTCCAACTATTCCGTTCTTGGGCAGTCCACATCAATCCGCTGCCAGTTACTTTCTGCAAATATTTCAGTTCATCCTTAAAGCTCTTGCTACAACATATTCTGAGTATTGCTGGTTGTGACGGTGCTAGTAACGAATCATCAGAAGCTCTATACAGCTTGCGAGGACAGGAATCTGCAAAATTACCATGTTCGGATACTATGTTTGGGGGGTTTGGCGTTGAGACGATTACTTTTTGGTCTGAAAGCTCATGTGTTTTTTACAGAACGAGCCATAAATGCATGGTATCAAGTCCATGTGACTTTGTGTCAGAATAAACGCCAGATAATCTGTTATTCGGTTAATCAGTATCCTCTTCCTTACCTTCTTCCATGGCCTTCGACATCTTCCCTATTATCTTATGCTGCCTACTTTTTCTGAATCAGTCTCCATACTTCCTCTTGGTGTTCTTAATAGGCTTACTCTGCGTGCTCTGGATCTCCTTTTTTACTCCAACGAAAGCAGTTTAACATCTGTTTAGAGACCTATAGGACAGCGATATGATAGTAATACACTAATAACCTATTATAAATTCATGAACATTAAAAGTTTATTGAAACAACATCCGACCTTTTGAGGGAAAAAAATCTCATAACTATCTGTTTCACAAACTGCGTACTTTGTACCGAACATTGTGCCAGAAAACGACATCCTAAAACTCCTATTTTTGGGGATAATCCCTTTTATAGCCCTGTAAAGAGTAACCCTGGGCCTTGGGAAAACCCCTTTATAAAAGTTTCAATAGGTTTTCAGCGAACCCCTGCTGTGGGACTTTTTCCCTTAAATTTTTAAGTTTTTTGTAGCTGAATGTGGGGGGCAGATTTTAAGAATTGCGGGTGGATAAAAAGAAGCAAATTTATATATCCCGTATCAATAAATTGCGGTTTTCATCAAATTTTATAAAATTTTTTTTCAAATAATTTTTTTAAATTCGTAAAATAACAAGTAGTGCAAATTTTTAAGTTTCTGCATTTATCGGCTTAGAACAGTTTTCCAAAAAAAAAAAAATTAAAAACTTTTAATGAAACATTTCAAAACTGAAATAACTTAAAAAGGGACATTTACCGAGTACTACAATGTGGTTCTTTTAAAACGAAAATTTTTACATATCCCAAAAAGGAAGATTTCAACTATAGAATATACTTACATAAACAAAGGATTTTTTTGGGAAAAATTTTAAATTTTTCATAAGTTAAAATTCAAATTTTTTTTTGGGGGTATGGATCACGTTATTGGGGAAAATTTAAAACCAGAATTTTTTTATTTCAATTTTTAAAAATTGAAAATATAAAAAACTTAGATATAAAGGTTTAAAAACTAAGACGACCTGCGCGATTTCGTTTAAAAAATTACAGGGAAAAATTCCTTGGAAAATTTGGGTTTTTAAAATTTTTTCCTTCAAATTACACTTCAAAAACCCTACAGGTGTCCGAAGTAAACCCTTTTTATAACCGTGAAAAACCCATATAAACGCATGATTCACCGATATCTTTTACACGCGAGCTTTTACAAAACAACTCAAACCTTCCCTTCGTGTAAAACTTTTTGTGTGAAGGGGAATCTTGTATAATTTTCTGGGAAACCCGTTTTTTGTTTTACACTTTTTTAAAAATCCTCTTTTTAAAATTTGTAATAAAAAGAATTTTTAAAGTTTTAAACTTTTGCCCGTGGGTTTTACTCGCGTTTTTGCCAACTTTGTCTAAAATTTTTTTTCGGGTTTTTCCCGGGTTTTAAAAAAACTATGGGCCTATTCCAACTATATTTTTTGTGTCAAAAGCCAAATTTAAAACCCCTTCTTCCCTTGGGGATTGAACGACCCTTTCCCCTAAATTTTTAAAATTAAAAATATTTTTTAAGGAGAAGGGCCCATGTCCAATATGGTCTGTTTTTGTTTATAAATCCGTTCTGGCTTTTTGGGAAAAAAAAAAATATGAATTTTCACTTTTTACCCCCCAAAAAAAAAGGCCCGTTCCCTAACATGTAACGGCCCGCTTCCGGCGCACAAAAGTGGGCCACTAAAAAAATTTTATAGTTTTAGTAATATACCCTAAACCCCCACATTGTGTTTTCAATTTTGTTTAAATGTGTGGGAATGGAACTAATAGATGAATAAAAGTGTAATGTGGGGGCTTTGGGGGGTTTTTTCATACTGGGATTTTTGGTTAATTAGGGTTTTAAGTGTTCGTTTTGCCTTTTGGGGGAGTGTGTGCGTCCCCCCTTTTCTGTGTGTGTTGGTTTTGTGTGTTGGTGGTTGTGTGTTTTTGTTTGGTTTCCCTGGTGTGTGTGTTGTGTGTGTTTTTTTATACCTATTAAAAGAAATTTTAAGAAGTTATAACGTTTTTAAAATTTGTAATAAAATTTTTTAGTTTTTCTTGAAATAAACTTTCTAATATAATAATTCTACTTTTTTTAAGTGTTATTGAATTTGAAAGGGGAGAACCGGGGGCCCATCGTCCCTTGGCGCATATTGGAGAAATTTCATATTTTTAGTGGAAAACCCTTTTTTACATCTTATTTTTAAAAGTTTTAAAATTTTTTTTTTGTGCGCCGAAAAATCAAAAAGTTGTGCCTAATTGAAAGGGCCAATTTTTTACCAATAACAACACGCGCAAAATTTTTTTTTTTATCCATTTTTTTTGGGAAACCTAATGTGCCACAGCAGGGGGGGGCAGGGTAAAAATAGTTAAATTTTCCTTTTTTAGATTATAACCTGGTTCCCCGGGTTTTTAGTACCCGAGACGGGGTGTGGTTTTTGTTTGGTTTGAGTCCGACCTTCCCACCATGTGGGATCCGAGGGGGTTTCCCCCACGGGAAAAAAAAGGGGAAATCTAGTATTCTTTAAAAAAAAAAAACATAACTATGAATTTTAAATTTTACTATCACTTTTATTTTTTCATACACAACCTTTTCCCGGGCCCAGTGGTGGTACGTCCCTCATAAAATATTAAGGGTTTTAGCTTCGGGTTTCCAGACCTGGAAAATGCGTTTACCGTCGATCGACTGTAAAAATACACATTTATGTTAAAAAGTTCCCCATATAATATACTGTTAGTTTTAAAAACGGGGATTTTATTACATGATATTTTGGATTCGATATCACATCCCCATCCCAGCCTTTACTAGCCACTGCTGGGCATAGGCCTCCCTTAAAATGAACTTAAAATCCCCGGAAGGTCCAAAACTAATTCTGACGGGGGAAAACAGAAGGCCTTGTCAGAGAATCCTCCCTCCAAGGGGGGGGACAGTCAAACCACTGTTAAGTCGCAAGTGTCTATCGGTCAGTGGTCTCTTACCATCAGGTGAACCGTCTGCTCGTTTGTACAAAAGATCAAAGGTCTGTGAGATTGAGCTAATTACGACAAACGATCATATTTTTTTTATATACATATATGTTATTATGAAATGCAGATTCCAACATTCGTTATAAAAAGACATATCACAATTTATGTGACAGAAAACACTAGCGCAAAACACAATCTCACTGCCGTTCTCTAAAAGCAATAATTTTTACTTTCACCGCTACTCCTACAAATCACCTATTTTTTTCATATGTACGAAGTAAAAATTACATCTATAGTCTGTTCATATTAATTTTACTAAATATTGAATACGAATTTAATTACAAAATGAATAAATTTGATGATGATGATGAATGATGCTCGGCTCCTATTAGTAGTAGCTCGATGATATATAGCCTTCCTCGATAAATGGGCTATCCAACTCTAAAGGAGTTTTTTAATTAGAACCAGTAGTTCCTGAGATTAGTAAGTTCAATCAAACAAAGAAACTCTTCAGTTTTATAATATTAGTTAAGATTTCATTTATTAATTTTTCTTTTTATTTATAACTAGCTGACCCGCGCAACTTCGTCTGCATCTCTCAATAGTAATAAATTTTCTCCGTTTTTTGAAACATTCTTCATTGGTGCTCCGCTCCTATTGCTCTTAGCTTGATGATATATAGTCTATAGCCTTCCTCGATAAATGGGCTATCTAACACTGAAAGAATTTTTCAAATCGGACCAGTAGTTCCTGAGATTAGCGCGTTCAAACAAACAAACTCTTCAGCTTTATAATATTAGTATAGATTTAATGTCAAAATAAATAAAAGAATAATTAGAAGATACTTCCTTTATTTTTTAAAGAGGTCTGTGGATGGAAGATTATTAACCATAGTGTATTGGACATACCATCTTTTGAAGCCCTTCTCATCAACCTATCACCGTCCACTGCTGAACGAAGACCTACCCCAAATAGCTCCAACTATTCCGTTCTTGGGCAGTCCACATCAATCCGCTGCCAGTTACTTTCTGCAAATATTTCAGTTCATCCTTAAAGCTCTTGCTACAACATATTCTGAGTATTGCTGGTTGTGACGGTGCTAGTAACGAATCATCAGAAGCTCTATACAGCTTGCGAGGACAGGAATCTGCAAAATTACCATGTTCGGATACTATGTTTGGGGGGTTTGGCGTTGAGACGATTACTTTTTGGTCTGAAAGCTCATGTGTTTTTTACAGAACGAGCCATAAATGCATGGTATCAAGTCCATGTGACTTTGTGTCAGAATAAACGCCAGATAATCTGTTATTCGGTTAATCAGTATCCTCTTCCTTACCTTCTTCCATGGCCTTCGACATCTTCCCTATTTATCTTATGCTGCCTACTTTTTCTGAATCAGTCTCCATACTTCCTCTTGGTGTTCTTAATAGGCTTACTCTGCGTGCTCTGGATCTCCTTTTTTACTCCAACGAAAGCAGTTTAACATCTGTTTAGAGACCTATAGGACAGCGATATGATAGTAATACACTAATAACCTATTATAAATTCATGAACATTAAAAGTTTATTGAAACAACATCCGACCTTTTGAGGGAAAAAAATCTCATAACTATCTGTTTCACAAACTGCGTACTTTGTACCGAACATTGTGCCAGAAACGACATCCTAAAACTCCTATTTCGGTGATAATCCTTCTATAGCCCTGTAAAGGAGTAAACATGCCTGAAATCTTGATAAAAGTTTCAATAGGTATCAGCGAACCCCTGCTGTGGTACTTCCTTAATAGTTACAAGTTTATGTAGCTGAATGTGGGGTGCAGATTGTAAGAAGTAGCGGGTGGATAACAAGAAGCAAATTTTATATATACTGTATACAATACTTGCGGTTACATCAAAGTATTATAAAGTTTTGTTGTCAAATAATTTTTTCAGTTCGTAACTAACAAGTAGTGCAATTGTTAAGGTACTGCATTTATCGGCTTAGAACAGTTCCAAAGATTATAAACTATAATGAAACATTTCAAATCTGAAATAACTTAAAAGGTAGCATTTACCGGAGTACTACAATGTGGTTCTTTTAATACGAATTTCTACATATCAATAAGGAAGATTTCACTATAGAATATACTTACTATAAACACGGATTTTTGGAATAATTAATTATTCATAAGTTAAAATTCAATTTTATTTGAGTATGGATCATCGTTATTGGAAATGTTAACACAGAATTTCTATTTCAGATTTAATAATTGAAAACATATAAAAAGCTTTAGATATAAGGTTGATAACTAAGAACGACTGCGCGATTTCCGTTAATAATTACAGGTAAATTCTTGATTTGTTTATAAACTTTATCATTCAATTACACTTCAACAACGTGACAGGTGCCGAAGTAAACTTTACATAACCGTGAAAAACTATATAATCGCATGATTCACCGATATCTTATACACGCGAGCTTATACGTAATACAACTCAAACATTACATATCGTGTAAGACGTGTTGTGTGAAGAGAATCTTGTATAATATGTCTGTAAACAGTTATGTTTACACTTTTTCAAGAATCCTCTTGTAAGTTTAGTAATATAAGAAATCTTTTACGTTTAGCTTTTGCCTGTGGTTTCACTCGCGTTTATGCCAACTTTGTCTACATTTTTTTCGTTTTCCAGGATTTAAATAAACTATGTCCTATTCCAAACTATATTTCTGTGTCAAAAGCCATTCAGCCATTCTTCTTGTGATTGAACGACCAACTGTCATCCTAACTTTAACATTTATAAGATATTTCTAAGGAGAGGCCTATGTCCAATAGTGGTCTGTTGATGTGATAACTCCGATTCTGGCTTTCTGGAAAAAAAATAATATGAATTTTCACTTGTACCACAAAATAAAGGCGCGTGTCCACTAACATGTAACGGCCCGCTTCCGGCGCACAATAGTGTCCACTAAATAATTGATAGTTTTAGTAATATAGCCCTACCCTCACATTGTGTTTTCAAATGTGTGTAAAT
The DNA here is from genome assembly GCA_902825455.1 of Arctia plantaginis. Taxonomy (NCBI): domain Eukaryota; kingdom Metazoa; phylum Arthropoda; class Insecta; order Lepidoptera; family Erebidae; genus Arctia; species Arctia plantaginis. The sequence goes on along the minus strand of CADEBD010000226.1, from coordinate 7,338,939 downwards.
GTGTGGGAATGGAACTAGATAGATGAATAAAAGTGTAATGTGGGGCGTGGGAGTTTGTCAATACTGTATTTAGGATTAATTAGTGTATAAGTGTTCGTATGCTTGGGTGAGTGTGTGCGTCTCCCTTTTCTGTGTGTGTGTGTGTGTGTGTGTGTGTGTGTGTGTGTGTGTTGTTTGTGTGCGTGTGTGTGTGTGTTGTGTGTGTTTGTATACGCTATTAAGTAGACTTTTAAGAAGTTATAACGTTTTAAATTAGTAATAAATTTCTAGTTTACTTGAAATAAATCTATACTAATATAATAATGCTACTTTATTAAGTGTTATATGAATGTGAAAGGCGGAGAACCGAGGGCTATCGTCACTATGGCGCATATTGGAAGAAGTGCATATTTTTAGTGAAACCCTTTGTACATCTATATTTATATAAAAATGTTAATTTATTTTATGTGCGCTTCGAAAACTCAAAAAGTTGTGCCATAATTGAGGTCAAGTTTTGACACAATATACAACACGCTGCAGAGATGTTTTTTTTATCCATTTTTTGCAACCATAATGTGCCACAGCAGTGCCGTGGCAGGGTAAAACTAGTATTTCCTTTCTAGATTATACCTGGTTCCCCGGCTATTAGTACCCGAGACGGCGTGTGGTTTTAGTCGGTTCGAGTCCGACATGCCACCGATAGGTGGTATCCGAGGGGATTTCCGCACGGAAACAAAAGGGTAAATCTAGTATTCTATAAAATAAACATAACTATGAATTGAAATTTGACTATCACTTTTAATTCTCATACACAACCTTTCGGCCTAGTGGTGGTACGTCCCTCAGTAACTATTAAGGTTTCAGCTTCGGTTACCAGATACCTGAGAAGTGCGTGACCGTCGATCGACTGTAAATATACACATATTATGTTAAAATGTTCACATATAATATACTGTTAGTTAATAACGGGGATTTTATTGACATGATATTTTGGATTCGGATATCACATCACATCAACAGCCTTTACTAGTCCACTGCTGGACATAGGCCTCTCCTTAGAAAGGAAGTTTTGGCCTACTATACCACGCTGGCCAGACGGGTTGGTATACGGTTTGTGTCAAGTTTTCCTTCTTTTTGCAGTGCTGGTGTCCTGCCTTGTTTTGCGCCCTTAGTCGGCTCTTACGACACCCACGGGATGAATTGGGGTAGTGACATTCCGTATTCTTAGTCCGTCACTACACGGACAGGACACGTCACATTCGGATAGGTTCGAAGATATTTAAATAATCGTTTGAGCCCCTTCCACTACCGTTGGAAAGCTATCGGCACGAATGGGCCGGCTCAACCGGAGTGATACCACGGCCCCACAGAAAACCGGTGTTAAGCAATTCTTTCAGTGCCTTTCACTGAGTAAGTGAGGTTACGGAAACCCAAATCCCCCTTCCCACGGTCGGCAACGCACTTGTGACTTTTGAGTTGAAGGTGTCCATGGGCGGTGGTAGTTGCTTACCATCAGGTGACCCGTCTGCTCGTTTCCCCTTAAAAAAAAAATTAGAGAGAAACCCAAACCGGGTTTGAGGCTCCGGTAACGTTACATGGCTGTCCCACGGTGAAATTTAGACTCGTTTTGTTTAGACGTTCAGTGGGGCTAATGTGTTTATTTCACTTATACTCGATCGTCTGGGTGAAGTCAAATAGTCAACTAGGTCCATTGGTATGGCTGTGTAACAAATATCTACCAAAACTTTTGTGTCTACAATAGTAGTAATACCGAAGTAAGATCATGAATACATCCATCAAACTTATATAAAGTGGAATTACTTAAAGTTTGGGTATATTTATCGTAATCGTTACCCATGTACTTGGTGATCAGCTAATGTCATCAAAACTTTGTCAAATTTTACTCTTAACTTTAACTGATTAATTTTAACCGTGGCGTGGGAGAGTCATGCCTCGCTACGTATTCTGGTCGGCTCGACCAGAGACCTCTTGTATCTCTTGAGTTGTTGGTGTTCTGGGGCGGCGATAGTCACTTACCATCAGGTGACCTGATTTAACGGTTGGGCCTTATTACAAACAAAAATCATGAAGATGCTTTAAGACATTAGCAGCAGGAGTTTCGTAACCATAGACACTTTTTATCTCCCAAACAATCTACGCTAGTATAGAGTAACGAGGGAACATGACACAATTTTAAATTTAGTGACAATAGAAATTTGTGTTTATATGTCATACTATGCCTAGAGATAAAAAAAAGCTCAGGCGAAAGACGTCCACTGTTGGACATAGGCCTCCCCAAAGTTTTGCCACAACAAACGGTCCTGTGCTGCCCGCATTCAACCGTTTTGCACGACCTTCACCAGGTCGTCGGAAAACAAAATATTGATAAATATTTTTAATCTGTAATTATTTTTTGGTAATATTTTTAATAGACAATTTATTTTAATGTTTTGTTCGCATATTAAAATATGACATGTTGTACGTGTATTGACTATCCGATTTCCGGACGAATAATAAATGATAATGAGACCGGTCATTCGATAATCACCGGATATCTATATCAACTCTAGAAAATATTAAAACTACCATAAAATAAGTGTTTATCTTTTAAATTTTTAGAATTAAAAACCAATGCATAGTTTTTAATTGACAGGGTAAAGTAAAATCTAAAAATCATAACATTTTTGGGTTTAGGTATATTTATTGAATCTAAAGTAACCTTGTCTTTCATTGTCCCCAGAGAATGGTCTGCTCTCCTACGAGAATCCAAACTATCACCTGGATCCGTCCCGATTGGAGTCTGCGATATACAGCGACCTCTACGAGATGCACGACGAAAAGAATACCCCTGATGAGTTTGATGCTTATCTTGACAACAGAAGGTAAGAACAATGAACTTCTATTTTTAACACAAAAGTGAATTGTGGCGACTTGGTCATAGAACGAAAAAATTTACTATACTGCCATCTAACGGAAACACACCGAAACTACGAAAGGAGTAGGTACACATAATGCATATCCATACTTCGATTTTTATATGTGTAATAAATGTGAAAGTGAGTTTGTTTGTTAGCTCTAACCACTAAACCGACTTTAAACATTCTTACGCCAATGGCAAACTACATTATCAGCGAGTAACATAGGCTACTTATTACCGCGATAACTGACATACACGCGGGCAAAGTCGAGCGCACAAGCTAGTATGCATATGCGAGTAAAACTTACTTAAATTGGGCCGCGGCCCACCAGGCATCATCACCTCGCTGGTCTGTTGTGTTTAAGGGACACAACACCCGTTCCTACGCATAATAAAATCAACTTTCATGTATTCATTCATTAATCACATTTTGTTGATCTTCTTTTCTTACCATTCTTCGTCTTCGAAGACCTCAGTCCTTCTCTGTTACTTATTTGTAGAAGAAGATCAAAGGTGGTCGTACGACGTGTGTCGCACGCCTCTTTAAACAGAAAGAGGCAGCAAGATCCTTTGCACTCAATGGTGCAGCTGCCTATTGTTTGGAGTGTGGCCGAAGTCTGCAAAGACCGGAGACTCCCTTCCTAGGTTATACTCGAACAGAGAATCCCTGGTGAACCACAACAACATTCCTCTTTCAGATAACACTTAAGACATTAATTTAACTTTCATGTTGGCTAATGATCCTCCCTACTAAGCCCAGGAAAAGTAATTGTGTGATGAGCACGATCATTTAAGTATGATTGTCAGCGGTCTGGTTACCATAGTACAGGTTCTGTCTAGTTTGGGATCAGACTGCCGCGTGTGAGATGTGAGAAGTTATTTGAGTGAGTTTATCTACGCGTCCCGTGGTAGAATATCGAATATTTTCCCCTGTTAAGTATTTCTTACCTTACCTTAAAAGTAGAAGTTCGCTGCACTCCAGATTTTGATCTCGAATTGTAGTTATTTTGCTTAACAGAGTAGTAAACTGTGTCCTTAGTCCCCCACTACTACTAGTCCCCTACTAAGGAAGCAGTTTCGAGATCAAAAGTGCAGCGAACTTCGACTTTTGCATACAAAACATGAAGGCCTACAACAATTACTTACTAAATTAGATCGACTTTTAAATTTAAAAATAAATTTATTTAAATATGGCAGTTATAGACTTGTCACTGTATAGCTTTGTTTTGCAAATATAAATATTGTCACAATATAGATACTAATATTATGAAAAAGCAAAACCGTGGTTAGTCATGCACAAATGAGCAGGATCGACTGGAGTAATACCGCGGCCTCACGGAGTTAATGAGATTAACGTAGCCCAAAGTCCCCTCCCCCCTCACACCCTGATTCTGGGAGGGGGGGACTCTAAGGGTGGCAACGCACTTGTGCCTGTTGAGTTGTAGGTGTCCATAGGCGGCGGTAGTCACTTACCATCACGTCACCAGTCCGCTTGTTTGCTCCGTTATAGGGGATTATATGTTATACCGCGTTTTACTAAACACTTTTGTTTTATTGTTTGTAATTGTAACTGGTGCCCGTGAATTCGTTCGCGTGGAATTTGAAAAGCACTGCTTTAGTGGGTTCGATTCCCCGACCGGGCAATTTTTATAGGTTTTTCTGAGAGAAATAAAAACCTAAGTTACTCCTTATATAGGCAGCTACCTGGTAGTAAAATATTTTCAAAATCAGTCGAGCCATTTTGAAGATTACCCGGAACAAACAGACTGATAAACAGACAAAAAAAAATTAAACTGGTTTTAGGCATAGGTATCGTGCAAATAACCGTGTGAGCATGAAAAAAAACTATTATTTTGACATTACAAACAAACACTTCAATTACATTTATTTGTATAATTAAAAAGCCTCGGAACGTGCTTATATTTTTTAATAGGAGTTTGTTTATCATTTTTTAAATCTTCCAATAAATAAACTCAAATATTGCCCCGTCCTTATATTTGCACTTCTCTCGTACCGAAACTAGTGCAACAGAAGTGTTACGTCATAAACCGGGTGCATCGACCCCAGTATCGCGCATGCGTCGTGCATCGATCCAGTGCATCACCCGGAATTATGCCCCATGCCTCACTACTCAGTACGCTTTGATTTGTTTTTTTTTTTTTTAAATTCTCACCGATCGACACAGTATCTAATTCCACATTCCAATTTGGACTGCACGGATGGCGTAGTGGTTTAAATGGTTGCCACGACGCTTCCTACTACGCCGAGTGTTGTGGGTACGACACTTTGTGTGATCCACAAATTGTTGTTCTGAGTCTGGGTGTTGTTTATGTCCGTTTCATGTATGTTTGTTAAGTCCCCCCCCCCAGGATATATTCCTAATGCGGGACCTGTCATTAAGAGAAAAAAAAAAGGAAATTTTGTAAAGTCGATTGGTATGCAATCTCAATCACTATTTTATAGTTCAACTTCATGTTAGGTACGTCTAAGGTATCGTCCGACATAACCACCGGTGGGTGTATATCCCAGGGGATTGCCGCACAGAAAAAAAAGGTATCGTCTTGAGAAGATGTTAACTGACAGCGCCCCTAGCGGCAAGGTTAGTTAAATGACAGATATACATATGTGTGATGAGTGCCAGATAATATGATAAACTTATGTAAAAACGTGATGTGACGGAATAAGAATACGGAGTGTCACCACCCCTATTCATCCCGTGGGTGTCGTAAGAGCCGACTAAGGGAAAAAACTATGCAGAACAACAGCACTGCAGAGAGAAGGAAAACTTGAAACAAACCCTATACCAACCTGTCTGGCCAGCGTGGTGTAGTAGGCCAAAACCTCCTTTCTAAGGAGAGGCCTATGTCCAGCAGTGGACTATTAAACTATGTTGTTGATTGTGATGATGATTTAAAAACGAATCTTAAAAACTCATAAGATGATAAAGCATTGGATGAATTTTTGTTATCTTAAGATTTTTTTGAAAAAAAGAGAAAGATTTCTAAATTTTTTACATTTGCTCATATAATTTTCAAGTTAAATAAAAATGAATGATATTACTTACTTCATCATCATCATCAGTCTATCGCAGTCCACTGCTAGACATAGACCTCTCCCATTTCACGGCACTTAGTTCGATTTTCGGCTTCTCGCATCCAGCTCCTGCCAGCCATCTTGCGCAGATCGTCACTCCACCTGGCCTGTGGACGTCCTACTACGTTTGCCTAGACGCGATCTCCACTCAAGAACTCGTTTACCTCAACGGTTGTCAGTTCTGCGGCTAACATGGCCAGAACACTGCCAAAAAAAAAAAAAAAAAAGATATATAATAATAACATTTTCACATATCTCACACAAGGCCACCTGATCCCAAACTAGGCAGAGCCTGTACTATGGTAACCAGACTGCTGATAAATATACTTATATATTTCTAAATACAAACATATTATAGATAAAGTGCACCCAGACACAGACATATATAAGGTTTTGAAATGTGTCGTCACGAAACGTAGGACTCCTCCAAGCCGTGGTCACACAGTCTCACTTCGGCGCCTCCCCTAACATGTGTCTTTACGTAAATTAATTATAAGCATTTTTGAATTAAAGAATTCAAAAATGCCTATAATTAATTTAATTAGTACAAAGTAAAGCACTTAATCTATGATTTTTTTCCATAAACATATTTTTTTCTAAAACACTATTTGTTTCTTTGGAAATTTTATCAAATAATATAATATATTTGTTGTCAAAGTAGATCATTTCCTAGCAACACTGTGTAGGCGCGTGTCGATTTAATATACTCCAGGATTACGATGGAATCTAGAACATTCCACAGCTCGCTGCACGTGTGCATTTTGTTCTTAAGCCGATTGTAAATCCCATTTTCTATAGCTCTAAGCGGAAAATCAGGACAACAGCTAAACTTACAGCCAAAGGCATATTAAACGCTCACATATTATGTGAGCGTTTAATATGCCTTTGAATACCTCTTCGAGTATATAGGCGAGATTTATGATATACTAGCTGGTGCCGACTTTTTTAAATTTACAACTGAACAATTGAATGAACTTTAATTTTTTTTTGGCATTCTATTAGGTTCTTATTTAGACACTAGCTTGCCCGCGTGCTGGCTCTGACCGCGTATATTTCTATTATCGCGGTTAAAAGGAACATAGGCATGTTCCTTACTGATAATGTAGCTTTCCCTTGCTGAAATATTTTTTTAAATCGGTTAAGTGGTTTAGGCGTGAAAGCCTAACAAACAAATAAACTTACTTTCATATTATGATATATATTTTTAATGGACTGCACTGTTGGCATAGTGGTTTTAGTGGTCGCCACGCCGTTTCCTACTACGCTGAGTGTTGTGGGTTCGATCCCCACATGGGACGACACGACACTTTGTGTGATCTACAAATTGTTGTTCTGAGTCTGGGTGTTCTTTGTGTCCGTTTCATGTATGTTTGTGAAGTCCCCCGCGACACAGGATATATTCCTAATGCGGGAGTTGTCTTCTTTAATAGAAAAAAGTATGGATTTTTTTAGTCAATTTTATTAAGAGCAGATTTAAATTCTCTTCTATTAAATGATCGAACTCTAGTGCAATTTCATAAATCTTGAATAATACTAACGCGGGGACTAAAATATAGCTATCGCACTGATTATCAACGCATTTTCAAATGATCTTCAAAGCGACGTAGAAAGTTCTTAACACCAGTTTTCTGTTCGTGTGGTGACGGATTAATAACATAGTGTCACCACCCCTATTTATCCCGTCTGTGTCGTAAGAGACGACTAAGAGAGCAAACTATGCAGGTCAACAGCACTGCAAAGAGAAGGAAAATTGGAAACAAATCCTCTACCAACCCGCCTGACCAGCTTGGTATAGTAGGCCAAAACCGTAAGAAGAGGCGTATGTCGAGCAGTGGACTATTCAGGGCTGTTGAGGATGATGATGATAAAAAAAATTAAGTAAGTAACTAAGTACTCCTTCTAAGACAGAAGTGTTTCTATCTTCTTATCTTTCCGTTTTTCAACAACCCCGTATTTATTTATAGCAAAACTAGCTGACCCGCGCAACTTCGTCTGCGTCTCTCAATAGTAATAAATTTTCTCCGTTTTTGAAACATTCTTCATTGGTGCTCCGCTCCTATTGGTCTTAGCGTGATGATATATAGCCTATAGCCTTCTTCGATAAATGGGCTATCTAACACTGAAAGATTTTTTTAAATCGGACTAGTAGTTCCTGAGATTAGCGCGTTCAAACAAACAAACAAACAAACTCTTCAGCTTTATAATATTAGTATAGATTACTCACATTTCTTTAAAAAGGATAGTTTAAAATTTTGTTGCCAGTTGAAAAATACTATAAACGTAGAACAGAAAATACTCCCTTGTTTTATAGCCTACACGGCTGACGCAGCGGATAGAACAACATCCGTTTTAAACTAGATAATAACGTTGCAGTGTGTGTGGTACAAATATTAACTGAAAGCGGGGAAAATAATTTAACATATAGTTCGAATGAAACATGTAGTAACGTATGTAGTTTTATTGTAAATATGTATATTATACCATTCCAATGTCTTTGAGTCTTTATTCACATAAAGGTATTTAGCCCTTCTTTATTTGTCGTTGCCAGTAAAAAGAATTACTTAATATTTTATATTACTTTCATGCTTATTAAAAAAAATAGATTTAAGGTGTAACAGATTCGTAATGCCTTAAATCTAATTATATACTTTATACCTAACAGGATGATACAATTAGATTAATGCAGGGATGGAATATTCGTAAATACGTCAACTTTTTTAATTCTCATTTTATAATCTTCATCAACAGCTCCTAATAGTCCACTGCTGGACATAGGCCTCTACTAAGGAAGGTCTATATAAGCTCCTTAGATAGGTTTTGGCCTACTATATGCAATGCTTTATCATTCATTTTATGAGTTTTTAAGATTCGTTTTTAAATCATCATCACAATCAACAACATACTTTAATAGTCCACTGTTGGACATAAGCCTCTCCTTAAAAAGGAGGTTTTGGCCTACTATTAGCCACGCTGGCCAGACTGGTTGGTATAGGGTTTGTGTCAAGTTTTCCTTCTTTTTGAGGTGCTGGTGTCCTGCGTTGTTTTGTAATAATCTTATTTTAGTTAAAAAACAAATGAGTGTATTGTGTGTTTCAGAACTGTATAAAACCCGCTAGTTGTTTGGCCTATACATTTAATACAACGCTACAAACAGGATAACGCACGGTTCTAAACGTAATAGGATTTACAACGAGACAGCGCAATTCGTGTGTAACAAGTCATAAACTGTTGCGGTGTTGTTAGGTTTATTAAAACCTATTATTTCTCCTTCTCTTCTTTGAATTACATCAGCTTTATGGTAAAATAACGTTATGTGTTATCAAGTCTTACTGCCAAATAAAGAAGATTACAATTACAGCTTTCTACAAAATAATGATTATAAGATAAAAAAAAACAGGTATATGCACGGGAAAATAGGAAAATCGGTTTTAATTGATAGAGTTTAAGTCTCGTTTTAGTCTCACACACACACAATGGCTCGTTGGTCGTCCCGGTTGTGACCCCACGTGCTGACTTTAACAGAACAAACGATCGTGGTCATCAGTGGTCATCACACAGTTATTTACCAACCACTAAACCAATCGGCCAGTCAAACTAAGGCGTCTATTAAAACATATTAACTGTTATTCTCGAAGATATAGTACACTAGACTCAAGTTTAAATTGCACACCGTTAATTTAAACTGGGATAAAACAAGGTATTTCAAACTTTTAATACAATTTAACGCGACCAACGAACCAGGATTTTGGATCGTAAAAACGCTGTGGATCGTTGTTCTAAAGTGTTGAAGTTTGACAGCAAAATAACACGATTTGTTCTCGAAAACGAATATTTTCGTTAGCTAAATGAACTTTGCGTGTGGAAGTTGAAATTATTTGTAACTTAATTGACAAATCTGTACGAAATTCGCTTAGTAATAAGTATGTTACCACTCAGATCAGTAATTTCTTTTCTAAAACAATGATAGTGTATGTAAATTGTAATACAAATGATTAGGTACTTTATAATGATAAAGTAGCACCGACTTCAATGACTTCAAATAAGTCGTATTTTTTTCTGTCCGATCCGGTTTTTTGGAAGGGATAGCGGACAAACGAGCTGCGGGACACCAGAAGGCCAATTCTCTTAATAAAAGTTCGGTCTCAATTCAGTTCCGATCAGCTTTCGATCTCACAACTGTCATAAAATATATTTTCGTAGTAAAATAGTAAAGTATTAGTAAGACTAGCACATTATCGATACAATTTTCGGTTACAATACGATATAATCACATTACAGTCAACGTTGGATGTTGAATACTTTACTAAGAGAATACCTTTTATGACAGTTGTGAGATCGATCGTTGATCGGAACTGAATTGAGACCTAACTTTTATTACGAGAATTGGCCTTCTGATGGTATTAAACAGAAGATTTCTTTGGCCACTGCAACTCAAGGGATATAAGTACGTTGTCACCTTTTAAGTGTTCATTCCCCTTCCCCCCTAAATTGGAGGAAAGAGAGGGAAATTTCGCCTCTCTCTCAGTTCAGTTACTTGGTGAAATGAAAGCATTACTCAACACGTGGTAGATCTTTGCCGTATACCCTGAAGTAAGATTGTTTCTTACTTTCTTAAAAAAGACAACTCATTAGGCATTAGGAATATATTCTGTGTCGCCGGGGACTTTACAAACATACATGAAACGGACACAAAGAACACCCAGTCTCGGTACAACAATTTGTCATCATCATCAACAGCCTTTAATAGTCCACTGCTGGACATAGGCCTCTCCTTATTAGGTTTTAGCCTACTATATCACTCTGGCCAGACGGGTTGGTATAAAGCTTGTGTCAAGTTTTCCTCCTGTGGCTTGGCGTGGCGACCACTACGCCACACGTGCATTCTCCCACGATAATTTAGATTTAGCCGTTTATTCTTTATATTTCTTCTCTGAGGCTGTTTTATATCTATTCCTTATCCAGTGGGTAAAACTAGCTCAGGAAGTTATAAGTAAGTATTTGGATTGTGATCACGTCTCTCAATATTAGAATGCATTCGAGAACATGACGTCATCATTCCTCAAGTTTATTGCACCAGTTGACTATACAATATTCAATTTAATTAAGAGAAGCCAGCAGAAGTAAATTGCCTTTTGTCTGCGTATATGGGTAGCAATGTTTTTAACAAGCCAGCGATGTATTTCGATATTTCATTTGTTGGTTCTTTTTATGTAATATACTTATTAATTATGTGTATGTATTTACATATGTACATATGTGTAAGTATATATAAGTATGTATTTGGTTCTGTTTTTTATGTATATATAAATTTATTTTTATCGCTTTTTATACTCATTAGCAATTACGTTTTCAAAACTAAAATGAACTAAAATAGACTGCACGGATGGCGTATTGGTTTAAGCGGTCGCCACGCCGCTCACTACTACGCTTAGTGCTGTGGGTCCGATCCCCACTTTGTGTGATTCACAAATTGTTGTTCTGAGTCTGGGTGTTCTTTGTGTAAGTTTCATGTATGTTTGTAAAGTCCCCCGCGACACAGGATTTACTCCTAGTGCGGGAGTTGTCTAAAAAAAAGACTTAGACTAGAAAACTTTAACTACTAGTGCCTCTCCGAACCATTTTAGTCCATCCTAAAGTTACCTGGAAGAGATTGCACTTGTCAAAAATGTTGCCCTTTGTTTGGTAAAGGAATATATTTTTATGATAAAAGTTATGTGGTGATATCAGCAAAATCGTAAGGCTATGAATTCAACGCTTGAGTCGTGCGAATTGTTCTCCTGTTTTTGCTTTAAACTACTTTCAATAATTGTATGGAATTAAGAATCACATTTTTGTACTATACCCCGTGCCATAATCTCAAAAACCTCAAAATAAAACACCTGTGACTTAATAATGTTTTGAACTAGATTTCTGAGGATTAAAATTTAAAGATTTACTAACTAGGCCAATATTCCTACACCCAATTGGCCATAAGGCCATGAGAAATATTATAGATCATAGCAACAGTGACTCAGATAAAGGTACCGGCACAAGTAACATTGTTGGCTCAAACACGCGACGGACGGATACGAATCAACCTTGTAGATTTAATATACAAGCAAATGCACAACTTTTCTCACCAAATGGACCGAGCACTCTTTGTCTGCAGGTTCGTAAAGTTATGGCGCTCGTTCCAACCAAGGGTATTTTGGACTTATCTACGTTTTAGTTGCAATGGACTTCCGTTTCTATAGTGGTAGAGATAAATTAGATAATTCAATGACAAGAGAGTAGAGTTACTCACGTAATTGGTTTCGTGTAATGAATTTGACAGTATACAGAATGTCACTGAGGATGTATTTTATATGTAATATCGTAAAAAGCTAATAATTTTTGGGAACTCCGTGGTTCGGTGTGTCTATGTTACATGATATTGAAGTTGCGTTTCGTTTTAGAAGTCGTCACAATATTTTAACACTAGTAATTTGGGTCACCACTCCGCGATTGAGAGGGAGGAGGGGATAGGGCCTGATTAAGCATGGTGTCTATTCGGGGAGAACCTGACGCCTTTTTCTAAATTGCCAGCATGTGCTAACAATACAAATTTTTGCCATTGCAAAAAAAAAAATAGCTTTAAAACCTTGCAATACTCGAAATTGTCAGCTAAGCGTGCATCCTGTGTGGTAAGTGCTAAAAGCCTTTGTCTCAGATACTTATCCAGATTGAACTCGTGACTCCAGCAAAAGTCTTTTGTCTTCAATTCTTGGCTTCGTGCTCCCATATTTCAGGTTGAAATTAAAGTGGATCGTCACGTACTGTTCTGCGCACGTTGTAATAGAATTCCTTATAATTTCACATCTACAGTGTTCTAACAGTTTCAATGGTAGCTTTTGCATTTCGAATTTTTATTTCTACTAATATTTATGGAAGAGGGGGCAAACGAGCTGACGGGTCGCCTAATGGCAAGCAACTACTGTTGCCCATAACCACCTGCAGCTCAGGAGAACTAAAAGAACTGTTCTATAAAAAAGTAGATGCTTCACAGAAAACAAATGTTGAGCAATATTTTCTTTGCTTTCACCGAGTAAGTCTACCGAAGACCTAAGAGAGGGAACTCAAAGGACGGTGGAGGTAACCCTGGCAGCGAGAGTCACTTACCATTAGGTGACCCGTCTGTTTATCTAACTATTGCATGAAAAGAGATAGAGATTAGAAAGGGAAATTGCAAGGGAAGTGTAGTTAAGAAGTTAAAGTAGGCAATGGAAGAAAAGGGATATAGATTGCAGAATCTAAGTCACAACTCGAGGCCTACATACCTATACCTGTATCTCGAATTGACTTCTCATAGGTAGTCTGAGCCTCCAAACACGCCTACCTTACATCAACAGCCTTTAATAGTCCACTGCTGGACATAAGCCTCTCCTTAGAAAGGAGGTTTTGGCCTACTATACCAAGCTGGCCAGACGGGTTGGTATAGGGTTTGTGTCAAGTTTTCCTTCTCTCTGCAGTGCTGTGGTTCTGCGTAGTTTTTTCCTTAGTCGGGTGTTACGACACCCACGGGATAAATAGGGGTAGTGACGCTCTGTATTCTTAATCCGTCACCACACGAACCGCTTGCGCGTTTTCTACCTATTCTGTAACAAATTAACATCGTAAAAGATATAAATACAATTTATATTATGGAAATGTCACAAATCCAAATATAAACTTGGTTTAATTTTAGTGAATTTATTTAGGGAAATGATACGACGCAAAGGTTTTCAAGCGTCGACGAACAAAGCCAAGCCTATATATTTTAACCTCCATTAAATTCAAAAATCTCCGTGTGGTGACGGATTAAGAATACAGAGTGTCGCCACCCCTATTCATCCCGTGGGTGTCGTAAGAAGCGACTAAGGGAGCAAATTACGCAGGACAACAGCACTGCAGAGAGAAGGAAAACTTGAAACAAACCCTATACCAACCCGTTTGGCCAGCGTTGTATAGCAGGCCAAAACCTCCTTTCTAAGGAGAGGCCTATGTCCAGCAGTGGACTAGTAAAGGCCGTGGATGATGATGAAAATCAAAATATGTAATATCAACTAAGAACATAAATACGTACGATCAAGAAACTAGAATAATGTATAATATGAAGTGTTGCAATGTACGGAGAGGTGATCTATTGTTTGAAACTCAAGGGCGGTTTAACAATCATTTGTAACACATTACTGAATGCCTCATATCATATTAACATTGTATTCTTTGTGTATAACTAACTATTATAAAGTGTAGAACATGTTATTACTTATATAAGATCTTTTACTGGCCTAAAAATAACCATAATTAAGATTCATAACGGAGATTACTTACGAGTTTTTTTTCTGTTCCCTGCTCATTGGTTGGTTTTTTATTCTAATAGTTTTACAAATAAGGAAACCGAACTGTTGGTTGTCGATGATGATCTAAATTGGCTCTGTGCATGTTAATTTAACGATTAAAAATAACCGAAGAAACATATTATTTAATTTACTTACGCTTCACAAATGACCACAATTTTTAATTTTCTTGAAATGAATGAAATAAAGAAGTCAATTTGACATCTATTTCGTTTATTTTAAATTTTAAATTTCTTTGAAAAGGTTCCTTTTATGGTTTAAATTTAAAATCATTTAATATTTAAATTAAATTGTAAAATATGTAGGAACTAGTGAACTATTCAATAGCAACTCCATTTCAAAATATTTAAAATCGTATTCACGTTGAGACAGCAAAGTTAGATATACTTTAAAACTTGGTTATTGCGCAAATATATTTCAAGTGCGGCAAGTTCGCCAAACTTGGCTGTTAGCACTCAATCCCCCCTCTTTCCTTTTGCTAAATTACGTGGGAATCTTTAGAATAGGCTATTTGGCTGTCTAATGGGCGCAAGTTTGGTGAAGAACCTTTTTTACTGTTTTCTCTGAGACGTTCGCGTGTTAAGATATTGAGGGTAGATTGATATTTCGTTGTTCTACGCAACAGCTGTCTAAACTTTAGGCATAACTTCTATTTATATTGTAACTTATACCTACATCGTAATTAGATCGCAAGAAAAATGGACGCATTAAAATAAAAACGGGCGTTAATAGTCTAAAAAACTGTAGCATGACGAATGGACGATTTTTTTTGCTGAATTTATTTAAAAAATCTACTAAATATAGTCATATTTCAATAAATAACGAAGATTTAATAATTTCCAGTGAAATATTTTCCAGGTAGGTTATTAGTGTATTTGTCATTGTTATTCAACAGTACTGAGATAACTAATACGGAATGTTTTAGATTAGATACCCAGTTGAATACCACATAGACTATAAACTCATTATCGGGCAAAACTGCGGACAAAAACTAGTATTTTTATAATTTTGTGCTCTAGTAACATGTGGCACACTTCGCTTTCTCTGCAAACTAATAAAATGGAAAGTGTTTTGTGTTAATTAGAAATTAAAAATTATTTTTCCTTTGTTCGCAGAGTTGAAGATGAAGCGTCCTCACCCGTGAACAAAATAAGGTACGTTATTTTAAACAGTAATCAGACCACTAATATATCTAGTTCAAAACATGCGACACTTGCCTGTCGTTTTTCTTTCTACAAATGGATACAAATTCATCCATCAATACGCCCCATCATTATTTTCAACAGCCTATAATAGTTAACTGCTGGACATAGGCCTCTCCTTGAAAAGGAGGTTTTGACCTATTATACCATGCTGGCTAAACGGGTTGGTATAGGGTTTGTGCAGGAGGAATTCCGGATGTCTTAATAACAGCAGTCCCCAGATCCCTCCTATTACAGTCGTAAAGTTTTCCTTCTCTTTGCAGTGCTGTTGTCCTGCGTAATTTGCTCCCAAAGATTAAAAAAAAATACATTCATAGATCATAATAAAGTATTAGCTATCCGAACTGAATAATACCTACACCTAATAACTGAGTTTTATAATCTGTTCTACTGGATTTACCTAATTAGGTATAGTTACCTCGAATAATTTGAATTCAAGTACGACAAAAACAGAATCATAAAGGATATTGTTTTTCTTTAAATTATTGCAACACCAATCATTTTGTAACATTCGAAACCGGAATCGTGTTCGTCGTTACGCGAGTTCGCAGATTGTTGATGTGGATAATTACTTCTCACTGGTAACACTGACAAAAGTAAATTTTGTAATAATATTGCTTCTAATGTTTTGTTCGCTTGTTTTGTTACTTCGCTCCAAAAATAAACGAAATTTGACGTTTTAATAAACATGCGTTAGCTTCTGTCTGCGATCTGGGCCTCAATTCTGCTATTTCTATATTGCTTCAATGGACTGTTGATGGAATGTCGTCGGAATAGTTTTGAACTTTTCCTATTCTCCTAATCATGTCAGACCAATGTCATCCTGATGACTTGTCACTGATTCAAATGTCATCGATACCTTTGTAACAGTTTGATTAACGGTACATTTTAAATTTGTATGAAAATGATATTTTTCAATTTTCCAGGTACGGCAATGTTGTTGATATCACCATATACTGTATAGACAGACAGTCTATTGATACTGTGTGATAATTTATGTTAGTAGAATCCCGATATTTTGACCGATGTCAATGTCTCAATAGCGTGTCAACAGAATGACTTGGCGTTAACATAAAATAGCAGAATTGAGAACCTGATTGCATGTGTACACTTACTTATAAGATATTTTTTAATGGGACTTATCACAATGGGATTTTAATTACCATTAAAGTCGGTGATACTTTATTAAAAGTTAATATTTACACACAAAACCTATATTATTGAAATTATCATTGTCTCGGTACAGCTACGTTTTTGAATACACATTCACACGGCTTTGTTGATTAGTAGATTACTTAACTTTTTACTAATTCCTAATTTAATAGAACCACACAGGCGGCCATTGTCCCAGTTTACTGGCAAGACACACTAAGAACAAAGGTAATTTAAGTTAAGAGTTTTAGCGAGTCAGTTAAACTCGATCAAGTAATTGGTCGTGTTTGTGGACTGAGAACGACCTTGTGTTAAGGTACGGGCTTAGAGGAAGCGTAAGCGGGTTTTGTAGCTAATATTTATTTTTTATAATCATAGTTTATAGACAAATTCTGAATTTAAGATGTTGGTAAAAGCATACTTACCGGTTAAAATATTGCAACACTAATCTTTCTGTAACAAAACTGGAATTAAACTTGTTGGTACCTAGTTTATGCTGATAATTCCTTTCACTAGTAAAACTAACACACAGAATTTAGGATGTTGGCAAAAGCATGCTTGTAGGTTAATAAATCCTTTTAAGATACTTTAATCTGTTGGCAATTAATATCTCTGTTTATTTAAACGCGTTTTTAACAAGAAAACTGCTGTTCCTCTTGGTTTATAATATTAAAAGATCTTTTTATACATAAAAGTAGTTAAATCTAATATTTGACAAAAATATTCATAGTAGGTACTTGTTAATATGGCAACCCATGCAATGCTAGGTTGATGGTTAATCAGATTAGATTAGACGGGCCTGTTGGTGTAATGGTTAGTGACCCTGACTGCTAAAACGAAGGTCGTGGATTCGATTCCTACCCAGACCAAATATTTCTGTGATCAGCATGATCGTTTGTTCTGTGTCTGGGTGTCATTTATCTATAATATGTATGTATTTAGAATAATATAAGTATGTTTATCATCAGTCCGGTTACCATAGCACAGGCTCTGCCTAGTTTGGGATCAGACAGCCGTGTGTGAGATATGTGAGGTTATTATTTTGTTATTATTTTCGGATTCTACATTTAATTGCAAATTACTATTTATATCAATATGTTGAATATTATTTCCGTGGTGTTCAAGTGTACAAATAGAGGAAATTTGGAGTTATATATTCAACCGAATGCATGATAATTCAAAATATATATAAGTATGTCATACATAGCTTCTAGAACATACTTAAATATAATTCTAGAAACTATAAATAGCTGTGCTTAAAATGGGCGTAATATACACTATGTTATAAATATAATAATAGCTAATTACTAACTAAAGCGGAAAAACTGCTAAATCGCTAACTTCGTTAGTAAAACCGCTTCATAAAACCGTGATTCATGTTAAGCGAGTGACGCACGCGGCCAGTCACGTAAACGCTTTGTTTATTTTTATAACTCAAAGTTTGGTACACATAACAGTGAAACACATACCTAATGAATAATGTTTAATTGTATAAAACATTTTATTCTAATGTTTAACCAGTAAATGTAAAGTACATTTACTGATTAATCATTAGTCACGAATTTACGTTAGCTGGACAGGGATTTCGTCTAAGTTCTTTCTGATCTAGAGGAATGAATGACTGACGAGGATCAAATACGATTTCTCTTATTTATGTCATTATTTTGCAAATGAGATGGCAAGAGAGCGAGTAAACAGTGAACTGATGATTGATGGAGGAGAATGAAAGAATAAAACTCATTCCAAGAATTGGGATTATGGGATTTTATAAAAAAATCCGAAGGATTTTCACTTTATTTGAGACCAATAGTAATTTAACCTAATCTGGCTAAATAAGTAATTCTTCTGTTACTTATTTATTAGTTATAAACAATTTAACAAAAGGTTGACTGGTAAATAATACTATAATCGTGAAGTTTACCAGTACACGGGTTGTGCTAACATATTTTTTTTCTTTGCAGTGACAAATCCGGCCTGATCTTACCGCCTCAAGGTGGAGAAGAGTCGCCGCCTCCAGAGAAGGAGCGAGCAGACCGCGAGGACTCAGAGAAGAGTCATTCAGCGTCAGTGCCTCACTCTGCTGAAGGGCCTAACGATGACCTGTACGCGATACCGGTCAAACTCAGGCCGAAGAAAGAGCCACAGCTCCCACCAGGATGGGAGAAACATGAAGGTAGAAAACAATATCTAAACTATACACTAAGTTTACTTTTAACGTTACGACGTAACGTCCGGCTCGAAGGACCAAAAAAGTCTCACCAGTATCTCGCCACTTTTAAGTGTTCCTATATTATCCATTATTTAAAGTGCGTTATTACTTTTAAAATAGGTATTATGTTGGTCAAAAATAATAGCAACTAGTGGACCCAGTTACACATTTTAGCACCACCCTAAGGTAGACTGGGAGAAAATGCCTGTAACATTAAGTCCGCCATTGTATAACTCTTACTTGTGCATAAAGAATAAAAAAAATCCCTTTGCCTGAAAATAAAAAAGGTTAGGTCTTATTACTTTTAATGTATAATTGAAACCGAACGTTTAAAGTAACTTTTTAACAAGCAGTATCCGAATTTTATTTTTAATTATTTCCAGACAATGACGGCCCATATTATTGGCACATAAAGAGCGGCACCATTCAAAGAGAAATACCAAAAATGCCGCCAATTGAAGCAAAAGAGTCGCGCATCTCCATGGTGCGCGACTGTTCAAACCTCTCTGAGGTATCCAAGTATGAGGGCAACGTGATGACCAGCTCAGTTACTAGGAGTACCACAAGTGGAGCTCTCGACCACGTGGATCAAGATGCAGAGAGGAAACGAAAAGAGGAGATGTCTTACAAGTGAGTTTTCTTCTATTTTAATGATGCTCATGTCAATATAATGAAGTACCTGTCGTCACACTCTCTGCTGGTAGAACGGAAGAGAAGGAAAGCCGAACATTTCATCAAAAAGCTTGGTTTTAAATACCAGTGGTTTCATTCTCATGTCAGCCGCTTTTCCAAAGTCATGTATTAGTCTATTATTAGTGATCATTTCGTAAAATATTTACATTGTCAGCTGTCAGAAGCGCTGATGATGACGTTCTAAAATAGCAATGTGCCACGTGAATTGACATATCATCAAAGTGACATGTCATCAAAGTGACATATCATCAAAGTGACATATCATTTAAAAGATATGGACAATTTTAGCTGGTCACACCATTCACATCAATCACTTTAATTGTAAGGGCCTGCGACAACATAATATTTTTATACATGATTATAATAGAACCTTTTCTTCCTCAGACGCCGCAGTTTCCCCGCCCGTCAAGAGCCAGACAACGGTCGCGCCGTGCGGTTTTTCGTCCGGTCCCTCGGCTGGGTGGAAATCTCAGAGTCAGACCTCACACCGGAGAGGTCTAGCCGTGCCGTCAACAAATGTATCGTGGACCTCAGCCTCGGGCGTAATGATCTACTTGATCAAGTCGGACGTTGGGGTGATGTGAGTTATCTTTCAATTTATTGGGTCAGTTACCAGTTGACTGTTTCGCAGTGGCTCACTAATTTAAAAAAACAACGCGTTCTGTGTAACGTTGAGCCGTCTATGCACGTTATTGGACTTATAGCATTAATGGCGCGTTGTGCAGTTCTTCATTGTGAACTATTTCCAAGCAAATTACAAAGCACTTTTTCACGTAGTCAATGGACACTATCTAGCATAGTATGAGGATCGAGTGAGATCTTCATCAACAATAAAATTCACTTAAGTTTTATGTTAGAGTTAGAGTAGAGAGAGAAGTTTTATTTTTACTTAAGGTCGATTAATAACACAATGGCTTGGAAATACGTAACGTTACGGTTACAGTACTGAGTGAATTCAAGTAACAAAATAGCCATTTCAATCTTTAAATATATTGATAAAAACATAATTGTAAGACATATTGGGCAGTCGGAACGTGTTAGTTTCAATAAAAAGTTTAACACCTATTTTTTATGTTCTCTTCAAAGTTTTTGGTTTTTAATATTTTTTAAAAATGTGCGAAACGCATCGTCCTTTGAATCCAATTTAGTAAATTTTATGTTTTTTTTTTGCTGTGGACGTTTGTGGAGAGTTGAATGAAAACACTTTAAAAAAAGCAATAACATAATATAACCACACCTTATAGCTCTGTTTTAGTACTGATTTATGTAACTAAGCATTGAAAACAAATTCAAAATTATCAACAGGGCAAAGATCTTTTTATGGACCTAGACGACGGTGCCCTGAAACTCATGGACCCAGAGAGCCTGAACACACTGCACACACAGCCCATCCACACGATCCGAGTATGGGGAGTCGGGAGGGACAACGGCCGGTAAGTCTCTCCTCGCACATAATAATTAGGTACACAAACTCATAAATACTCAACTAAAATCTTCTGTTTTTCCACTTCGCTCCCTCGGAATAGTGAAAGGTATGAATACGCCAGTTTTTTCGTGGCAAAAGTCATGTGAATTCTTTAGATTTTGTAGATTTCGAATTCATATTTTACTACAGTTTTCTTTAGGCATTAGGAGTCTTATTTTCATTTCAGGTTGTTTTGTGTCAGTGTTCTGTAGGTAATAGATCATTTGCTTTTAGAATACATCAGATTTTGGCTTTATCATGGTCTTAATGTAATATTAATTCAGATTCTGTGCCACACTTTGAGCGGATTATAAAATTTCGTTTTATCTTTTGTATAGTTATTTTTCAAGGCAGATTAAATGATTAGTTATTAGCTGAACCGACAGAAGTTGTAATATTCGATATTTAATAGCCTAAAATCGTTTTCATGACAAATAATCTCAGGAAACTTGGAAACAACAATCATAAATTTCTTATTTGAAAATCTATTCTGTCCTTTTTAAGAACGGAATAGGTTTTAAAGGAATATAGAACAAAAAATGACAAATCGGTTCAGGCATTTACAAGTTGTTATTTACCAATATAGATTATGGGGCGTTTAACCATTTTCTAGGTCATTTCGAAGTCGGAAACTAATTCTCTATACAATATTCCTACTCATAAATGCCACTGATCATAGGCACTGAAGGCAGTTGTATATTAGGACATTTACTAACATGCCTCATCAACTAAAATCATTACTAAGAAATTTATTATTTTACCTTTTATTTAAAGACAGAATATATTTAGTTAAATAATAAATATATTGTATTTAGGGACTTCGCTTACGTGGCAAGGGATCGTGCTACTCGCAAACATATGTGTCACGTGTTTCGTTGCGAAGCGCCCGCCAGAAGCATTGCCAATGCCTTGAGGGACATCTGCAAGCGCATTATGATCGAGAGGTCCCTGCAGCCCCCGCCGAGGCCCACCGACCTGCCGTCCACGAGACGCCCCAGACCGCTATCTGGTGAGATTGTAGCCTGTACGTGCAGATTAGGAGGTATAGTGTTAGAACTGTTTAACTAAATGAAATCACGCTAATATTATTAAAGCGAATGTTTGTGAGTGTGTGTGTTAGTATGATTGTTACTTCTCCACGCTCAGACGACTGGACCAATTTTGATTAAATTTGGTATGGAGGTAGCTGACACCCTGGATTAACAGGTGTTCCCGTAGGATGAAATTGAAATATATTGATAAACGGTGGGAAAAACAAAGAGGAGCAGCTAGTAGTTACATAATATTCTTAATCTTCTCCTCATTTAAAGAACCTCGTGAATTTGATTTGACTTTCGCATTTGAATTTTGTATCAGAATAATTTTTAGTTTATAATGAGTAAATTTCTTCATCTTCAGAAATATTAACGCAACGCAAACCTTGATTTTCAAATCTTGGTGATTGCATAATGCTATTCAATAGTAAAATACACTAAATCAGCTTTCTGCCTTTGTCTTCTTATACTCGTATTATAGGATGTCAAATCAAATTGTTTTAGTTTCCACTGTTCATCTTGAACGAATCTAAGCAAAGCTTGTACGAGGGATCCCAGGACACAAATAAACATTTGTACTTAAATTTTTATTTAAGTACTTACGTAAATTTATCTGTAGAAATATTTTATCTGAGCACAGTCAATATTTCGTTATGCAAAATACGACTAAAAGTTTATTTGCTGTTGTTATTCTGTTTTGTCCTTTTTTTGTCCTATATTGTCTTCTACCTAAACATCAAAATACCTAAATTTTAAAGTAAGTACTTATGTTTTTTTTTTACTTATTTCATAGTTGGAGCAGCATTCCCCACTCCGATGGAAGAGCCCCGCAAAACAGTGAGAGCCCTTTACTTGGGCAGTGCAGAAGTACCTCGCGCGACTGGCATGCGAGTGTTGAATGATGCTCTGGACAGACTGGCCGCTGCCAGACCACCCTCCGCATGGCGTCCGGTAGCCGTTGCTGTAGCGCCATCTATGATCACAATCACTGATGAAGGGGTAAGTTACAGCGTTACTTATCTTATTGAACCACTTGTGTAGGTTGTACTACATATACACAATTGACCAAAGGATTTTTTAAGAATATTCCGCCCATTTGATCATTCTGATTAATAACAATTGTTTCTCATAAAGTTATGAGTCCACATGAACCTTTACACGCCTTTGTTGAGACTTACGGGAATGGTCAAGCCAAAACACTAATCGAAAACGGTCATGAAACATGATTTTTCGAGAATAGGAGAAAAATCTTTTATGAAAATGTCTAAAAGTGAATAAGAATTTTATTATTATATTACTGTAAGTATATTTAGATATTTAGAGATCATTTTACAATATTTCACTGTGTACATTACACAGTGAAATATTGTACTAAATAAATAAGTAGTAAGAAGTGTACTAACTAACTCAACTATAAGCAGAGAATTACAAGAGACTCCCTGTAACTATTTGAAACTATATAAATTATCATTCATTCTCCAGGAGACAACCCCTATAGTGGAATGCCGCGTGCGCTACCTGTCCTTCCTTGGCATCGGCCGCGATGTCCGTCGTTGTGCGTTCATAGTGCACACGGCCCAGGACCAGTTCGTGGCTCACGCCTTCCACGCTGAGCCGTCCTCGGGAGCTCTCTGCAAGACTATTGAAGCCGCATGCAAGGTACATTTCGCTTTAGATTCTCGTAATCGAGTTGGAAAATTAGATGTATACGTATTGAGCGGTGTCTATGTGTACGTACAGCTGCGCTACCAGAAGTGCCTGGACGCGCACGGCGGCGCGGGGCTGGCGGCGAGCGGCGGCGCGCCGCAGGGCGACGGCGGCCGCGCCTCGCTCGGCGCCGCGCTCAAGTCGCTCGTGGGCTCGCTCACGGGCCGCCGCGCCTCCTGAACGGGACTCGACGAGCCGCACACACCCGGTATACTCCATTTTCTCCACACTTTTATATTCCCACCTGTGACACCTTAGCAGAGTTGACCAATCTTGATCGCATTTTTTCGTTTAAGTGAAATTTACATGTACCTCTCATACCAATTCGTGGTTCATGGAATAAAAGGAGCAGTCACTGGGCCATAATTATTCCTTTATTTTTTAACTTGACAACCTTATTTATCTATGTTAATATAAAACTTAACATATTTGCAGATAATCTCTCGACGTGTCAGG
The DNA here is from genome assembly GCA_902825455.1 of Arctia plantaginis. Taxonomy (NCBI): domain Eukaryota; kingdom Metazoa; phylum Arthropoda; class Insecta; order Lepidoptera; family Erebidae; genus Arctia; species Arctia plantaginis. Next base: position 7,314,678 of record CADEBD010000226.1, on the reverse strand, counting down.
TCGAGGAGTGCGGCCCGCCGCCGCCAGAGAGCGGGGCCACCACGGACATACAAGCCCACACAGATACATCGCAGTAATACATTGCTTACGCAACACCCGATGTCATCGCTTACTTATCGATTTGTGGGAAACGAGACATGTTTAGATTTGGATTTTCTCAAATTTAATCATTTTTTACTTACCTACCCAAAATGCAGGTATAAAAGTGTCTAGATAGACAAACAAAATCTCTCCTTTAGTTGAATTCAAAATATATATAATTGATAATAGAATTGTAAATTATTATTTATAGCCTGTATATGAAATACAGGCTATTAATAATAATAATATAAATAATGATATGAGCGTCAATAGATTTTAATATGACTGGGTGAATTGATCTCAATTTGAATGAACCCCGTTTACGCGACAAAAAACTAAACATGCTGGCTGACTGAATTAAAACGACTACCTATTAAAGATTAGATCGGTATTAATCGTATTGCTTAACGTTAAATTACATTGTAAATATGTGATTGAAAATCCAAGTCCAAGTCAAACTTTTGATATTTAAAGCAATCGAAGTCATATTATGTCAATGACTTGGAACAATCAAAGTCTAATTTGACAATGACTCGGAATGTCATTTGCATACAAATTCGACTGCATCAAACATATCTATTAGTTTTTATGCTAATAGGCTGCCTTATGTTGTTGAAAAATAGAATTTCATACGTGCGATATAGTCCCAGATTTACCGTTTTATACAGTTGTTTCTTATTATTTTTGGGCGAACCTTGGAATTTGTAAATACACATAAAATGTTAATTTTTTGTTGTAGTTATCATCATTTGCATGTATTGGTTCTGATATTTTCGGATATAAATAAAATTCGTCACAACTATAAATACTACAGAACATTTAGGTAATCCGTAAATTATCATCTGATCAACATTTTGGTTTAGTATGATGTCATTAAAATTAGGCAAGCTAGCTTTTTCCATCTAGTAGTTACACTACTTATAACAAATATACCTTATATTTGTTTTTATAAAGTATTTATCTACAGTTTTCGATGGATCAGAAGCATAATAATCTTTGTAAAACGACATAATATATAATTAAAGCCAAAGTTGAATGAATTATCCTCCATTACCACTCGTTAACGATAAGTGAATTGATTTGTAAAAAGCTTGGTCGATTTTATGTTAGAGGTAATACGTAACTAGTTATACTTCAATGTTGACAAAGTTATTCGTTCATATTCTATGAGTTTGCATCTTCAAACTAAATAGAATATAAAGGTGAATTTCTAAACATTATGTTAACTTAACTAGTTACTGTCATTGTAGATTAGATTATTGGGATATACTTATATCAAAAGAATAATTAAGGCCTGATATATGTAATTGATTGTACGTCGAATGTAAATTTCAAATTGTACTTGCCATATCTTCACAATTTTATATTTACATTAGATAGCTACCGTAAATATTTACCAAATTCTTTGTCTCTTAAAGGTTACCTTAAAATTCCTAGTCCATAGAGTAGGTATGTTAAGCTTGTGTAAATTTAACGCTATTTATAATTCTATATGTGACACAATATTTCGCCACAGAAACTATCGATGTTAAAATAGATTTTTGTGTAAAATTATGTTTAAGAATTATGTGGTTAGTTCGGGTGGATGTGGATTATTCTGTAAATAATTGTACTTTATGGGAATAGACTTAAGGTAGATATTTTATGATTATTGGATGGATAGTTTTGAAGTTTGTTTTCCAGCTAGGGTGTAAGCACGCTACGGATAAGCATTCGTTTTGCTAATAGTTGTAATATGGCAGTGTGTATGGAAAGAATTGGTGTTGAGCACGGTATGTACCTAGGCAGTAAGAGAATCGTTGATCTAAAAAAAAACTTGCGTTCGTAGTGTAATTAAATCGAATATAGGACCCTATGAGTATAAAAAAAGAGTTTATTTTTGCTTAAGCTTTAAGATATTGAGAATTTCGATTGCTAAAGATAAATATTTTTTGTATAATCACCTCAATGAGTATTATATAATATTTATATATAGGCTTTTTCAATGTAATGTAAGTCTATGATTTGCCATTTAATAAAAACTGATATTTAAAGCAAAAATTTTGCAATAAAAATTTACTTTAAATATTGATTTATTAGTATTTAAATGGTCACTCACAAAAAATTCTTTATACCCATTAAAATTGCTAACCTCATCGTTACAAGGGTGTTCGAAACACATTGAGCTTTCAATAATTATATATTTATACGTAACATCCAAATCCGCTCGTATTTAACCTAGTTTACATAAAGAAAAACTAAATTTGGTCAGTTTACATCCATACCTATACACAAATATGGCTAAAAAGTTGTCGTTAGCAGCTTGTGTAGGTGTTAGAATTTCGTAGAGAGAGCTCTAATGGAAAAAAGGGAATTGGGACCTATGTAAAAGATTTCGAATTAAGTTTGACGTTAGATAAGTTCGAAGTCAACTCATACACTTCGAAGTCAACTCATACACTTCGAAGTCAACTCATATATCGAGACTTGAATTTCGAGTTTTGACTTTTGAATTTTGACGTGTGAAATATGTTCTAAAGTTACTCGAAATGTATCGCTAATTAAAGTGTTTTTGTGTCTGTAACACTTCTAAAATATAGGTATTATTAGCGTATGGTTGAAAGAGAATGGATTTCGAATAATAATTGCCATAAAATCGTAATGTAACTAAGATTTCAACATTTTAAACTGAAAGTAAACTTGCGTCGCCCGACTATAACATCACGAGTAATAGTGACACAATGAGGAACTGAATGGTAGTCACGACATTCAGGTTTGACTTTTGACAGTCTGATGAAAGCAATAATTATTCGAAATTCGTATTCTTTCGAGTTAGACTTAAGTATTCGAGTTAGAATAATCACAAAATAGCTTCGAAGTATATTTCAAATATTAGAAATCAGTGTCGCTTCACACGTATATAAATATAATGGTACACTGAGCTGTTCTGTAATACGTAAAGATAGTGTAATTCACACTTTAAGTAATAAAAGTCATTATTTATACAAAAAAATATATATAAATATTTTAGAGTGGTAACACAGGAGCGGTTGGTGATACCTTCGTTAAGCGCTCGTGTGTGGAGCTCAGCTCGTTAGGCGCAATGGACGTGACGACACAAGCTTCAACTGCCTTTTATCGGATGAAGTATGTCAATATTTTCTATAAAGATAAACGTTTATGGTGTAGATTATTAGATAGCTTGTGAATTCCTGTTTTTTAGCTCACTGTTGACTATAAACAATGGGGGAGAGTGTTATTAAACAGTCATCGCTTGACAGCTTAAAAGCCTTCAAACTGTGGCTTTTAACGAATACTTTTGTGAAATTAATAAAAAAATATTCATAAACATGTTTTTCTTTTACCGACGGAAAAAGGGAGGAGGATCCATGTGAACCCGTATACATTATTATACTTTTTTTATGCTGGCAATGTTGTCAGAAGACCGTGTGGTGACGGATTAAGAATACAGAGTGTCACCACCCCTATTCATTCCGTGAAAAAACTACGCAGGACAACAGCACTGCAGAGAGAAAGAAAACTTGACACAAACCTTATACCAACCCGTCTGGCCAGCGTGGTATAGTAGGCCAAAACCTCCTTTCTAAGGAGAGGCTTATGTCCAGCAGTGGACTATTAAAGGCTGTTGATGATGATGATGATGTTGTCAGAAGAATGCGACAATTTAATAGATATTAAAAACATTTTGCATCCTGCCAGGGAAAAATTATTTTGTAAATTGTTCGCAAATGCCGTTTGTCTCGTGGCTTACAGTAGTTGCGATGTTGGTCCGTTACCTGTGTAATATGTTATTACTTATTATTATTATTTTTGTGTTGAATTTAGCGTGGGATAGTAGGCCAAAACCTCCTTTCTAAGGAGAGGCCTATGTCCAGCAGTGGACTAGTAAAGATGATGATGATGACACTCAAAATAAGAGCTAGAAAGGAACTTGTTTTATTTCAATACTATATGCACCAATTGTACAATGGCGGACCTAATTTATTTATTTATAATAATAAAGCTGCCATTTTAAACACTTGCAGGATTGTAAAATTTCTGCAAATAGACGAACAAATACACAATGCAATAGACGAATAGACCTAATAAACTTCTCCCAAGAACCCGTCGCATTTACTTGACTTAGCTAACATACTACTAGCGAAAGCTGAGAAAGAACAAATTCAAGATAAAAATAATTTACTCATTTCAATTTTTTTAATGCCCTAGGTATTGCCTCCTAATCTACCTTTGTGTGGTGGGAAAATGTTTGACTAGGTGCAATAGATACTACCTTTCTAGGGTATACCTGGTTCCCCGGCTATTAGTACCCGAGACGGCGTGCGGTTTTAGTCGGTTCGAGTCCGACATGCCACCGATAGGTGGTATCCGAGGGGATTTCCAACTACTTTTTTAAGAGAAAGCACTCGTTTTCACTGTATCAAGTCCAAAATCTCGTTTTTGTGTAGGATATATCGGAGCAACTACAAACTACCTCACAATAAAAATAATTTGATTTATTTAAAGTAGATCCCAATGGATTCTAATTATAGTTAGTGTTAAGAAGTAACCTGAAGAATTGTGTTATCTAAGCGCAACAAGAAAATACAACACAATCTAACATGTAAACACGTGCTCGAACAATGCGTCTTATAAAAACGAGCTGCATTGCGCATACTCCGTTACTTATTTAGGCCGGTTGAGAGCCCTCTGACCGATCGAGAGCCCTCTGACCGGTTGAGAGCCCTCTGACCGGTTGAGAGCCCTCTGACCGGTTGAGAGCCCTCTGACCGGTTGAGAGCCCTCTGACCGGTTGAGAGCCCTCTGACCGGTTGAGAGCCCTCTGACCGATTGAGAGCCCTCTGACCGGTTGAGAGCCCTCTGACCGATTGAGAGCCCTCTGACCGATTGAGAGCCCTCTGACCGGTTGAGAGCCCTCTGAAACTACCTACCTACTACCACTAACTGAATTTACTGTTGTCTTTATTTACTACTGTACGGATCTATGTACGACTGTGTGTAACAACTTGGTAGACATCTAGTTGTATTTACTGTTGTTGTTGTTATTACTACTACTTGCTTTTCTAAGGGAAAACCATGACAATCTAAAGAATGACATCAGCTTTGCTGACGTCACACTATTTAAAAACAACCCAGACACCGGTCCTCCGTCAGATATAATTTGTGTATTTTAGAAATACAGTCATAGTATTCGTGTGAAATGTGTCAAATTATTATTATTACTTAAAAGGGTTTTGTTTAATAAATAAAAAATATAATTCATTATAAATATTTATTCATAATTGTTACATTGGGCATAATTTGGAATTTAGGATTGCAACTTACTAAATCACAAATGAACTTACAAGTTTCCGACGTAAATAAAACATCCATATTCTGGGGATTCACAAAAAAATATTCCACTGCTCCACAATTTCATAAAATAATTAAAATAACATAATTATGTACTATTTTCTTAAACTCCGTGATTTACTGTTGAAAAAACCTTTTTTTAATCTTGATTACGTATTGTTTTTGGCGTCGATACCAAAAGACTGTTACAAACCACAGCCTAATAACATTTCTTCTTCATCTTTTCTAACCTAATTTACACAACCAATTTTTTCCTACTATGATTCAAAAGTTGTTTACAGTGTTGCTAACACAAAAAAAAACCTATCCTACACAATGACAACATTCAAATAACCATTGAACAGTGGAGCAGCACTATTTGATGTTTAAAACATTGTTGTAAAAACTAATAGCTTTATTATACAAAATACGTGTTTCTATACAAACTTAGTGTATCCATAAAATTAACTATCTCGCAACTTCTACCTAGCACGTGGGTCCAAAGATACAACAAGCGCCCTGGGAAAGAATTTTTTACAGATTGGTTGAATAGGTTTCGGTTGCAATACAACGGATACAAAAAGAAACAACATTTATGGATACAAAACATTGCATAACTAATATTAACAGTAAAACTTTTTAATTGACTTGGCCGATATCCAAAATAAAAATATTAATACAAGTAGCTTTTTTTACTATCTTTGAACCCATTAAATTGACCAGTCTCGATAAAATTATATTTATAAAAGCAAACTATCGATAACGATAATTCTGTTTATCGATACACTAGCCGTAGGCATATTATCGTGCTAGAATATATTTATCGAAATCGATACATCGTTTTTTAGTAAAATATTTGGATGAAATAAAATATATGTAATTTTCCATGAAACAAATTATAACTGTGAATGCCTTGGCACTACATTTATTTACATTGCTTGTGTATCTAAAACAAAATAACCAGAAACTATTACAACAACAACATTTAATGAAAGTTCGTTAGACTATCCAGTAGGTGTCGTAAGAGTCGACTAAGGGAGCTAATTACGTAGGACAACAGCACTGCAACGGGAAGAAAAACTGAAAACACACCCTATACTAACTTAAAACCTCCTTTCTAAGGAGAGGCCTACGTCCAACCAGCGGACTATTCAAGGCTGTTGATGATGATGACGTCAGACTTCATAATGGTACCTCGAAAGGTTTCCTCTCACTTTTAGAGTAGAACTAAAAGGTTACAAATGCAGAATTGGATAAACAGTGTATAGGAACATAAATTACTAATAAATACAATATGTGGGTAGGTATGTGGGAAAAACTAATGCTAACAGAGCACCGAATTTTATTTTTTAACTAGCCAAATGAAAACTTAAAAATTGAGAACCGTAGCAAACCATGAGGGGAGAGAGTGATGCGGATAGATTCCTCACTAGACCCCCCCCCCCCTCCCCAGTTAAAAATTGCATCCACCCCTGAATACGATTAATCACCGCATTTATTAAAAAAAAAAGATTTAGTGTATAAAATATGGTAAATGGAAAACAGCAGTTTTGATGGAACTCGGTACAGAATTAACATACATTTTTATGAAATTTCTTAGAAATTAATATAAATCGTATTTGGGTAGAGTTTAAGACGATTTTTTTTAGATTATAACAAAATATAATATACGAACTATACATAACGAAATATGTTACAAGTTGTAGTAAATAAATGATAGTTTTATTAACTTTAAGTAAATGTAACTTACTTCATTTATTAAAAATAATAAAAGAAATTATGCAGGTATTCATAGTTTAGGTAAGTACAGAAAATTAACAATATAAACAGCGTGGAAAGAATCAATACGTGAATTTAGCAGCATTTGTATTCACGTATTATGCGTAACAGCCAACGTCGTTAACAAATACTTAAACGCCACTTAATTATAAGAAATCTTCAAGAATACGCTTCACATCAAGGATGTCACGAACCTTTTAAAACTTTTTTTCAAAGGACGAGAAATCATTAAAATATTTGGGACTAAACGGAGCTCCTTGTGTTGAAGGTTTCACGTGTCAGTTCTTTCTGACTTTTTTGTGAATTTTAAAACCAGGATGACAGTTAAAGATGTGTTCTCGCTGCAGTATATTTTTTGCAGTGTAAACGGATTTTAAAAATATTTTCTTTGACTGAGAGATAACCTTTCTACGAATACGTTTATGAACCACAGTCGGTCTACGGTACTGTGAAGTGTTTAGCTTTATAATATAGGTATCATTATAATTGTAAATAACGATGTATCGACTTAGACAAACGCATAATACAGTCAGTACTATCGATTCATCTCGGACAGTAGCTAGTTAGCTGTGATATTTATACTTTCGTCGTAACTGGAACATTCTTGTGAATTTTCATGACTTTGTAAAGTGCATCAACCTGGAACACAGAGATAGTATTATTAATGAACGGATAAACCATTTTTATTTTCAAATCAGTCAACCTGGACATCGATAACATTTTGTACTTTAGACTGACAAGTCGTCAGGTCTTTTATTTAGTTAGCAGATTACGAAAAGTGCCAAACTATTCCGACGACACTCCATCGACACTCGATTGATACAATATTAAAATAGCGGAATTGGGGCCCTGGTTGAAATACCAGGTAATTCAAAGGTATGCGTATGTGTTAACTCCTTTTACGTTACGCAACGTTAGGCAATGTACATAGTGTCATCTCGTAGAATAGTGTCGGATCTGATAATTATTGAACTTTACAGGGCAGCCATTTCAAATAATTATGTTAGTTTTAAATTCTAAATCTGTAATCATGAAAATTGGCATACAAGGATAGGGTTTGTTTTAAAATGCAATAAAAATAACAACTAATATTTTTACAATTTTCTAGAAAAATCACGTGCTTCATTTTACTGAGTAATTTAAAATCTAAAATACATAATTTTTTTTCTCGAATGTAGTAATAATATTAAGACAATGTAGTATCCAAATGTGGTAAAAACTGAATAACGTATTTATATATTATACAATACACAATCGGTTATACCTAACTCGGTTCTTTCGGCCAAGCCGGCCAGGCCGGCTTGTTTGGATACAACGGCCTCGCGGAAAACCGGTTTTAAGAACTCCATTTGTTCCATTTCACCTAGTGATATCGAAGGCGCAATCCCTTCCCCTAATACGGGGTGGAAGGGGTGCTTAGAACGGCAACTCACTTGCCTTTTGAGATACAGGTGCCATCTATCACTCAATACAATATTTCCCGAAACACGGCTAGCCCGCAGTAAAGATCCACGATATTAGTTCTAAATTTGATATCCATAAGTTTTATATTACATTAACAGCCCACACCTTAAGAAAATAAGAAGCAGAAAAAACAAATTGTCATGCAATATACAAATATATATCAATATACATTTAAAAATATACATATATGTACATATGTAACTTACTGTTCGACTCCTCACCTGTGGCCGCACTACATCCATCCATTTTGTTCAAAGAAGTTCGTTCTGTACTGAAACAAACCATCATCACTATAGACGAATGCATTGAACAATATGTATGGAATTTCTGAACATTTTACATTTAAATGTACTTCATTTAACCAATCGTGGCGCATTTAGCGAAAGAAATGAGATAAAAATTATCGATCACTTATCTGATATATTTTTAAGGACCGTCGTTTGTTAGAATTTCAATAAATTTATGTGTTTGTTTGTGTTTTATCTAAAAACTTTGCCTTACAAACAAACGGATTTAAATTAGTTCACTATTTGGTATTGGATATTAATATATGTGATTAACTAGCAACATATTCTTTAAAGTAACTCGCATTTATTTTTAATTTATAATTGCCCCGAAAGTCATTTAAATTGCATTCGGATATATCTTGAAATTTGAATAGGGGTCATGAGGGTAAAAGTTTGAGAAATACTGTCATTAATAAATAAGGAATTGAATTGAACTGACATGAATGACCCCATTATGTGTACCATATATTTATTTACTAATGAGTTTGTATGGTTTACGGTTTTCAATAAACCGCCCTGCAGAATTATAATTATAGCTAATTTCTATGTCGTAGGTTTAAAACGGTAACGGAGAGATGTCCTGTAAGTGGGCATCAGCTTATCGTCCAGTATATCAAAGAAGCGCATAGACAAATATGGACTTTAAATTACTGAATAATAAAACTCTTTATTAAATGTGTAATGTTCAGAAACAAATTAACTAAAAGCTTTGCACAGGAAAGATATTTAAAAGAGGCTGCTAAAATGTACAAAAGAAAAGCGTTAAGTAAAAAGCAAAGAAACACTAAGTTATTAAGTAAGAAATAGAAATTACGAGCTCTGTATTTTTCAAATTTACAATTATTTTTACGTCTAAACTACGTAATATACTTGTTATCTAGTTATTCGTACATTTTACTATAACTTTCAATGTTACCGACAGTACAATACCTTTAAATCAGTTTTACAATGTGTTTTAATTCTTTTGACGAATCTTTAACCCACATAATCTGCATTTTATTTCTAGACGTTTTGCAAAATTTGAACAAAATATATTCAGTGGTTTGGAAACATGTCAATTTTTTTGTTTTCGTAATTTGCAACATCATGTGTAAATGCAGTCATATTACATTGACCTCAGGCAGCGATCAGCTTTGTACGCGGCGCGGTAACATCACACGTTGCCACTTTTACTACACTCGAATCGAACGAAATATGTTGATTATTGCGTTATCAGGATGTAGGACACGCGATTTGAATTAGTTCATCCACTATGTACAGTCTGTCGGCCCTTAGTAACCGCGAATCGCTGAGTGTTATGCTGTTCTGTGTCCTTGTAGATGCGCTCACGACAAATTATCGTAATAATAATATTGTCGTTGTTCGGAGATATTTGTTTAGAAAAGTTTTGTTGTGTTAATTATTGTTAAGTCTTATTGCGTCCGTCATAATACACGGCAATGTTGTGAACAATTAATGTTATCGTGTGAAAAGTGAGAATATTAGTTTGTATGTGTGAAACTGATTGCATTATCCGTCCTTAATTTTATTGGGTTAACGGTATCGTCATCCATAATGCCGCGAGTGACCTTCAGAGCCGCGGATATCCTGACATGAGGTTGATTTATACAATTATTTTATTGTATTTATTTTGTTCTTAATTTACATTTCTGTATTTTCGTACTAATTTTTTATTTTTATTTTAGCCGATGTATATTGAACAGTGTTATCCGTTATTACATTTATGTGATTACTTTTACCACACTCGTTATACCCAAAAAACATCCTTCAGTATAAGGAGCTGAAGGATCAGTTTTGTAGCAAGAGATTTTGATTTTAGGGTTTTAAGAGACAGACCGGGTCTCAGCGCATTATGTAGAGTTGTGTATGTACAGAAGCGGAGGTGTAATAGCCTTATTGGCAAGTATACGACTTGTAATATAACCATCTCTTCTATTCCACGAAAGTTTGCTTTTGCATGATCAATTTTCTCGACAAGTACGGTTTCATACTCTTGTTACTGGAAAAGTAAAATTCACAATTTATTGACTTGTTGATCTCGATTGTGTAAAATATGAATACTATATTTTGATATTTTGACTGCAAATATGGCGTAGTGGTTTAAGCGGTTACCTCGCCGCTTCCTACTGCGCTGAGTGTTGTGGGTTCGATCTTCACATGTGACAACACTTTGTGGTATCCACAAATTGTTGTTCTGAGTCTGGGTGTCCTTTGTGTCCATTTCATGTATATATAGTATAGACATATAGTCTCCCGCGACACAGGATTTATTCCTAGTGGGAGAGTTGTCTTTAAAAAGAAAAAATAATGGGAACTGTTTACTTTCTATACTCTGAATCCGAAACTGGTCTTCTACAAGTAAAAATTAAGCAGTTAATTACAAATTACCGAAACTTTCACCAACATTTATATATGATTAAGTAATACAATATGTGTACAAGAAATGCTGAGGAAGAAGCAAAGCATTTAGACAAATTGTGTAACGAGTGCTTTAGTGTTTTTATTTACTTTAACATACAAATTATTTACAATTACGTATTAGTCACATTATGAACAAAAAAAAACCTAGCCAAAAAGTTTTAAAAAAGTGATGTGTTTTAGAAAAAGATTTTGAAAGCATACGTAGGTTAAGAAAAAAGATTATCTGTTGATATGTAGAGGATTATATTATTTATATACAAATTGTTATAACCAAGCTACCGCTAATGATGGCTCTTCACATGGTACATTGTACAAATAATTTTATAGTAAACTAGCTCACTCGGCAAACTTTGTTTTGCCATACAAATTATCAAAGAAATAAAATTGAGCTTAAAAATGGAGGGTGGGGAAAGGAGAGTGAAGTCAAACTTAAAATATATTTATTTCATAAATGTCTGTTATGTAGACTTAAGTCATGGGATAACAATCATATCACAATATCAATAATCTCTTTTGTTAAATACAGATATAGAATAAATGAAAAATGCTATCATACCTACCAAATATTCCAAAAAGAAATACATTAAAATCGGTCGAGCCGTTTTCGAGATTTTGACCACAAACACCGTGACACGAGGAATTTATATTACATAATATGCCTAATCATCGGACTTGGAGAGTGAGTGTAAATATTGCTTTTGTACTTATAGCTATAACAACAAGTACAAAATGAAATTGTAACTCGGGATCTTTTTCCGGGATTAGGATAGAAAGAAAAAAGAAGGAAAACTAATATAGATATAACTATATAAGTTAATTGATTTCGGTTTAGTTTTCTACTAGTGTATTCTTCACTGAAATGTTAGTACGTCCGTACTTTTTATTTCTGAGCAAAATTATATATGCATTAAAATTTGACTCCATTGACTGGTAATTAAAACATTATTTAATTTTCAATAATATTCTTTAGAATTTAAAACCATTGTAGCTTTTTACTACATATAATACTTATGAAACTCATAAAAATAATCATTAGAAACAAAAATGTTTGTACCAAAGAAACACGTAAAAAGCCATCAAAACAACAGCAAAAGCTTCGCGCGTGTGAATTTGAACTTACAACTTATCTTTGTCACGCGACTCGAACACTGTCCCGCGCAACGACGATTGGCTGGAAGACTTCTCGTATTTCGCTATTAAGATAGAATAAATACGTACACTAGATTTAAGTTACATCGTACACTGTTTCTCAAACTGGGGTCTAAGGGACCAAATGAAAGTACACGCAGCGGGGATTTAAAAATGAAATGCATGTGTGATGTGTATAAATGAGGATGATGTGCCGAACGCATATGAACAACAACACCGTTTACAGATAATTCTTCAAAAATGTGTAACCCAATGCCCACTTGCTGCAAGTTCAAGAGAATATTGACAGTTACAGTCTCCTCAGACTGTGTCTGTCAATATTTTCATTTTGCATACCGCAGTTGATATTACTTGTAGGTTTGTTTAAATAATGTATTTTTATAATTGGTTAATATTGGAAAGGTCGCCTCACCCCTTGATAAAATTCCAGTCGGGTCCAAAATGCCGAAATATAGGGAACAATAAATCGTGTATAATTAACGATTATTATAATACTCAGGTGAGTACGATACATTGTGCCCGAAAACACCCACTGTGTAGGACTTATGTAAATAAATAATTTCAACAAAAAACTGAAAAACAGGAAATGTTTAATCCAGGCTTAAGCAGTGCGGTCAGCCGGTTGGAAACTAGTTTCAGTCAGATCAATATCCTCAATTTTATATTTTGAGGATTTTTTTTAAAACTAGAAGAATCACAAAACTAGAAAAATCACAAATCACAAGATGTATATTAATTTGTTCGCACAAAATTCCTGAATTTTCCAAGTAGATTTTCGCTAAACGATTAAAGCCAGTATTCTTCGTTAAATGAACCAGCTCATAAAGTCTCTAAACTATAAAAAATAAATATATAAATAATTATTCCGAATACATAAGTCCATTATTTTCTACACAATTAAAGATTTTAATGTTAATTGTATTTGGGATCAGCCAAATATTTAATATTGTCAAAGATTTTGACTAGTTTCTTTATGGCCGGCTACCTGCCTCCTCTATTTGTGCATGTTATCGTTTTTACTTGCAAAAAAAGGGAAGAAATCAAAAAGAGTTTCTCATAGATAATGATAATTTTGGTTATTGATGTCCCGATAGTTTAATGATATTATGAGGGGGATATATGTGTAAAAATTTGAGAACCATAGCATTGCCAATATGACACCAGTTAAAGAAACTAGTTAATGATTCACAGATGATAATGGGTATTTAATAACACCTAAATCTATTCAGCGAGATTTATCAATAAAAATCAAATAGTAAAAGTCACGCCTTTTACAGGTATTCAAAAAATAATTTCCGTAAATATTGTGTTTAGGATCCGTACTTTAAGTCTCACAGCAGTGGTAAAAAAAGTTACTGAATTCATCGATTGTTGAAATGATACTCAAATGTTCTGCGTGGATTTGTAAGCCCGGAACACGTAGTTCCCTTGGAAGTTTTATTTTTTCCACTACGTGTTTGACGGCCACCCCAGGATCCAGGTACCTCGGAGGCCGTCGCACACACCCCCGAGAACAAAATGTACCTTATTTATAATTGACCGAAAATTGTTATTTATTACCCATTATAGTTATTTTTCTGAAACGAATATTTTTAACCGACTTCAAAAAGCAGGAGGTTATCTATTCGGATGTTTATTTAATTGTTTTTCATGTATTTTCGGGCATAACTCCGTCATATATATTTTTAAAATTCTTTTTTATTCGAAAGAAAGTTTTTCAGAAATGGTCGCATTTAAATTTCATAAAGATCTGATGATGAGTTTCGGAGACAGACAACGGAACTCTTCACCTGCGCCAATTTGAGATTGTTTGGCCTGATTTTGGACTTTATTTCGTCGACTATTAAAGCTTATTTGAAACTTTACTAGTTTCAGTGTACCGTTAAGAATCGTATCGAACAATTATACTGTTTGCTATTTTTATAATTATCAGGTCTCGCTAAATGGACCAAGTTTGTGATAGATGATGATATATCATAATACTAGATTGACTCCTCAGAAGATTTATACGAATCTGTTTTATACAAATTACAAAATAACAACAAATAGAAATGAATTTTAGATTCGGTATTGAAGCTTTAATTGAAGGAGTCGATTTTTAATGACAGTATTAGTGATAACTGGATGAAATTTGAATGATATAAGCGAAATGGTAACATAAAAACATATTTACCGCTAGTAATAACTCCTCCATAAGAATTACTGTTGAACTTTGTAGTTTCTTGTGAATTCTGAAACATTGTAATAAATAAATATAAATTTACTCGAAAAGAAATACGACAGAACAATAAAAGGAAATTATGTCGGTTATTGTAAAAAATATACCAAACCTATTTATGAATTACAAGAACCAATCCCCACACATGGCAAAATCAAGTTAAGTATACAGAAATCATTCAAAATGAACCTACTATCAATCCTGCTAAGATTAAATATTGTTACTCGAGTATAATTTGCTCCCTTAGTCGGCTCTTACGACACCCACTGGATAAATAGGGGTGGTGATACTCCCTATTCTTAATCCGTTACCATATGGATAATATTTTACAAATATCATGTATTTGAATTTGTTTTTTTAAAAATACGCTTGACTGTGATGATAACCTTTTAACTTTTAGTTATCTTAAATTAATTATATCTCTTGTAGGACTGTCATCAATAAAAAATGGTAAGAACCTACCTACCTACTATTTACTTGAAAACCCAATTAAAAATGTATCTAATTATAGCCACTATAATTCCCATACCCACTATAATAATATGTTAAAACTTTTGTGTATTCACAACAGCTGGTCATCCATACCAAAAAGATCACATTCAGTGCAGTGATCTCCTTGAGAGGTTATGTTTTGTCCCTCTACTCTCATTCAGAGGTTATGTTTTGTTCCTCTATGGTTCTACAAACACACGCACCTTCATCACACTTTAGACTTTGGCAGAATTGTCAACATCAACATTTTGCCAAATACATAAAAAAAAATGCAAAAGTGTGTCTGTCTATCTGTCTGTTACATCTTCGCGCTTAAGCCACTGAACTGATTTAGATGAAATTTAGTATTGATAGTTTGAGTCCCGGGAAAGGACAGAGAATAGTTTTTGTCCCAGAAATCATCTTTTAAGGGGGTGGAAGTTTGTATGGGGTATCAATAACCCCTGAAGCTATTTAGATGTAATTTGGTATGGAGTTTGATTCTTGAGAAAGGACATAGGCTTCTTGTTACCGCGATAACCGATATACAGGCGGGCGGAGTGAATAAAGTGAGTCTATGTATAAATTATAATTAATATTTATACAAACAATATAAATAAATCTGATTATACTTTTAATTCACCAATTAATATTTTTATGATAATATTCCGAGTGGTAAGAAATTAAGAATACAGTGTGTCACCCTATGCAGTCCGTGGGTGTTGTATACAGCACCGCAAAGAGAAAGAAAACTTGAAACAAACCGTTGTATAGTAAGCCAAAACCAAAGGCTTATGTCCAACAGTGGACCAATAAAAGCTGTTGATGATGATGATAAATTATTCTCAAGAACATTAAAGTTATGTCACTAGATTGAGCATGTAGATTTTGTTAATTAATTCAGATATTCCTAGGGAACAATACTTGTTTTGTGAAAGAAAGTTACCTTATGTATATTTCTGTATGCCAGGCAGTGTCTATAAGATGATACCGTAAAAGTGTACTGAACAAAGTTACATTCACTTTTTTAATATAAAATGAGAGATAAAAACTTACCGCCATCTCTTTTAAATTTTTAATGACCGTATCAATATCCTCCTTTGTAGCCTCCTCACTCTCACTTGGCCGCAACTCCTTCTCTTTTCTACACTTGTTATTCACTTTTTTATCTACACTCACATGGTCTTTAGAAGGCACTGTCTCATTTTTATCACGTTTAGGTTCACTTTTATCAGTCCTACTTTCTTCTATTAACTCAACGTCACTACTGCTATCGTCTATAGCTAAAGGTTCCTGCTGATCACTTAAAGGATCAACATCAGAGATTATAAGAACCTCTTTCTTCTTTTTTACCTCTGGTGGTCTTTTATCTGGCTTCGCAAATGTTGGTGAATGATGCACCGGAACTAATGCAGGTCGGGGAATATTATTTTCTGCTATACGCATGGTCTCAATTTGTTTTTGAGGGATTTCTTCTTTGTGTTTCGGACTCGGATCCTTTTTATTAGGTTGGTAACTAGTATCGACATGGAGAGGTGACTCCACTCTTTTCTCTTTTACGTGTTTATCAACTTTTTTAACCTTGTCTTTTTTCACCATATCGTTCAAGGCTGCCGGGGACTTCACTCTAATGAAACCTGATTGTTTTTCATTTGTCATAGTTAACATTGGAACATTATTGTTGAGTTTCTTCTCCTGTTTCTGAGGGTTAGGAGGTACCGGCGTTATAGTTATGTTGCCTATATTATTCGGAGGAATGTATAATTCTTCTTTTTTCTCGTGCGTGTCTTTCTTTTCCGGTTTTTCTATGATGAGGTCTTTGCTCAGACTTAGCGTGTTTAAAATCGAACCGAAGACCGAACTAGACTTGTACTTTTCCTCGGTACTTTGAGCCACTTCAGATTTATCCTGCGACGGTTTGGTCGTGGTAGTCGTGGTGACCGTGAGGGAACTCGGGAATTGAATGGGTTCCGAGAACGGCACCGACGGTGGATTCGTCGGCGGCTGGGATGCAGAACCCAGTCGTTGTCGCTTGAGGTCCGACGCTTTGATTTCTTTACTTAAACTGAAATTTAGAGAT
This sequence comes from Arctia plantaginis, assembly GCA_902825455.1. Lineage (NCBI taxonomy): Eukaryota > Metazoa > Arthropoda > Insecta > Lepidoptera > Erebidae > Arctia > Arctia plantaginis. The sequence goes on along the minus strand of CADEBD010000226.1, from coordinate 7,297,397 downwards.
GGGTTACATTTTAGAAGTTTCACAAGTGTGTATTTATTCTACCGTACAGTTATTTTAAGTTTGGCGACTTTAGACAGGCTTGCAATAGATATATAAATGTATTTATGTGACTCTTATGACCTTTTACGTATGAGTAAAAAATGAGATATTAGAATGTGAGTAGCGAACCCACAACATTCAGCGTAGTAGGAAGCGGCGAGGTGTCTGCTTAAACCACCACGTTATTCGTGCAGTGGTCATTTTATTGCTGTTATTCTAGTATCTTGTTTTTTTTGTTTAAAAGACGACTTACGCATCAAGTATATATCCTGCGTCGCGGGGGACTTTACAAACATACATGAAACGGATCCAAAGAACATCTAGACTCGGAACAACAATTTGTGGATCACACAAAGTGTCGTCCCATGTGGGGATCGGACCCACAACACTCAGCGTAGTAGGAAGCAGCGTGGCGACCGCTTAAACCACTACCATCCGTGTAGTCAACGTTACCACTGACGTTTGACTCATACTCAATAATAATATTTATTCGTGAGGATCTTTAATCGGCCCGCTGTTTCGTAATAATATAAGGTGAGAGGGAGCGGCGTAGACTGACTCGGCCTGTCGCAGCAGCGTGGGCATGCGCAGGAAGCCCTGCGGGAAGAGCGGCAGGGCGCGGCGCTGCAGCAGCGCGGCGGCGGCGGCGCTGGAGCCGGCCGCGCGCGCCAGGCGGCACACCAGCGCGCGCGACCGCCCGCACCACGGGAACCGGCGCTTGGGCAGCCGCTTCTCCGCCACCGGTGCGCCGGGGGCCGCCGAGCTCTGGATCTTCTTCCTGCTCCACGTAAATATCGCATGATATATAAAATATATTTCAAATTAAATAACTGATATTAGGATCTCATAACACGACCGCAGTTAATATAGATTGGACAATAGCTTTAATCTACTTTCAAGTCGTGTAATAGCATCTTTAAATTTAAAAAAAATGCTAAAAAATATAATCAAAAATAAATTAAGGTGACAAATAAATTTAATTTAAATTTGTACCTTATGAAAAAACTATAATTTTATACGAATTACAAAGTAATAAAACTCTTGTAAATAATAATCCCAAAGTTAACATAAAACTTTTTTTTAACATTAAATTCGAAAGACTCACCTCTCTTCTTGTACTCTCTCACATTCAGCATTATAATTAGCTATCATAGCAGGTTTCCTCTCGTCAATCAGTTCTTTTAACCTAGAATAAAAGGCATAAAACGTTAATTATTACAATGAAAAAAAAACTGCTAATCGTGAATCACGACATGAACAATTCTTTCACCAATTAGCATATATACAAATTCATAACATCAACCATGATCACATCACCCACTCGAAAGATCCTCCCTTTGTGTTAGAGAGACATGACACTAGCTCCTCCTAAATGGTATTTCACTGAACTTTTTTTTACATAAAAGGCAAACATACAGCTGACTCAAATAATGGTACGTCACTAGTACGTCATTACTTGTCTTTGAGGTAGGTTTCTTTATGGTAAACGAGCAACCAGATCATTTGATAGAGAGTGACCACCATCGTCCATGGAGATTTAAGACTACGGTTTAGTTATAATACTGATTGACTGCACGGGTGACGTGGTGGTTGAAACGGTCACCTCGCTGACTGCATGAATGATGTGGTGGTTTAAGCAGTCACCTCGCCGCTTCCTACTGCACTGAGTGTTGTGGGTTCGCTAGCTGCCCACAAGGGTCACTTTGAGTGATCCACTATACTGAGACTGTGCATTCTTTATGTCCATTTAAATAAATGTAAAGTCACCCGCAATACAGAATTATATATCCCTGGTGCAGTTGCTTTTTTTATAAAAAAATATAGGTATAGATATAACTATGGTATATTTTAAATAACATATAATACCTTCGTAATGTATCTACAATAATAGCCTCTCTCTCATCAAAACTAAGATGTTCTGGATCAAAATCTTCTAGAGTGTCTTCACTTTTCCTTTTACTGCTGCTTGATGAGACCGATGTTGTTGATACGGTTGTTGTTGGTGCAACTGTGGTTGTTGTTAGATTAGCTGACGTAATGGATGTGTCGGTATTGGGTTGAGCATTTGTAGTGGAGGTTTCTGAGGATAAGAAAAATATTTTTTTGAACTAAAAATAATATATTCTGATCTGACACACAACGCTAACTAGTAACAAACTCTAGCAGAGCTTGTACTATGAAGGCAACTTTTTTTTGTAAATACATAGAAAACACTCAAACTTCGAAACAAAAATTTGCACATCATACAAACATTTGGTCCGATCCGGGAATCGAACCCGTGACCTCAGCACAGCAGTTGTATAGGCTACCACTGCACCAAAGCGTCAATCTAATTGTAACTTCATACATCTCACACACGGCAGTCTGAATAAAACTAGGCAGAACCAGAACTTGTGCTATGTTATCAGACTGCTGATAAAAATACAAAAATATATTTAAATACAATATAGATAAATTGCACCCAAAATTATCTATAATATCGTATAGTATAGATTTAGAAATACATGCGTATGTTTATCAGCTGTTCCTGTAGCACAGGTTATGTCTAATTGAGATTATTTATTAGTTAAGTTCCGCCAACAATTGTGAACATTTAAAGTTATTACAAGTTGCATGCGAATACAAAACTTAATGTTACAATTACTGAAAAGTAAACACCACATTTAAAATATTAAAGAAATTACAGTGAACTAATATAATGTAACTAGTAAATGTGGATATTCTTAAAAATACAATTTGAGATAGTTTAATTTATCAATAGATACATTTTTTTAAATCAGGTTAGTTCAACAGTATTGATTTAACTTTTGTCACAGAGTCAAAGTGAAGATCAATTTTATCGTTATACCGATTAATTGATTTATATTAGGGATTCCCGTGGTCGATATCGACCCCTTGGGGGGATCGACATAAATAAAAACTGATTTTGGAGGTCGACGAGGTCTAAAAATTAAACCCTATTAATTAACACAAGTTCTTATTCCCGTGGGTGTCGTAAGAGCCGACTGCGCAAGACAACACCACTGCAAAGAGAAGGAAAACTTGAAACAAACCCTATACCAACTTGTCTTGCGAGCGTAATATAGTAGGGCAAAACCTCCTTTCTAAGGAAAGGCTTATGTCCAGCAGTGGAGTATTGAAGGCTGTCGACGTGGCGAAGTGTAGAGGTGTACGTACGCGAGTGGTGAGGCGGGTCGGTGGGGGCGGGGTAGGCGTGCGCGAGCCGCAGCTGCGCGCGCGAGGTGCGCAGAGCGCGCGCCCCCCGGGCCCAGGCCGCGCGCCGCACCCCCTCCGCGCACCCGCACGCCTCCAGCGACAACGACATCCTGGAACCACACCCACGGTCACTTCTCCCATTCTCTTTGTTTCTTACTCGCGCTTTATCGCTGACCGGTCACCGGCAGGACGTCACGAGTTTTCGGATACATATCGCTTTTTGTTTTTTTTTGGTAGTTTGTAGACGATTTGTCAAAATAGATATCCCACCTAACCGACTTCGATTGACGAAATAACAATGTATTTAATAATAATCATCATCATCACATAATAAGACATTTTATTAAATGATTTACACATGAAATCTAGTGGCAAAATTCAATTTTAAAACTTTACAGAATAATAAGAATTAAAAAAATGTTACAACAAAAAAGCAATTTATGCAAAGTAGTAATTTATGCAAAACAGTAGATAATACAAAAATACTTTTATGGTAATCAGAAACAAGCAGATAAACACTAATCATATGCAGTCAACAACTTTATTTTGACTTGATTTAAATTGTTTAACAATGTTTTAATTACCAGGTAGGTATATAATATTTTTGACCGAATAACTACTAGTAATTATTTAAATACGTATCGTAGAGTCTCTCAGAATATCTTTTGACATAATCTTGTTCAAAGACAATATTTAAAAAGAAAATAGCTAAAATATTTTCCATTTTGGAGATTAATCTGTATTGTAACATATCTCTGACATTCTTAACATGTGAAGTATAAAGGCTGTAAGAGACGTCGCAACGAATATTAAAATACCATGATTCTGATTCGAAAATCATTCGAATTTTCTCTTTTTTGGTTAATAATGATAAAAAATAATGTCACAATGTAAACAGAACATTTAACCGAAAAATATTTGATAAATACCGCATACGGTCAAAATTTGCAATGTAATTAATCAAACAGCCGAAGCGCGCGAGGCCTTCCTTCCGGCCGCCAACTAGTGTTAGAGCGAATAGACGGTTTGCAAGAAATACACATGTAGTTGTTACTTTTGTGCGATACCTACGGTGAATGACCTTAACCTTTGACAGTTGATTGCATAAAAAGTTTAATTTCCCGTCAGAAAATTTCAATGATTTTCGACTACACCGTGTATACTAAACTCTGTAGAATATAATCACCATTTGAAACTGACTTAAAGTTTAGACAGTATAAGAACAGTGTAAAAGACCACATCAATGTCACACAATCGATGTCATATAGTTTTAGTAACCATTTTTTTTTAACGTGTGCCTGAGATAAGAGGGTCCGGGTACAGCTGATATTAAGACATCTGAACCCCCTATACCAATCCATCTGGCTAGCATGGTATAGTAGGCCAAAACCTCCTTTCTAAGGAGAGGCCTATGTCCGGCAGTGGATTAATAAAGGCTGTTGATGATGATGTATAGTAACACATATTTAAATGATTACCTGCAAATGTATTCACTGCTTTTAGTTTTCAATTCCTTAGAAGACATATTGGGCGTTTCTGCGAGCTGCCTCTCCACGAAATTCTCCAAAGCCTCCAGCGCCTGAACAACTTGTGGTGGTAACTTTACGTCTGGGTCCCTGCAAATAATTGAGGGGAGGCTGTACATCGTACAGCCAGAACCTTTTCATGTGAAAAGTTTTGTGTTCTCAACATTTAGTTAAGCATTTTCATGTGTGAGAAGCCACTATGCTCATACAGTCCATTTTGATGCGAGCCTGGTCAATAACAGTAAGTACTATATAACTGAAATGTTATGAAAATAAGCTGCAAATCAGTAATTAGTTAAAAAAACACTAAAAGCAGATGGTAAGATATTATAATTTCATAATTGTGCGATGAGCACGTTATTAGGTTCTGTGTCTGGGTGTAATTTGTAAGGATTTAGAATATATTGTATGTTTGTTAGCAATCTGGTTACCACGGTAGAGGCTCTTCCTAGTTTAGGATCAGACTGTGATGTATGAGTTGTTAAGTTATTAACTTATTACTAATATTCACATGTGTAGCGATGGCAGTGAAGTATAGGTTTTATTATAATTCATTGCATGTTATTACTACCTTGATAGAGAGTATTATTAGTTTTAGTTAGTTTAGTATTAGTTACTTTGCAGCAAAGTGTACAAAATGGCACCATAACACAAACTATATAAATTATACTATATTTTTTTATTAGTAATAAAGATTGTCATCTTACATCTTTCATTTCCCCATAAACGTAAATAAGAATAATCTTGTATTTTTTTGTCCAGAATAATTTAAAAAAGTGAATCCTGGCCTACAAAACTCAAATAAATCTAACTGCAACCAACACATACTGCTATATTAATCTAGGTATGTAAGTAAAACTAAAAAGTGACCAGCTATAGCCTACATTTAGTATAACAATGTTTTATATATTTTTAAATGCTAAAGATTTGAAAATATATAAAAGATACCATTTGTCTAATAAGTCATAGTTAATTTGACAGAGAACAACATATTTTTATAAGATTTAGTCCAGTTAACACAGAAAAAGTTAGGAATTACAGCAATCGTTAGGTAAGATCAATGTTGAAAGTGCAAGCAGTGACTCTAATTGTGAACACACAGAAGTTTCTAGATAGTTATAGAATAGTTCAAACCCGAAATTGTCAAGCGTGGCTTCGTTTTCTGAGCTGGGCGCGGGCTTGGACGCGAGTGAGTCCGACTGCGACGTGCGGGAGTGAGAGTCCACGCTCTCGCCATCGCCTTGCACGTTATCTGAAATCAAACAGACGGTTTAACATATAAATAGGGATCAGAAGGTCAACTCTCGTAATAAAAACTCGTTCGAAATTCAAATCTACTATCGATATCACAAATGACATAGAAGGCATTCTCGTAGTAAAGTGAACATTGACTGTAATTTGATTATATCGTATTGTGACCGAATATTGAATCGGCATTCTGTTAGTCTCAGTAGTACTTACTTAAAACTAATATTTTATTTATTCTTGAATTATGGGCGTATTTCGATAATAATTCTTTAAATTTAATTGTTCTACAAAGTTCCATTTCCATCCGATACCGAGCCGGCCCAGGTGGACACTTGCTGTGGAAGAATTCCGCCTCATCCAGAGGACATTAAAGAAGAAAGCTTCACAAAGATTTTCCATACTACGAAAAGTCCAAGGATAGGACGGATAGTAGTAGAAGGGATATTCGCCCTCTCTCGCCCTATTCCTTAACCCATTATACTTGTTTTCCTACCAGCTCCAAATCTTTGCAACTTAAATTTAGGAAAGAACATGAAGGTGAGATTGTAGACCTTTGAGATACCTTCTACAATTAAATAGACCTTACCATCAGATGTTTGCTTCCCTGAGGTGGCCGCCGACGAGTCGGTACGACGAATCTTCTTAGCCTTCTGCTTATCGACCTTTTTATTCTTCTGCAAGCAAGTAACTATTGTTAAGAATAGCAAATAAAACATTTAAAAAACCGACTAATTTTGAGTCGCAACTTCGTTAGCTGGAAATTTTTGTCATTAACAGCCTTTAACAGTCCACTGCTGGACATAAGCCTCTCATTAGAAAGGAGGTTTGGGCCTACTATACCACGCTGGCCAGACGGGTTGGTATAGGGTTTGTGTCAAGTTTTTCTTCTCACTACAGTGCTGTTGTTCTGCGTAGTTTTTTCCCTTAGTCGGCTCTTACGACACCCACGGGATGAATAGGGGTGGTGACACTCTGTATTCTTAATCCGTCACCACACACATTTTTGTATCTCTCGAGAAATCCTTTTTTAGATGAAAGCTACCCCTATATAGTTTGCTGCATTGTTAACAATGTATGGGCAAAATTTTACGATGATCCGATGAACGGTACGACAGCGCATACTATACAAACATTAATCCGTACAGAGTTATACGAAGAGTAAGAATACTGGCTATTGCCTTCAGTCTCATAGCCTGACTAATGATATTTTAAAGAAGACACGGTATATTCATACTGAACACAAATAATATTTGTTCCGTAACACTATACATACATTTATTAATGCATTTTAGAACAAAAAGCTACAAGTGCGAAAGAAAATAGGAAAAGCATAAGAGTAAAAGAGATAGCAATTTGTAATTAGCACAGCGATAGAAGGCATTTTATGATTTTTTTCGAATTAATTAGCACGTGAGCGCGCTTTTTGTGGTCCTAATTAGGACCGTCACATTTTGTGCGTTGGTGTATATAATTTCATTGAGCCTGACTAAATAAATATTTATTTACTGATAAGTGACTATCGCAGTCCCCGGACGCCAGCTGCAAATCGGGAGATACAAGTGCGTTGGCGAGTTTTGTGTACCTCTCCCTACCCCCCGGCCCTCCCGTATCCTCACACACTCGATATAAGATGCGGGTATAAGCTGCTTATAATATATTAATATACCTTTTTCCGATGTTGGATGTCATGTGAGTCGAGGTGTCCATTGACCATGGGTTTCTCTGCGGTCTCCTTTTCGTCGTGGCTGGATTCGGACGAGCTCTCTGAGGACTCTTCAGAGCTGCTGCTCGACGATATTCGCCGCTGGAACAGAGAAAGAGCCATTACCTAACGAAATTTTCAAACATTGACGAAAAACAAAAAATATCACAACTATTCATAATTTTTGACAGTAAATTTAAAGCATTCAGATTTTAATTTAAACATTTTAGGCAGCTTTTTTAATAATAGTTTTATAATAATAGCCTTTATTAGGTTTTTTAAATATTATTCACAATATTTTTGGCGTGGTAACACATTTTTGAACCACAAAAGAACCTTGTATCACGCTTGTCACAATGTGATACAAGTGTTTTATTGTGTGTGTGTGTGTGTCGTTGTTGTGTTGTGTGTCCGGTACTAACGGCATTATCAGAGGCCATATTTCGCATTCTCAAAATGAAAAAAAAAGAAAACTAAAAATGCAAGTGGGAAAAATGGCTACCATCTTCAAAAGTAAAATTGCTTATACCCAGTTTAAAGGCTTTCACTGTTCTTATCATCAATTTACACTCCACTTTTAATTTTCATCTACGGCTTGTTGGTATATCGATTAAGAATTCTACTTACCCCGAGATCGTTAGTGATGAACTGAGACGAGGTAATTTGTTCTGTCTGAATGTAATTTATTAAAAATTTTGAATGTTTTTTGTTACCATAGTACAGGCTCTGCCTACTTTGGTCTTATGTAAGAATTGTCAAGATTTTACAATATTCTAAGTTCTCTAATATTTTGAATATTTTAGAATAATTAAAATGAAAAACACAAGGTTCGTTCTTTAAGAACACATAAGCAATCAGAGTTCACAAGATAATTATTAAAAAAAAAAGATGTTTTTGTGTATTCTGTGTACAATAACCTCGCACATCTCACACACGGCCCTCTGATCCCAAACCAGACAGAGCCTGTACTATGTTAACCCCGCAGCTAATAAACATACTTATATATTTCTAAATACATCCATTTATAGATAAATTACCCCCAGAGACAGAACAAATGATCGTGCTCATACCACATTTATTTGTCCTGGGTGGGAATGGAACAATTGTAAACTAACCTTATTTCGCGAGTTGCCCACGCGTTCTGCATCGGATATGGCGAGCTGACCTTCAGGCACATTCTTGAACTCGAGAGACCCACAGTTGATGTAGAAACCACCGTATAACGTGTCACACTCTGGCGGAATCATCTCGTCGTACTAAAAACAATTTTTAATTTATTTATTTTTTATCCTGTGAACTTTTGTCTTATTAGCAGCTGTTTTCTGATCCCTCTTATTGTAGGCGCAATATGGTTGTAGCCAGTTCGATTAAGACACAAGGCCTCATCGAAAACCTCGGTGGGGTGACGGCCCGAGTAAGTTTCCACCCGCACATTAACAAAAAGGCACTTTTAACATAAGACATAATAGTAGATATATAGAGATACTATTAAAAATCTATAACTTTTAAAAAGTATCACCGAGTTTTAAAAGAACAAAAGTTTAATACGCTTCAACTAAAAAAAAATCTAACAAGAACATAGTTTATGCATTATTAGAATAAACTATTCAAATTTAAAAAAGACCAAACTGCAAAAAAAAAGTCGCTTTATTAAGCACAAATATTAAAAACAAAATATTAATATACAGAAAATAATCAGAAGTAGGTCAAAAATACAAATCAAAGTCCTTTATAGGTCAATAATTTGACCTATGAAGGAGTGAAACTGTTAGCTCAACTCGTTAGCAAATACAATCGCTGCCAACGACACAAAAATAGTACCACACAATACACTTGACAAGTTGGTCCAATAAGTGGTTATATTCTGAAACAGCTAAAACTATATTGATCTTTCACCTTTTGTTCTATTGTTTGTTCGTAGATATTATTACAATGGTGCCTTTAGTTGATGATTATCAAGAGAATTTTCTTGTGTGTTCAATTTATTTATTAACTAGCTGGTGCCCGTTACTTCGTTCGCTTGGAGTTTAAAAAGCACTGCCTTAGTGGTGTAGTATGGTACGCTACTGTAGACGATACGATACTATTTAATTAATTGTATATTAAACCAGAACGGGTCACCTTTGAATCCCATCCTAGAATCAGGAGGCTGGGGGTGAGTATTTGGGCTCCGGTTACCTAACCGTGGTATCACTCAAGCTCAGGAGGCCCAAAATTAAGGTCTGTGAGTTCCCGTACAGAATCACGAAGCCGTTTGCCGCTATAAGAACTCATAGGGTAACCGTACAACCGGGAGAGGTTTAGAACTCTCCCGGCCCGCCAGGCCCGGGAACGGGCTAGGTACCGCAGGCGAGTAAGGCGCCGGAGGTCGCAGAACGACCTCCGTCCTCCATAAGCGCAGACCTGGGGGTGACAGGTGAGGCCATCTGTCACCCTAGCAGAAGCAGGCCGGGGTGGCGGCGAGCGCGTTGCGAAGCGCGCTCGCTTCCAGAGAGCAGAGGGAACATGGGGTTCCCACACGGGAGGGGGGTCGTCTACTCGTCTGTAGATGGCCCGAGGTATGTCGGGGCACCAGGGACTTCCTTTCTAGGGTATACCTGGTTCCCCGGCTATTAGTACCCGCGACGGCGTGCGGTTTTAGTCGGTTCGAGTCCGACATGCCACCGATAAGTGGTATCCGAGGGGATTTCCGCACGGACAAAAAAAAAGGGTAATCGTGCAAATTTCGTACAAATTTCAAAGAACACAGAAATATAAGTTTTTCTTAATCTTACTCCATGCGTATTGTCGATAAAAGAATCATTCTCGTCGTATCCAGCGCCAATGTCTGCGAAGTCGTCGTGTTTTGATCTGCCTTTACGGCCATATGTACTTTTGCCACCCTGAAATATACAACAATAAGTCAATATTTGTATATACATTTATGATGAAATCTACATCCATTATTAGTTATCTAGAAGAGGTCGAGGTGCGATTAGATTCTTCGAATACGCAAACTTTGGACTAGGCTATACGAAAACTTTGGAACAGGCAGGCTGGAATACTAAGACATCAGCTTAATTGTTTTGTTTTTAAAAACTTTCGCAGTATGTGCCACAGGTCAACAAACGCATTGGTTCCTTATAACAGGGAAAGTTTTATATCATAAAATATATTTAAATATATTTTCCTCTAAAGCAGAATTAGCACTTTCTTGAATAATCCTTAAATAACTATTTGATTGTTAATCCGTGTGGCGATGGATTTCAATACGAAGTCACCATCCCCATTCATCTCGTGGGTGTCGAGCAGTCAATTCAGGACAACAGCACTTCAAAGAGAAGGAAAACTTGACATAAACCCTATACCAACCCGTCTGGCCATAAACTCCTTTCTAAGGAGAGGCCTATGTCCACTAGTGGACTACGAAAGCCTGTTGATGATTGATGAACTATTTGATAAGGCCGGGACTGCTTTTAGCGGGTGCTAATTACCCAGTAATAACATAACCTCGGAATTTCATACAGCCCCATAAGACGGTAGTTATGCTGCTGTACCTAGCATAATTTTTGAAACATTTATGTGTCCCATGCTTCTCTATATCTATGTATAATAAACACCAGATAAATAAAACACCAGAACAAAACCTTGTAAACTCACATATTTCTGTTCAAACTTTCTGGCAATGCGTTCAACGTCATCATTGCTTTCAGAGAATGGGTCCAGGCCTCCAGTTTTTCCATTTTCTGCTTTCTCACGTTTCTTTCTCTGAAAATACAAAAATCATACATCTTTGTTTATTTGTTCCAGGAGATATGCATCTTATTACCAGCAATATGTAAACAAGTATTCGTTTGACGTAAGTTTCATAGCATCAAGAATTTTTGGATGTAATAAAAGAGTAGGCGTTATAAACTCCGAAAATTTGTCAACTATAATTTTGTTTCACTCACGCAAATAATGGCCCACCCAATACTGGACACTTTGAGAATTAGAGATGTCAAAAGGAATCAATTGTGAATGAAATCTTTCGAAATGGTGTGAAATGAAATCTTTCGAAGTGTTTGTTACCGTGTTTTGTATTGTTGTCTGATATAGCAAGTGAATTACTTAACCTATTTATTAGGTTTAAGGACGCACATACAAACAAACAAGATTACTGTGGTTCCCTGTTTCTAATAGTAGATGAAATAAAATATAACTAACGCATGCGCATGATATACGGCGTCCTTTCACTACCTGGTGAAATCTAATCGTGTGTAATAACGGCAACGCGCTTGGGACTCCCGAGTTTCAGGCGTTCATGGGACACGGTAGCCACTTTCCATCAGGTGACCCGTATGCTCGTTTGCCCCCTATATCATAAAAGTTCTATCACGGAAGCGTTATTATTAACAACAACACCTTTAGATGTAAATGTTCCAAGAAACTATCGTTTGCTGTGTTGAAAGCTTGGACCCCGAAGGCCAATTCTCGTAATAAAATTTAGGTCTCAATTCAGTTCCGATCAACTTTCGATTATACAACTGTCATAAAAGGTATTTTCGTAGTTAAATATTAAACATCCAACGTTGACTGTAATTAAATGATATCGTATTGTAACCGAAAATTAAATCTGTAATTTAGTCTAGCTAGTCCAAATAATTCGAGTACTGTACTTTTTTACTTACTTTTAATGTGGTTTTCACCAATAGAGAAAGTGATTCAAGGTGAACATTTATATGTGTATGTATAATACATTAAAAATCTTACGTAAATCGGATCGGATTCGGATCCATAGGCGATCCTTAGCAGATGGACATATACCGTCGATCTTTTAAAGATATACAAATCCGTAGTACATTATTTTGGCCTATCTCATAAGGTTTAGCCAGCGTTTGCAATGTAAGCGCACAAATGTTTTTACAACAAATAATTGAAATTGTCGGATTTTCTATACCTACTATAATATTATCCGATATCCGTTATCCGGATCCGAATCCGATCCGATTTACGAAGCTATTTTAAACAATACATTATTATTCCCTATCCAATTAAATACGTAAGATACGTTGTGTATTTAATGTAGATTAAAATTGCTCTTTGCAGAATATCATTAAAATGAATATTTTAGAAGATATTAGAGGTTTAAAATGCGGGGACCAATTACCGTCGAGCCGTACGTCCGTCCCGGAAGCGGTCGGCAGGATCGTAGCGGGCCTATAATGTAGTATAGTCCTATCATAATAATAGCATAATTTATTACTCCACATTGACACCACATTAGTGGTATTGGCAAACTACGCAGAACAACAGCACTGCAAAGAGAAGGAAAACTTGAAACAAACCCTATACCAAGCCGTTTGGCCATCGTGGTATAGTAGGCCAAAACCTCCTTTCTAAGGAGAGGCCTGTGTCCAGCAGTGGACTAGTAAAGGCTGTTGATGATGATGATGAAGGAGAGGCCTGTGTCTAACGGTGGACCATTAGAGGCTGTTGATGATAGTGGTATTAGTAGTATCGGTATCGGATCGCTAGTAGACTATATTTTATAGTTTTAAACCGTCTCTGGCAACGGACCGTTTGTCTCGATGATTATTTTAAAATGTGGCAACTCTAGCGGCAGTAAAGTAAAGCGTCGCCTTTTATAGGACTGTGACGTATTATTACAATGTCAAATGTTTGTTGCCAAATCAATAACTGTTATTCAGTGTTTTCTGCTAGTTGAAGCTACTAAAGCCTCTTCTCGAGTTTTGTATGTCCTAGTAGTAATTAAAAATCGCCTAAAGAAATATTATAATTTACAGAAGTCTAATCATGATCAAAACTTGTTTACCGCTATTATAAGTTTAATTTTCTTTTCTTTAAAACAACTCAAGCATTAGGGATATATCCTGTGTCACAGGGGACTTTACAAACATACATGAAACGGACACAGAGAACACCCAGACTCAGAACAAAAATTTGTGGATCACAAAAAGTGTCGTCCCATGTGGGGATCGGACGCACAACACTCAGCGTAGTAGTGAGCGGCGTGGCGACCGCTTAAACCACTACGCCATCCGTGCAGTCAAGAAGAAGCACACAATAGAACTAGCGTCTAATAAGAATGCTTTTAAAGACCGTACTTGCGCTCTCATTGGACAAACCGTGATTTCTTTGTGATCGCTACCTGATACCCAGAGGTCCGGCCTTTGTGATTCCCAATACTTTCGCATTGTTGTAATTGTTTTGTTGTGTTCAAATGTGAGAGTTTAGTTATCTTATCGACGTGTATAGATAATAATTTACAAGTAGGTATAATATTTATTGAGTACTAATTTCGTCCTTCAATTCTTAAATTAAATGATTAGATTAATACTGATTATCCTAACTAGATGTTACATTTTTTTAACAGTATGTGTGAGAAGTACGGTTGTTATTGGACCACACGAGATGATAACAAGTCTGGGTGCAACGGAGCTGCTATTCTGCTGAGGATTTCTCAGCTATGGCTAAGATTACCTTACATTATAGTTTATAGACCGACTTTCGAAAGACGAAGAATTTCCATTACCAAGTCCAGAATCGAATGACCGTCAATTGTGGCGGAGACCACTTAACTGACAATAATTCTCAACTAAATAGAAAAAATGAGATAACAGCTCAACAATAAAAATGTCTTAAAAAATTACGTCCAAAGAACATCGTGTGACAACTTTTTCGTCACCTTGCATAATTGAAAGTGCGAAATGATAAGATATTTAAACGTTTATCAGATTGTTTTTCAAAATGTTAAGCGACATGTCTTGAATGTCCGTTGACAGTATCTTCCTTGACCTTTTGTAGTAGGTGAGTAGGTAGTGTACTAATCCTTTTTGGGGTCATTTCTTAAAGTAATATATTTTTTTAGTAGGTACCTACTATATGAATATGTGCTGGCAAAATAACGTCAGTGACAGTAGCCTATATGTAAGTATTTGAGATGAAGAGATGGATAAATGAATATAGAGATGGATAGATGATGTACCTACCTATTCGATATTTCTGATACCAAGGAAAAATATTAGCAAAAAAAAGTATGTTGAAAATTAGACGTAGACGATGCACCTACCTATTCGATATTTCTGATACCAAGTAAAAATATTAGCAAAAAAATTATTTTCTGTGGGTAGGTCTGTCTTTATTAAAATTATATAAAAGTATGTTTAAAATTAAAATTAACTATTTAATTAAATAGATGTATGTATTTGTAAAAAGTGAAATAATATTAATAAGGAAAATAATAAAGACTAATTTATTTCATTTTGAATTGAGGAAAATTAGATTTTTAGCCGTGAGTAACGTGGTTGGAAACCCCAATCAGAAAACGTGTCGTAAATCTATACTAATATTATAAAGCTGAAGAGTTTGTTTGTTTGTTTGAACGCGCTAATCTCAGGAACTACTGGTCCGATTTAAAAAATTCTTTCAGTGTTAGATAGTCCATTTATCGAGGAAGGCTATAGGCAATATATCATCACACTAAGAGCAATAGGAGCGGAGCACCAATGAAGAATGTTTCAAAAAAAGGAGAAAATTTATTACTATTGAGAGACGCAGACGAAGTTGCGCGGGTCAGCTAGTGTGCACATATTGACACCTGATTAACCAATCAGTCTCTCTTGTCTTAGTTGGCGCGCAAAATTGTTGTCAATTTGTTACGTTTAAGAAATTTGAATTTCATAAACGTAACAAAATATAATACGAAATGTACAAGATCCGTACAAGATCAAGAATTTACGGATTGGAACACCGTTACACAAATATCCATACCTATTATCCATTGGATATACTCGGATACTTGTTAGGTAGGTATCGAGTATCGGAACGTCCCTATTTTTGTTGATCTCTTGAAGGAACATAATACTTATATTATTATTCTCTTTAATGCGGAGAACTTCCTTGATTTAGGACTCATATTGTCGTACACCATTGTCGTAGGTACTTAAATTATTAAAGGCCTCATCCCAAGGTCTTCTACTTTTTAAAGGCTTCTGCACTGTGTAAGTATTAAATACAAAATGAATAGGTTTAAAAGAATCAGATTACACGTATAGGTACATTTACACGATCAAACCGCCAATTTTATTATCTGTGCTGAACTGGCGCTTGTAATATTCTTTTTAATTATCTTTTATCCAAGTCATAACATACTCCGAATCTATACAAATATATAAAACTAGCTGAGACCCGCGGTGTTACCCGCGTTTGTTGTTATAACCGCGGGCAACGCCGCGGGGCGAAGCTAGTCTAAAAAAAGTAGCCTAAGTTACTCCTTATGTCATCAGCTATCTGCCAGTGAAAGTCCCTTCGAAATCGGTCCAGCCGTTCCAGAGATTACCCGAAACAAACAGACAGACAGACAGACAGACAAAAATTGTAAAAAATGATATTTTGGCATATGTACCGTGTAAACATAATTATTAATTAATATTACAAACAGACACTCCAATTTTATTTATTTGTATAGATGTATAGATTGAAATGTCTGTTTGTAATGTCAAAATAATGTTCACACGGTTATTTGCATGATACCTAGCCTAACGACCAGTTTAAATATTGTTTGTCTGTCTGTTTGTTCCGGGTAATCTTCAAAACGGCTGGACCGTTTTTTTTTTGTATTTTGCTACCATTTAGCTGTCTATATAAGGAGTAACTTAGGCTATGTTTCCTTTCAGAAAAACCCTATAAAATTGTGCCCGGTCCGAGAAATGGAACCCATGACCTCATGGACTCCAGTCACGTACCGCTTGCCACGCGAACGAAGTCGCAGGTACCAGCTAGTTACCCAATAAATAAATGTAAGTAATCACCGAATTGATAAAAAGCGTTAATAAAACACCACTGTAAAATAAAATAAAAACTAAGAAACATCCCCACAGTGAGTAGCTACCTATATATACCGCTCGATTGCATGATTAGCATCCATATGACCTGATTTCACCTGATTGGACGTGACACTATCAATTCCTAGCCAATGTCCTTGAATCGCACGATTTGAATCCACATGAGTTCAACAACCAGTCTAATTGTGCTGTATGGAAGCCGTAGTAAAGCCATATATAGGTATACATAATGTATAAGATACTCCTACACAATATAGGTACCTATTCGACCCGCTCTATAAAATCTCGTTTTGTAACAAAGCACTTTCGCGCCATTCTCGTATTCACACATCACCCATAGACGCCATGTTTTTAACACAGTCAGTCTACTCACAGAGTACAGACGAGAATGTCAATAAAGTTGAAATCATCTACAATCACTAAGATTACCAATAACAATATTTAAACGTTTCTTACGTAGACAAAGATTACTTTGAGTAAAAGAGAAAGCGTGTAATTACCTAGGTATAATACCTACAGTACACATAGCCAGCATTGCAAAAAATACGACTTCCTCCCGCCATAATAGTAATAAAATAAATAATTACATATATTCCAATCAAAGTAAATGAATTCCTGAACACCATACCAATCAAACACATTCTAGTGTTTCTATGCATTATTAAAACAATAATTACAGGTCAATGAACCCATCAGTCTTGGTGAAATCGACCATGACAGTGCCATAATCAGAACACGATCAATGTTTTAGATAATAATAAAACAATAAAATGCTAAAATCCTTGAATAGTACAATCGGACGCATGTTCTCATAAATATGCATAAAAGATAAAACTCAATATACATAATTTAACTAAATGAATCATCCGATTACGTCATCAGTTTAGATGAAGATCTCCAAGCCGTAATAAAAAAACTAATTCCATGATAAAAATGTACCTATACATATGTATATGTAACAGAATGCACAAAAGATAATTGTTTATAAATGTACTTGTTATCAAATAACAACAGGTTTAAAGTTTACTAGACAGTACCATCTCAAAACTATAAACAGCACACAATCCAGGTTGAATAATGGACGCTAAGTAAACACATTATCATAAAACCTCAATAATGCCGCGAGTTTAACAAAGATAGGTTACAGCGCAATGCAATTTACCATAACCATTCATATCTAATTATGTAAGCTGCAATTATAGACCTTCAATAACGTCACATAATATGCATAACCCAGGAGAACAAAGAAACTTAAACAGAGCACCAAAATATACATACTAAATACATAAGAATTCATCCCACACAAAGAATTTACACATAAACATTCTCAAAACTCAAACACACACAGCAATACACTATATTTACACTCACACTAGCGCGCGGCAACTATAATAGTACTCACCGCAATATATACCTGTCTTCGTTATGTACTTTTTAGCTGTTATCGATTGAGAGTAGAGGCATAAAAGCAAAAAAGCTCGAAGAGAAGCAAAGGTCACGATACAATGTGCCAACGGGTGCATTTTGCAAGCGAAACCAACTTGGCAACATTGCAGATCAAGTTTGCAAACAAATACATAACCAAACGTGATATATATCATAGCCCAGTATCATAATAATAACCCTTCTAACAAATAAAATTATACTACTTCCAAAATTTTATGTGTTAGAACGGCAAGACGAATACTAATATTGTGTTCTTTACTTTTACGTTCATCTCGTGTCAAATGCTAGATTTTACATACACAATACATATATTATACGCGCAAAATGGAAACATATGTTCTAACTTTCATTTACAATGTAATTTAATAAAATCTACGGAAATGTAACCTAAAATTCTAACTTGCTTTTACCGGATGCCGTATACAATTGGTAGGTTATCCTAGGTCATTGAAATCGAGACTTTCGTATGTAATATTGATATAATACTCAATGCAGTATCGTATAGCACTAATTATACTACCTATTTATACAGTGCAACAATCCAAAAATCATTAATAATGGACCAAAAACAACTTTAATCACAGTGTGATAGCGATCAAAACATTGCCCTCGTAAAATCATGTTCTAAGTCGGCAACATACTTCTATGATTGTTGCAAACATGGCGACCGCTATCTGAGCTTCTCGAGCAGTCCGTGGACGCAAATTCATGTCACAAACCTAATACAGAACTGTGTAACGTAAGCAAAAAATATCCTAAAACGATTTTCACAGGGCCTCATAAAACTGGCTACGACTGCCTTCCTGTTGATCTATTTGCCTAGATATTTTTTTAGCACATTCCCTGCACTACCAAGAGCTGGAAAACCAGTATGGTTGCGTAAATTGCTATAATTTTCTGTTATAACTTACCTCTTCTGCAATGACTAGTTCCTTGTAATTCAGCTCCGGATATTTACTTTCGTTGCTTTCATCTAAATTGATAGTTAATCTCACAGTTTTGTTCACATTATTCTTTGCACATTTAGTAGCACCCACTGTTATAAGAGTAGCACGTTTAGGGTCCGACATTTTCCACCAAATTCGAGTATAAAATGATTTTTTTCAAAGCATGACACGAGCTGCATTTTCAAACTGTGTAGCACATTGCCACCATGTTGGTATTCATTGTTTGGGTTGTGAGCGCCGCGGCTAAATTGTGAACTAATGTTATATTGTTTACATTTTACGACAGATGGCAGAAAAGTTTGTAACTTTTAGACACAAGATGTCTCTCTTAGTAGGCAAAAAAAGAGTTAGACTTCTAAAGTATTCAGTTTCAAATAGTAAGTAGAGTGTCAATAGTGTTCTAAAAGATAAAAGTTTACATAACTATATCAAAAACTGAACTTAACTCATTGTTATTAAATGACAAATTAATTTTCTGGAGCACTTTGGTCCTCAAAATAACTAAAGTTTTGGTCATTATAGTTTATACTGAATTCACAAGATGTCGTACATTGACATCATTGCTATACTGTTTTACCGACCACAACAGATTACACAAAGCAAACGTGGCTCATAAGATTTTCTTTAATTTGTTCTTTGTTATTTATTGTTTAGATTATAATAATTTATTTGAAGTCTAAATGAGAAAACTTCATAAATGAATATGCTTCCTTCAAACATCTGGTAACAACCGTGTGATTATATCGCCATCTCGGTTTCATACTTTTTAAACAAATCACTTTAGTAATGCTGACTTTTGGTAGATGGCACTGCTGCAAATTAAAAACTTTTTACAAGTGTTATACTGACTGCGCTTACTTTTTGCTTCCATTGTCCATTTCAGTAAAGAAACACCAATAATTTTTCAGAAGGAAATTCAATTAATCAATAATTACAAAAGGAGTTATTTTTTTGTTTATTTAGGCTTTAGCTAATGAGATAACGTGAGAACAGTGGTTAGGTATGTATGGTAGGTAATTTATAAAAGTTTTTACACTATTTTAAAACGCGTGCTTCATTCTGCGAGGAAGTTAACAGTCACAAAGGGTTTAAAGCATTGATATAATACTCACAATGGTTTAAAGAAACTCCCATTGCGAACTGAGAAGTTTCTCAGTTCGCAAGGAGTTTCATTAAAATAGTTTGCCTTAGAGTTAATCCGCCGCTGCCCAAACCTATCGATTATAGTGTGGTATATGGGATATTAAAATGACGTATTGTTTAAAGTGATAAAAAAATAATATATAAGTTTCTTATTCTTCTTCGTGTTAGTATTTTAAGGATAGTCGGGTTTTAGTTTTCTTTGTTCAACGAATGCCGGTGCTAGCTCCTTTTTTTGAATTTAATTTACTTTACACTGTTCTAGAGATTTATCTTATTTCATAATGGTAATGTAAATTTAATTAAACCAAAACATTCTTGAATATATAAGAGTTCGTCGTCTAATATAAACTGTTAGAGCAAAGCCACACGATGCGTTAACGGTGCCGTACGGCGCCGGAGCGGTGCCGCTGTTTCATCCTAAATATTCAGCATCCGCAGCAGTATTACTAGTGTGTCGAACGTGAAAAATTGTGAGATACAATTATTTAATAATTTTACTATACAATATACACGATTTATAATTTTATGTTATTGTTGACATATAACATGTAGGTATAGTAGATTAGAACCCAAGGGCTGTAAGGCATCAATTGCAGCCCGAGATATTTAGGAGCACAAGCGCAGCGAGGTCGCCTATAGTTCGAGGGTGCAATTGATGCTTACACCCGAGCTAACTATTCTGCTTTACATCTCGATGGTGAGGTAAGTAGAAAAAACCGGCATTACAAGAGTAAAACATTTTATTTGTTGAAATTTATAGAGAAATGAGAACAATTTTCAAATTTTAAGGACAGGTGTTTTTTGGGATTGAAGATCACTTGAAGAACTCATGTTTTTTCTTAATTAGCACGTAATTATAAGATAATCCCAAAAACAAAAAAAAATTAAAGTAAAAGTTTTCTATTCCCGCCTTTTTTCATTAAAAAGAATCAAGTAAAGAACTTTTTAAGTTATTTTTCAAGATCGAAATTGAGCTTCGCCGTTCGATATTTAAAATTGATGACTATTATACTCACACGAAGACAAGGCTGAATAGCAAAGCGACCTCTTTGGTCATTGGGCTGAATGCATGATGTCTATTGCCAGTATGATGGTTAGATGTACGCGAACTTTTTGAAAGAAAAAAGTGTTTTTTTTTTTTAATTACTTACCTTCCTAGGGCTTTTCTAGCTACATTATTACCCTAGAGCGCTAATTAGTCACTTACAAGCCCCATTTGGAGATAATAAGAACCTACTTTACGCTTTAGGGACTTTAGAGATTATAGATTTATTTTGTTGGATATTGTGTATATCGTAGTGTATTTTATTGTGATCTGCATATCTGTAATTTGTCTTGTTATATATTATTGTTATATGTTATTAATGTTGTGATATACATACGTATACAACGTGTACTACATGTGTTATTAATGATCTGCAACAGGGTTTACGCATAGCATCATTTTGGGCCCAATTGAAAACCAGCGTCAGGCTTCCATCTGACATAAGGCTGAATTGGGTCCGTTTTTGGCATCGTTGGTATTCCAAGTTGCAATTGTTCAAACTGTTGTATTATTGCCAAAATAAACGATTGTTCTTTCTTTCTTTCTACTTACCGAACATGAGAGATGTAAAGTATATAAATTTACGGACATTGGTGTGGACATTTTGATTTTCAGTCTACCTATTGTGTTTTTTTTATGAGTTTAGGAAGACAGGCACCCGCTATCGCCGGTTACTGCCTGTGTCAACTTTCCCTTTATATTATTTTTCAAGGCCCTTTTTGACTATTACACTTGTGAGCTATATAATAAGTGTAGGTGTATGTCGTTGTAGTAGTGTAGTTGTAGTAAGCTACAACCTATTATACTAGTACAAATATTATACTTTAATAAGTGGATATCTATAATACTAGAGCTAACGTATCGCTATTACAATTAATGGGGTGGAGATAATGAACTTTTTGTTACACATTGTGTTTTTTTTCCTCCCTGTTTTTTTTTCTTTTACTGTGTTATTTTGTAGGCTGTAACCACTAATTCTATGTTGTATGTATTCTATACTATACATTTCAAGGAAATAAATATTTTTTTTACAAAATGTATAATTAAAACTACCTAATTATTTTACACATTTCCTAAATGTACTCGGCATTGTTTATATTACCTAGGAATTATAAAATAAATCATTTAATATTTTATAAGAATGCAAGCTAGGGATGGAATAAAATCACAATCAACTGTGTTGAATCATATGATTTGTAAATCATATAATCACACCTGTGACTAATTTACCAAACCACTGCGACTTATTACGAGTATTATTATTACGCTAGCGCCAGACCCGCGAAAGGTCTAAATCTTAAAAAAAGGGTATCATCTTTGATAAAAAGAATTTTGATTGGTTTAAATGGCATTTATCTTTTCTATCAAATCAAAATTTAAAACTAGTAATAATTCTAGTCCAAGCTGATGCTGACACTAAAATATTGTTTCTGGATAAAAGGTAATTCAGACACGGAAGAACATCAACCAATTAAACATACACGACAGCATTTTTTAAAACCGCATCATTTGATAACTAAATGGCAGGATTTAAATTTTAAACGAAATGAGGTTATTAAAAAAATGAAGAAATCAGCAGAAAGTGTCTCATGGTATTTAAGAAGGGCACTTTCGGAAAACGCTGATGACTTGGACATTATGAAGCCGAGATTCCAATTTAGATAACCAACATTAGTCTCACTTTAGACCCGTTTAAACGAGTTTAATACTTTCCCAATAAAAAATACTAGCTGAGAGTTGGGTAGAATATGGGCAAATTCTGTTGATTAAGCTGATAAATATTTAGTTACTACATTATGTATACAACCATATTTCCTAACAATTAAACTTTTGATTTAACCAAAAAAATACTTGCAAATCTTTTTGTTTGGATAACAATTGAAGTAAGATGGCCGATTGTCTTTGTTTATTGGCGGCAAAGTGGTACGTCAAATAGCGCAAGGAGTCATAGTACACAATCTCAGAGTCATGTTCATTCAATAATATTTTTGGCAAAATTTGGTTACTTCTACTTTCCTAAACCATTAGCCCGTTTAAAGAAAGCATGGAGTAGATATTATTTCACGAATCCTGAGATATATGACCACAGTCAGAGGTTATTATTCATTAGAGAAAATGAAATTGTGACCTCCAAGGGCACGACAATTTAATATCCAGCCGTTCCAATTTTAAAAACCACTTTTGACACTGTTTTACCGACATTTGTGACCTATTAATTTGTGATTATGTATTAATGCCTTTTAAGTAGTCCCTTTGTGTTTATCGAGAGGTCGGCTTCGTCCTTTAGGCCCTGTATGAATATATTTTAGTAGAATGACTACTAATTCTTGGCAATAAATGTTTGACATTCGACCTTTGACGTTTATATACCTGTGGTAAGTTTTATTTTACTTTTATTTATAATTTTGCGAGGCAAAATAAAAGTAACATAACTGTTTGTTTTTGTTCGACTAATAAGGATGTTTCTCTATTTCAAATTTAAGGTCAAAGGGTGAGAATCCATTGAGTTAAAACAACACTAGAGAAGCAAACCTCATTATCACACGTCGAAAAAAGTGTAACCACTTTTGAACTTTGACGACGTAGCTTTGATACCACTAAACATTTGAAAGTAAACATATTTATGTCTCATTTACACGCGAGACAAGAACAATACCATCGCTCGGATTAGACAAAGACAAAGACATAACTTTACGATGGTGGGCCAGTGTTGACTACCGTATGAAATTTTACCCATAACAACTAAGAAACAATTTTTTTTTAAACAATTTTGTAATAAAATAAATTAATTTAAATATTCTAAATAAAACATTTCGAATTGAATAGAATAGGTATAAATAATAAAATAACTGGAAATATTTGGTTAAAAGGGTTTATGTTCAGTGTAAAATCAAACTGCGCTGTGAAGCATCAGTTTTGTATACAATTGTCTTTTAGACTCTTTTTTATAAGTTTGTGTGGATATTTTACTTTCATGATACAATCTTATTTTTACGTACGTAAAAATAATAGCATTTAATAATAAAAGTGAATGATCAACTTGTACTGATAATAAATAATCCCCAGGGTGTATTGCAAATTCTGTTATAATTTAAAAAACAAATAAAAAAATACTTTTTTTTTATATTTTATATTTTTTTTTATTTATATTTATTTACTTTTTTATTTTATATTTTTATTTTTTATTTTTATGATCAACATTTATTGTTATTATTTTGTTCAATTATTATTTAAAATTGATAATAAATTAAGAAAAACAATGAATTCATTCTTTTGTTCAAAAGTCTCCAGCACTGCTAGCTTGGCACTTTTGCCAAGCTCGCAGTGAACGTTCAACGGGTCCCTAAAAAAAGTGATCGGTCCAGCCCTAACAACTACCGTTCTTCCTATATTTTATTATTATTGGCAAAATGTTTAAAAACAGTATAAAGCATATTATTTCATAAATTATAAATTCTCCCACTAATGTGGGAAAACCAAAATATTTTTTAATGGTAACACTGATTCTAAATTACAATTATCAGTGTTTTTTTTCAATTATAGCCTTATTTACGATATTATCAATACAAAAACCATAAACTTACACGTGAAAAGTAATTCCGCATGATTTATTAATGTTTTGTGACCTTGAATCGCATTCTTTCACTACGCATTTACCCATTTTGGCGATTGTTACTGTCATGTGTCGCTATGTTCAACTCGGTTGACGCCACATTGAATACTGAATTGACGTTTGCTACGCATATGCCTGTGGACAGATGTGCAGTAGCAACGATTTTAGGCGGTAATTACTCATCTATGTAAGTATTATATCAATGTGAGAATCTGTAACTTTTATGTCGATTAAAGCAGAAAAAAACAGAGTATCATAGACCAGTAAAAAGTATTTGATATCCAACGAGTAATAATAAGTGTTACCAAGAGATTTACAAAATACAACACAGCTATACTCGGTTTCACTTTCACAGATTTATTTTTCGTTTTATGAAACAGGTGACGTCACTAACAACTTCCATACTTATATTACAAATGTGAAAGTGAGTTTGTTTGTTACGCTTTCACGCCTAAGCAGCTGAACCGAATTAAAAAAAACTTTCACCAATGGAAAGCTACATTATCAGCGAGTAACATAGGCTACTTTCGACCTTGACCTTGGCGGAGCCGCTGACAATAGGTAGTAAGTAATAGAAACTAATGAAAATAATTAATTTGTTTATTACGCTTTCATGCCTTTAATATTTATTCAACCAACTAAAATACTACGAAAATTTGACAGTAGTAGTATAACGCAACCTAGTAAGGTGGGGAAAAGCTACAGAAAAGGCTTGTATGATGTGCAGTGCTTACTGACGGGTTGTAAGGCGCTGCTAGACCTGGGTCATTATTCACGTCGCCGTGATAGGGTATTACAAATCATACGCGAAGCTATAACTTTATCATATAAAGGAATAACAACAAACATAAGAGCTAACATCGAGTTTGTAAAGTAAGACTTAACAAAAAAGCCGTACTCAATTATAAATACCGTCAGTGAGTGGACATTATTAGTGGACACGTATGAAAATCATTACAGAATATCGTACACGGCGTCCAGACCAGACATATTTCTTTATGCAATGTCAATTGAATGTGTAGTAGGACTCACGCGCCCCTTGGGCAACGACCATCCCTACGCTTTAAAAAGAAACAAGTACTTTGACTTAACCAACGTAATAACTGAAAATGGAAGTGGATGCGAGGGGTTTACCAGCTAAATCCTCTATAACCTGCTATAAAGACCTCCAGACCTTCAGTAAGCTCTTGTCATGAACGAATATCCAAAGCGGTATTGCTAGACTCGTATCAAATATGGTTAGGTAGAGGGGGTAACACAGCAGACAGTGGAGGTTAGTGCTGAGGCGTCGCAAGGAGTATTTCCTACACCTACTCCTGTGTCGCAATTCCCAGGCGCTGTTGAAGTCGCATGTGTTGCCCCCATCTATCACGAGATGGACCCGCGCCCCCGCATGGTGAATCCATGGAACGCTAGGAAAAAGGTATTTTTTAATAATTAATAATATTCTATTCTACCACATTCACACAACGCCATCTAGTCCCAAACTAAGCAGAACTTGCGCTGTGGGTACTAGAAAAATGATATAAATACATAGATACTCTTTTGTGAATACATACTTATTATATGCATATAGAAGCATCCAGACTAAATCAATGCACACAAAAAATGCACACGAATGTTTGACTCGAGCACACTTGATCACAAATGAGCGGGAATCGGGCCTGCAACCTTTGGAATAAAAGTCCGTTACACAAACCACTACGCGATCCGGTCATCAGTCCGTTACACAAAATCTCAAAGGATTCTTAATTGACATACCTTTAAAAAAATAATCAACAAATTCAACACGCCTACATCATTAATCATTATAATAAACTGTATTCGTGATTCCTTCATTTTAACTCTTAGAGGTAGATTTCTTTTTTAAAGAAAATGTTAACTTTTTGTATGGACGTAGGTTTTTTATTCCGAGTAAAATTCATTATGGCTCAAATCACACCGATATAAAATATCTAAAATTAGGAATTGGGAATGAGAAAACAATTTAAAAGTCTAAAATTTTATTTTATATAATCATAATATTTGTTCTTAGGAAGTCTAGCCAAAAATATTAGGTTTCTACTAGAATTTTCAAGAATAAAAAAAACATTTTAAACTCAAACTCAAACTTTCTTTATTTTATAAAATTTCCAAAATTGTTTGAAATCGTCTTTCATGTAGACTCTAAAATCATAGATCAACACACACAAAAGCAACAATCTCTGTTTTGTCAAATAGTAGCCAAATAAATTTAACAAAAATCAAACCCATACAAAATCTATGATATGCCTGTGCCGATCTACAACCGCCCGTTTCCAAGGGGCTGAGCCTTATGAGAAGAAAGGGCAAACAAACTCATGGCCACTCTTTTGCAATTCACAGGTGGATACAATGGCACTATTAAATATATCACAACATTGTTTTGATGTGTGCTAGTATGTCCGTTATTAAGGACTAAAAGGTGAAAAGACAATGAAGAGAAAACAAGATTAAGAAGAAAAAAACGAATACAAGAGAAAATGAAGTGAAACATAAAAATTGAAAAAATAATAATAATAAAAAACATACTAGCCAATTATTGGACAACTCCTTTGAATGGAACAAAAACAGAAGTTTACCCGTTCAAATAAAAATGAATTTTAAAAATCGATGCATAAATTAAGGATTTCTGAGGTAACAAACATTTAAAAACATACAGCTGTATTAGGAACACTCTTTTTTTTCGAAGGCTATTAAAAATCTACATTCATATAACAGAGATGAGGGCCAAACATAGAAATTAGAGACAAAACCAAGTAAGATGCGCTTGTTCGTGCCAGTTTAGCAGCAAACTAACAATTAAAAGTTTTAGTCAATGGTACACAATGCGGTTTTGTTGATAGCAGTTGTATGCAAGTCTTAGGAGGTGAAGTTGGACACAGACCACAGCTTAGTATGTAATTAACTGCACTCTGGTAGCTACTGAATAGTTTTAATGATTTGTTTTGCTTGAGAAGTTAAGGAGTTTTTACAAGCGCGATAATAAAACTATTGATATTGCAGAATTTTTAATTACACATCAAGAATGTACACAACTAATATGTTAAATCAATCATCATCATCATCAACAGCCTTTAATAGTCCACTGCTGGACATAGGCCTCTCCTTAAAAAGGAGGTTTTACCCTACTACACCACGCTGACCAGACGGGTTGGTACCCTATACCAATATACCACCACCCATGTGTCAAGTTTTGATTCTCTTTACAGTGCTGTTGTCCTGCGTAGTTTGCTCACTTAGTCGGCTCTTACGACGATAAATCAAGTTTAACGTGTACACCTAGCCAAACCTAATTTCAAGTTTTCTTGAAGTATACTGTTTTTTAACGAAAAATTAGAATTGTCCTTTGATGGTAACCTATTACTGCCACTAATGGACACCTGTAACTGTAGAGCGACGTCTGTCTCAACACCGACGTGTCATCAGCCAGAGCGAGGTGGAGACATCAGACATGAAAGACCGCAGCGCCCGCGCCGCGGCTTTATTTATTATTATACTTTACCCATGGATCGAAAACGTGGAAGTTAATAGAAAAGCTTTGTTAACTGCCTTAAGGTTTCGAACAGGTCTTCTACGAAATTTGCATTTTTAATGGGCAAAGCAAGGCCCAAAATCGTTCTAAGTGGCGTGCAATGGGAGAGGCCTATGTTTAGAAGTGGACTGCGATAGGCTCATGATGAATGGGCAAAGTCTCATCTCCCAACTGTGAGGACTGCGGTGTGACCGATGATGATGATAATATGTTCCTTACACATTATTTTTGAATGTGTAGGGAACAGAAATTACAGGGACTATTTAGAATCGAGAATATTAGACATCGAGAAGTATGAATATCGGCCTTTGTAATAGTGTTCTGGCCAACCCTGTATCGGTTAAAGCCCGGATGTAGTAAAAATTTAGTAGAGGTGTATCTATGTTAGATGTTAACTGATGTATTCGTACTGGCATAGGGCGATGTGGTGGCACAGCGACAAAGACCTTTAATATAAAAAAAAATATACTTTTTACAACGACCATCACATAATATAGTTATTTACATAAATTAGAAAATCTTTTAAAACAGTCCATGTTCTTGTCTTTCTTACTATCAACTGAGTTAACAGGCAGACAACTCCCCCCCCCCCCCCCATAGCCAGAGGGCGAGGTGATTTGGACCCCTGAACCGTTGCCCTGTGAAAAATAACGAAAGAACTGCTTAACATCAGTTTTCTGCGAGACCGTGGTAGAACTCCGTTCAGGCTTGCTTATTTGTGCTGAAGCATGGCTCTTTCACGACAATGTGTATTTTAGGGATGCCTGACAGGACATGCCGTAGTGACGGAACGCTTAATTCAAGCAAAAGACTCGTCAGGTCCGAAAAAATATTTTGCATCTAAAAACATCTGGGCTTTAACATACAAAATTTTACACATAATAAAAATACATATTTAAAGCATTAGCATTTAAGCATTAGCATAATAAAAATACATATTTAAAGCATTAGTAGAATGTGTGCAGTGTGTATAATACAAATCAAATACAGTATCAGACTATTTATACTGTTGATCGATGACACTTGGTGCTACAGATTTTAAATTAAGTCATTTGTACTATTCCACAATATTTACTTGACTCACTTACAAGCATGTCACTGGTCTATGGTCGTTTGCCCCCATATACTATAAAAAACACTTGTTTTATATAATATGAATATCATTCTTGAAAAAGCTTATTTTTCAAAGTTGTCTTCAAAATTTCGAAACCACTTGTACATTTTGTTTCAAGTCAAGTGTTATTTATCTTTAACTTACATTCAAAAGCGTCAATGTTCAGTGTTGCGTGTTAAATCGTAGCTCCAGAATAAATAACCAGTCATTGGCATCAAAGCTTAGGCTGGATTTAACAAAGTTTTATAAAGGTATGTTTTTAACTTAACTAAAAGAAAAAGTTAAATCAGTCTTCAGGCATTAGGGAAAAGAAGTACACGTTAAAAGTAGTTTTTTTTTAAATATAGTAGTTTTTGGAGAGTCATACGAAGAGGTGATCATGCCTGGTGGGCCGCGGTCTTACGAAAGATCTTGGGAAGTTGTATATAAAGTAATTAGAGGAAGAACTTTCATTGTGCGATGCAGGATTAATAGTTATCTCGTAGTTCGGTGTGTCGTCGTTAGATGGTTCTGAAGTATGTTTTATATTAAATTTACTACTTACTTTATTATCGTCATCTACGAATAATAATTTGATTGCTTTTTCTATGGCCAACGTAAGAACCAGACTTGTTCTGTTAGTTATAGTGTCCCAAAATAAGATTACGCTCCGGGTTTATGTCTCTGGTCCGCATAACGTATGTGGGTATGAAGTACCCACCGTTAATGAGATGTATCTTTTGACATTTTCTATTCAAAATAATTTACCTTTAAAATCTCAATGTAATTTATTTATAGCGATAAAAATACGCCGCTATGGAGACGCATTATTATTATTTTGTGCCCATTGCGGTGGAGACTTTGGGAAGTGGGGGGTCGAAAGCTGAAAGTTTGATTGCGGAGATTGATCGCCGAGTAAGGGATAAAGGTGGTGACTCCCGCTTGGGCTCGATTCTGGTGCAAAGGATGTCCAATGCAATTCCGCGATGAAATGCTACCAATATCATGGGCACCTTTGCACCGGAAGCGATGCGGGGCGGGTTATATGATTGGCAACAGCACTGCAAAGAGCAGGAAAACTTGACACAAAACCTATACCAACCCTTCTGGCCAACGTGGTATAATAGGCCAAAACCTTCTTTCTAAGGAGAGGCCTATGTCCAGCAGTGGACTATTATAGGATGTTCATGTGATGTGATGTGTGATGTATGTATATTCATGAATATTAAATTTATTTATACTTTTGTAGAATATATTAGATGTCGATTTATTTATTTATTAGTTTCAATCGTATTTATATTAACTTTTTTGGTAAGGTGACGGATATATTTTACGCTCTTCACCTCTTAGAGAAAAGTGAGGGAGGGGAGGGGGGTTGATTCAAATGAAGACAATAATATTGTACCACATTCACACAACTCCATCTAGTCCCAAACTAAGCAGAGCTTGTATTTTGGGAAAACTGATATAAATACATATATACTTTTTTTGTAAATACATACAAATCAAATATTAAATGTTCATGCTCAAAAATGTTTGACTTGAGCAGGAATCGAACCCGCGACCTTTGGAATAGCAGTTCGTTACACAAACCACTATGCCATTCGCTCGTCAAAAATGCATCTATGTCTTTTGAGTTGCTGCTTTTCATATGCTTTTTTATTCCAAAGAAAAACTCATCATTCATGTCAATGTTCCACTTCAATCTGCCAGCTATTGAAAGCTCTAAATTACGAAATTTACACCCCACATTCTTTCAACCCCATAAAAAGTGGAGAATATATAAGAGAGCGCATTTAAATAAATTTCCCCACTAGGAGGAGGGTTGATTATAATATTTATGAGAAGTACCTACGTTTAGTTCGCGCGTGACTCAAATTTCACCCTTTCTCTACGTCTTGGCCGCAACTTCGCAATTACTTAGGATCTAAGAATAGTTGGATATGACATTGAGGAACAAAATATAGCTCTAAGAGCTTAAGATACGGTCAATGTATGAAGGATAAGTGTTGTAGAGTTTTACCAAAAAGTTCTTAAAATTCTTTTAAAAGTATAGTCCAAAATACTGTTTTTTTTATTGAATTTCAGGGTTCTATAAAATCCTTTGATGAATACATACAACGAACTTTTAAACTATCACGTTTCATCTATCTTATATATAAAATTCTCGTGTCACAATTTTCGTTCCCGTACTCCTCCGAAACGGCTTGACCGATTCTCATGAAATTTTGTGTGCACATCGTGTAGGTCTGAGAATCGGCCAACATCTATTTTTCATACCCCTAAATGGTAAGGGTGACCCATCCCTAACTTTTTTTGTTTTGCAATACAACGTTTGCTGGGTCAGCTAGTATATCTATAAAAGAAGAAACTGACAGACTATTTCACTGACTGATCGATCAAGGCACAGATGCAACCGCTGGGTCTAGAAGCATGAAATTTTACACATATATGTTCCTTAGGTGACGTAGGTGTGTACTAAGAAAGGATTTTTAAAATTTCCACCTTTAAGGCTGCGAAATGGAGGTTATAAATTTATATGAAACTCCGTTGTTTTTGGTAGTAGCGTATTCAAACTCACAATAAATAGTCTTTAGTTTGTATTTGTTGCGGTTTCCCTTCACTATGCTTGAGGCGCCTCCCGTCCGACATGCCACCGATGTCGTGTTGTCGTGTCGTGTTGATAGGTGGTATCCGAGGGGATTTCCGCACGGGGAAAAAAAAAAGGGGGCGCCTCCCTACGAGACACCAGTCGCCATATTGATCGGTATTTTTGCTTGTCGGCACGCGTCGGGTGCGCATCGCCCGACGCGGAATATACATTTTATATGTTATTTTCTACAATATACATTAGTTAAGTTCACCTGTCTCGTTATTCATTTATTTCTATCTGAACCACAGCCAAGCCGACACAATGAGCTATCGAACGCAACAGTATTTTTTAAATACGTATACCTATAACCTTGATTCATTGTATCCTTTACGATGTGTGATGTCGACCACCATGGGGCAAAAACTATTAATCTATAATTATGTTTACGGGAATTAATGCCTTCACGATAGGTATTAAATACATACCTTTGAGTGCCTGACGGTTCAACAAGTTTGCACTGACCGTGGTCACAGGCTGACTGAAATGTGTGACGGTCAGAGGACCAATTCTCGTAATAAAAGTTCGTTCACACTTCAGTTGCGATTAACATTCGATCTCACAACTGTCATAAAAGTTATTTTCGTAGTAAAATAGTCAAGTATAAGACTAGCTGTTTACCGATACAATTTTCGGTTACAATACGATATTATCACATTACAGTCAACGTGGGATGTTGAATACTTTACTAAGCAAATACCTTTTATGATAGTTGTGAGATCGATCGTTGAGCGGAACTGAATTGAGACTGAACTTTTATTACGGGAATTGGCCTTCCGGTTCCAAGCTTTCGATAAAGTAACAGCTTTGAACATTTAATTTAATTACAGTCATCGTTGGATGTTTAATACTTTACTAAGCAAATACCTTTTATGACAGTTGTGAGATCGATCGTTGATCGGAACTGAATTGAGACCGAACTTTTAGTACGGGAATTGGCCTGCCGGTTCCAAGCTTTCGATACAGTAACAGCTTTGAACGTTTAATTTAATTACAGTCAACGTTGGATGTTGAATACTTTACTAAGAAAATACCTTTTATGACAGTTGTGAGATCGATCGTTGATTGGAACTGAATTGAGACCGAACTTTTAGTACGGGAAGTGGCCTGCCGGTTCCGAGCTTTCGATACAGTAACAGCTTTGAACATTTAATTTAATTACAGTCATCGTTGGATGTTTAATACTTTACTAAGAAAATACCTTTTATGACAGTTGTGAGATCGATCGTTGATCGGAACTGAATTGAGACCGAACTTTTAGTACGGGAATTGGCCTGCCGGTTCCAAGCTTTCGATACAGTAACAGCTTTGAACATTTAATTTAATTACAGTCATCGTTTGATGTTTAATACTTTACTAAGAAAATACCTTTTATGACAGTTGTGAGATCGATCGTTGATCGGAACTGAATTGAGACCGAATTTTTACGAGAATTGGCCTTCAAATTGCACTGGCCATGGTGACAGGCATTTAAAAGGTATGTACTTAATACCTATACCAGAGGTTACTGTTGATGACGTATTGGGTAGAGCGAAGTGGAATTGAAAAATGAAGAAAGCTGACGTCACCACCATGTGAAACGGATAGATCCAAATATGGAATAGTAACAAAAGTTAAATTACATTTAATGTGAAGAGTTTTTTGTCTCTTTTAATGGCACAATTAAACTTTTTAATTTCTATTTCAAAACCATCAAAAAGACGTATACAGATTTATATAAAATAGCAGTACAACCTTCAAGCACTGTGATATGCGGTTTTAAAAGACATAAAATTAAAAATTGAATTTCTACTAATTCACATGTAAATCTCTTCAAAGCTTCGTACTTCTCCAACTTCCAATACCGCATCCATTTCAATTTACGAAGAACACTGGGGTATATTTGCATTGGATATTTTCCAGTTCAATCTAGTTGGATCGTGGTGCGCATTGGATTTGCTTCCACGCGGAAGGTAGAAGGTATACCTTGAGCTATCTTAGAACGTGTATCGAAAGTTTCATTTTGCTGAAACAAATTGGAATCCAGCATTGTTTTGTGGTTGCAAATGCTTGCATTCATAGCGCAAAATGCAGAATGATTTGTTTTTGTTTCTTTGTACAGTCTGGGTGTTTAGTAAAGAACTTAGGAAGTAAGTAAAGAACAAAGCCAACTCCCGCATTAGGAATAATTATGTACTGTGTAGCGGGGGACTTCACAAACATACCCAGACTCAGAAATTGTTGTTCTGAGTCTGAGTTTGTGGATCACACAAGGTGTAGATCCACGTGGGGATCGGACTCACAGCACTTAGCGTAGTAGTAAGCGGCGTGGCGACCACTTAAACCACTACGCTATCCGTGCAGTCGATTTATCCATTTATTTTATGTATGTGTATAGAAATATCTAAGTATGTTTATCCGTGTGGCGACGGATTAAGAATACGGAATGTCACCATCCCTATTCATCCCGTGGGTATCCTAAGAGTCGACTAAGGGAGCAAACTACACAGGACAAAAACACTGCAAAGAGAAGGAAAACTTGAAACAAACCCTATATCAACCCGTCTGGCCAGCGTGGTATAGTAGGCCAAAATCTCCTTTCTAAAGAGATGCCTATGTCCAGCAGTGGACTGTTAGAGGCTGTTGATGATGATGTTTATCAGCACTATGGTTATCATAGTACAGTCTCTACATAGTTTGGGATCAGACGGTTCTGTGTGAGAGGTGTTAAGTTATTAAAAAAAAAGATAAGAAATACTTGAACTTACTATTCTATATTTGTTATAGCTTTAATTATAACATATATGTTAACCTTTAAGTTATATAGTCGTGTACATCCATTATTCCCATTCACGCCAACTACCCAATGAACTCTAGTTTCAGTAGTTCGGTTGTCTTGTTCGGGGCCAGACTGAGATTAATTCTGTATCATTAGTTCGGTTATACCTGGTTCTAACTTGACGATCGTGTTTGAACTTAAATTATCTTCATTATAAAGGAGGATATATTATCTTCGCAATGAAATATTTAATGTTACTTGAAGGCTTGTTTCTTTCAATTTACCAGTTACGATACCTCTAGATGGAAAAAGACATAAAAGAAAATCTCTATAGTGAAGACTGTGAACAGTCGTTCTCGTAAACTTTGACGTTCATTACAAGCGTGGTCTATAATAATATGTTAAAATCAAAACTCTTAATCGGTCATAAGTACTTTTGACCTCAACATCATACGGTTATAACCTCATCATCATCATCTTCAGCCTATCGCAGTCCACTGCTGGCCATAGACCTCTCACATTGAACGCCACTTAGATCGATTTTCGGCTTCTCGCATCCAGCTCCTACAAGCCATCTTGGGCAGATCGTCACTCCACCTAGTCTGTGGGCGTCCTACACTACGTTTCCCTAGATTCGGTTTCTACACAACATAACCCCACCTAACCCGAATGATTCACCAACAATAGAAGAGAAATGATCAATAACAGTAGATATATATCTGACACAGCAGTCAAAAGTACTATTGCCCAGTGCCGGTTAAAAATAGTTTTGACCGGTGAAGAGTTCTGACTGAAACATACATACGAGTATATACTAGTGGCACCTCTCAATAACAAAATAAACGGATAAAAGGATACAGTTTCATAAAATAGGAGTTAGAATATTTTTTTGATGTTACCCCATTTTTCAATTTGATATGTCGGACGGTTATGAAAAAAAAGGTTTCCTATTTCGATTTTGCGTCGTTTCGAAATGGATAGGGTTTCATCGGCACCTATTAATCAAGAAACGGTCCAATGCGATTTGATATACGTCGATCATAATATTTTTTTAATAGTGGCTATATTTCTTTTATAATGCCAAGTTTTTTTTTTTTGACCATATTTTGGAGTCATTTCTCAAGTTTTCTTGTATATAATATATTGTACCCTAGACTGCGACTTACGGACGACTTTCGACCAGTTTTAATGCATTGACCAGTATAATTTGAACTCTTATTGCATAGACTTTTGTAACATGACAGTCTTGACTTGCGATATCCCTTACCTTGTCTAATCCGTTTTCTTTTCAATTTTTCTTTTTTTTTATCAGTTTAAAACAATCACGTTGTAAAAGAAAGTTTTTTTTTGTATTGTTCGATGTCGTTAGGCGGCGTCTGGTCGTAAAAGAAACCATCCAAAACTCTTTGCCAAGTTCCAACATGCACCGACTCATAAATAAAAAATGGTTTTTTTTTTAAATGACGATGATGATTGCAGTGTGAAAGTAGTAGATTCGTGGAAAAATTGACTTTTAAAATTTGCTTATATTTTCCTTTCTAAGGACTACTAAGGAGAGGCCTATGTTCACCAGGCCGATGGCCTGACCAGAGGCCTATGTTATTAAAGACAGTTGATGTGATGATGTGATGTGATATTTTCCTTACATCACATCACATTAAATGCACTCACGTCACGTCACGTCACGTCACGTCCTATCCCTGAAGGGATAGCAAATTTGTACAAAACGCCTACACTTTACCGACATTGGCTTTATTTATTTCAAACTTTATGCACTTTTGTACATCGTCGGGCTTAATGGCTGGCAGGAGCTGGATGCGAGAAGCCCAAAATCGATCTAAGTGGCGTGCAATGGGAGAGGCCTATGTCCAGCAGTGGACTGCGATAGGCTGATGATGATGATGATGAATGCCCTAGGCATTCTCTTCCAGTCAACCTTTGGGTGGTGTAGAAATCATATATGGTAGGTACATATTATGATTTGTAAGTTATGAAAATATATACGGTTCACTACATTTATATACGTATACCTATATAGACATATCATAAACATACATATATAAATATCTTCATAAATATACATATTATATTCGTATGTATACCGGAATATAAGGTGTACTATGGACTGGGTGGTTCGGCCATTTTACTATGAAGGAGATCATGCACCTTCTTTTTGAATACAAAACGGTTAGTGGACATCCTGATTTTGTACTGCGTACTGAGTACCTGAGTACTGCTTAAATAAAGAACGAAGAGTTTACGAAGTGAGAGTTGTAGGAAGGGACATAAGAGGTGAGGTCGGTGAGTTTAAAAATGAGAATAGAGAGGAGAGGTAAGTGCACGCTGATGGCGATTATATAACCAGTTTCATTGGGAACGCAAAGCAGACACATGGTCATACGTCCGAAGATTGAAAATGTATGGAATGCAGTTATTGAGAAGACGGTCCAGCTTATTAAGAAGGTCTGCATTCAGGTCAAATTACACACATCACCATAGTAGATTATTGGAATTATTAAGGACTGCATGAGTGCAATAGTAAATTTGGTGAGACTCGATCCTGGTTTAGCAGTCAGTATTGTCAACCACTAGAACACAGGTGAGTCTGATATTTTTCAAGTTTATAGTTGAAGTAAATACATCTCAGTTTTTACCGACTCTGTGGCCAGATGCAGTTGCATATTGGTGCAAATTGAACATACCTGGCTCTGTCCTATATACCAGGATTTGTGCACGAAACCGCCTACCTACTTGTTCGTTGAAACGTATCTACTTAATCTAAACACGATTTAGCATAAGATTGTATGTTTTATACATGTACCTGTAGCCTTACTTAATATAAATAAAAAAATGAAGACAACGCTGGCTAAAACGTTTAAACATTAAGTGTAAGAAATTAAAAAATGGGGTGACAACTGCAGCCTGTAACTATGCCATTCAGTATACTATGTTGCACGTGTCACGTTATAAAAGTCATACCAGAACGGTTCAAGATATAGGTACTAGATATAGGTATCCAAAATAAATTTGGCAAAAATTAATTAGTTAAGTCCGTGTGGTGACGGATTAAGAATACAAATAGGGAATATGCATGTATTTTTTTTATTTTTTTTAACGATTCTACTAGTTATTACATTACCAAAAATAAATATAACACATCCGAAATATAAACCGTTAAGCAAAAAAAATTTATTAAAATCACTATCATTTTGGGGCAATTTGAACACGTCCATTTTGGCGCGCTTTTTTTGTGACGTCAGATTACACTTTCAGACGAATTCGATGTCAACAACGGAGTGAAGTTCACAAAGTTTCTGAAAGTTAAAAAAGTGAGTGATAAAAATTAACTTATTACCATGGAAAGCCAATAAAAACTTATTATAAATGTTGTGCCGTTCCTTTGTGCCCAAATAATATCAAAACTGCACCTTTTTTTTTTTTTTTTTTTTTTTTTTTCCGTGCGGAAATCCCCTCGGATACCACCTGTCGGTGGCATGTCGGACTCGAACCGACTAAAACCGCACGCCTTCGCCGGGTACTAATAGCCGGGGAACCAGGTATACCCTAGAAAGGAAGGCCCTGGTGCCCCGACATACCTCGGGTCATCTACAGACGAGTAGACGACCCCCGCCCCGTGTGGGAACCCCATGTTCCCTGTGCTCCCTGGAAGCGAGCGCGCTTCGCAACGCGCTCGCCGCCACCCCGGCCTGCTTCTGCTAGGGTGACAGATGGCCTCACCTGTCACCCCCAGGCCTGCGCTTATGGAGGACGGAGGTCGTTCTGCGACCTCCGGCGCCTGAGTGACCTGCGCTGCCTGGCCCGTGCCCGGGCCTGGCGGGCCGGGAGAGTTCTAAACCTTTCCCGGTCCCGCTCCGCCGTCTCCTTCGCGAGCATAACTTGCTCGCAGAAGGAGACGGCAGAGTTCCACGCACTCTCGCTCCGCACGATAGCCGCAATCAGGCTATCGAGCGAGAGAACTCCCACTCCGATGGCCGCCACGAGGTCTCGCCTCTGCTCAACCCACGCCGGGCACTCTGCCAGCGTGTGGAGAGCCGTGTCCACGGTCTGGCCATCGCAGTGGTGGCACTCAGGCGTTGGCTCCTTGCGGATCAGACACAGGTGATCTCCGAAACATCCCTTCCCAGTGATCACCTGCGTCAATCGGTATGAGAGGGTCCCGTGACGCCTCTCGAGCCAATCCTCCATAACGGGTCTTACCGCCGCAATGACGGCGTGCCCGGCGCTCGGTTGCCCGAGTCGTTCCCTCCACTCCCCTATGATGACCTGGCGGAGTTGGGATTTCCGGTCATCGATTTCTCGAATCTCGGGGTATCGACCCAACTCCTGCGCCTCCTTGCGCCACTGATACAGTGCTGCAAGGGCTCTCGCCTCCAGGTCCCACGGTGGAGTTCCGGCCAGGAGACTCGCCGCCTCAAAGGAGATCGTGCGGTACCCCCTTATGATCCTGATGGCCAGCATTCGCTGCGGTCGCCGCAGTATCGCGACGTTGCTGGCCCTCAGGGCCCCCGCCCATACTGGGCACCCGTAAAGGGCCATGGACCGCACAACCCCCGAGTAGAGTCTCCGGCAGGAGTCATCGGGTCCCTTCATGTTGGGCAGCAGCCGCGCCAACGCACGCGCTGCCCCAACCAACTTGGGGACCAGACCTCGGAAATGATATCCGAAGTCCCATCGGCCATCGAGTACGAGCCCCAGATACCTGATCGAGGGCTCGATGCCGATGCGAGTGCATCAAAACTGCACCTGACAAAGTATATTCAGTCATTGTGTTGAGTCTTTCTACACGGGAATTTAATAATTTAACACTGAAAACGTATTAGTTATTAACTTAAAATGAAAAAAATAATCACCAGAAACCAAATATTACAAATACACACAACTTGTTGACACTCTTGACAGTGTAGGTTGACGTCACGTTTTATTCAACCAATAGCGTTGCGTTTTAGAAATTTGCGAGGGAATCTTAAAAAAGCCAATTTTTGATGATTAAATTTCACTATTAAATTATAATAAATTTCAAAAATAATTGTATGGGTATCTTTTTTTTAGCAATAAAAATTACAAATAAAAATATTTTGTCCCTTTTGGTGTCACGTGCATATTCCCTATTGTCACCACACCAATTCATCCTATGGGTGTCGTAAGAGCCGACTAAGGGAGCAAACTAAGCAGGACAACAACACTGCAAAGAGAAGGAAAACTTGAAACAAACCCTATATCAACCCGTCTGGCCAGCGTGGTATAGTAGGCCAAAACCTCCTTTCTAAGGAGAGGCCTATGTCCAGCAGTGGACTAGTATAGGCTGTTGATGTTGATGTGAAAAATTAATTTTGGTGGCGTAAAACGATCACTAGGCGAACTCTAGTTCACGTACAAGATTTGATAAAGGTAAATTTGGGTGAATATTCTTACTTTAATTTTATGTTTTAGAAATAAGACAATTTTTTGTTAATTAACCTGCAATTTTATACAATTTAGGGCAAGTAGGTGATTCGGCGGACAAGAAACAACAATGATAGGAATCACTTTGAATAAACAAACAAACAAAATAATTACTTACAAAAAAGTTTAACGGACTTAATGTGCCTTTATCATGATGAATTGTAATAAACCATAATCTTAAATCCTTAATTTTTCACATTTAGCAGTATTCTTTTTATCCTTGTTGTGACGGATTAAGAATAGGGAGTGTCACCAACCCTATTCATCCCGTGGGTGTCGTAAGAGTTGACTAAGGGAGCAAACTGGGCAGGACAACAACACTGCAAAGAGAAGGAAAACTTAGAACAAACCCTATGCCAACCCGTGTAGCTAGCGTTATAGTAGGACTAGCTAGAACTTTGGTCGTACCGGCTGGAGGCTCCACGTGCTGGCTTTGCCGTCCGGCTGACGCTGGTCCTGTCCGGTCACGGCTGCTTCGGGAAGTACCTGCACTCGGTCGGCAGGAGGGAATTGAGTCCCGACTGTTACCACTGCGATTGCAGTGAGGACTCGGCTCAGCACATGCTGGCAATTTACCCGAAGGTGGTGCCCGCGCCGTTGCAGGCAGGCGCTAGGAGAGGTCCGGATGTCCTAATAACAGCAGTTAAAAAAGGACTAGCCAGACCTTATAGTAGGCCAAAACCTTCTTTCTAAGGAGAGGCCTATGTACAGCAGTGGCCTATTAGAGGCTGTTGATAATTAATGATGATTTTGCATACTTCGGGGTGGTATTTTTTTTTCAAATTTGAATGGAAACGAATGTGAAGAATCCGCTCACAAGTAAAAAAAGATCTAAATCTGTTGACAAAGGACAAAGTTTTAAGGTAACAAATATTAAAACCAAATAAAGAACCTCCTTCTTTTTTATTTTAGAAGTTATTTAATATTAAGCATTATCTCCTGTTAAGAAACATTTTGTGAGAAGTAATTACGAGAATGCTTAAAGTCAATTAATTATTATTCCATCGGGTTTTAAAATTGAACTGGATGCTGCAGCAATTAATAGAAGAAAAGAATGGACGTAAATCATGTTTATGTAAATTCTGACGGTAGAACTTAATAATTTCAATTCCACGAATGGTATTGTATTTTATGGCATGCCACTTAACAATCTAAATGTAGGTGGAATAATAACTAGAGATCAACCAGCGGTATATTTATGACTATTTATGACCATTTTTTCGGTAAACCTTCAAGATAAGAGCGTACTCCTTCCTAAAAGGCCGAGAACGCGCTTGTGACTCCTGAGTTGCAGGCGTTCATGGGCAGCTTCAGTCACTTTCCACCAGGTGACCCGTCTGCTCGTTTGCCCACTCAACCATAAAAAAGTCGCGTTCTACAATATGTAATGTTTTCGGAAATGAAAGCGCTCATGATAGGTAAGTTCATACCTTTGAAATGCCTGACGTTACGATCAGGTTGCAATGGCCATGGTGACAGGCTGGCTGTAGCCATAAACATAATTACATATTAAGTATTCTAAATATGAAATACTTCCGTAGGCCACATTTGTTTAAAAAGAGGGTATAATAATTTTTATCACGCATTCATCCATACTTATATTATTTAATGTGAAAGTTTGTTTATTTATTTTTTTGGTTTCACGCCTAAACCACTAAACCGATTTTGAAATTTTTTTCGTAAATGGTAGTCAGCGTTAGGCATGCGGCCAGCCAAAACCTAGTAAAAAGTTACGAGGAATATAATGTTATAATTTATAAACCTAAGTTGTATTTATAACTATTGTGACAGTACTATAAACACTATAGAACTGTGAGTACGGTTCATTCGCGTTAAGAAAATTGTGACGCATCATAATCAATTTCCAAGCTTTCGTACGAAACGATAATTTCTTATACAACATAGACCAATACAACAAACCAATAAAAAATAATAGTAGCTTTTTTTAAATGAAACATCGTACATCGTACAATAAAAGGTACAAAATACATTATTTTCATAAACTGAAAATAGACGAAATCTTCGATAGCACCAATGCAGTAGGCCCCAAAGCCTCTGTACGTTCGTATTTCAAGGCAGATTTGAATAGGAGGCAATATATGCACTTCGCTATAAGCCGAGGTGTAAATCTGCACGGCTGGATAATATCCTATTTCGAGTGAAATACTGCTGGCTCCAAGATTATTAGCTGGATATTACGAATATTGAAATTTTGGTACTTACAAGCTGTGCGATATGAATGTGATGTTGGCACGTAGCAGTGGAGTAGTTGACATTACGGTTCGAGAATATGTTTATTTGTTAATTACCAAGTAGCTGTCTATATAAGGAGTACCTTAGGCTATTTTCCCTCCCAGAAAAACCCTATAAAATTTTGCCTGGTCCGGGTATCGAACTCACTAAGGCAGCGCTTTTCAAATTCCACGCGAACGTAGTAGCGGGCACCAGCTAATTCCCTTCAATAATAAAGTAGCAGTGGTTCTGTAAACCAGTCACAGGCATGATGATATGTATCGTAAATCATATGATTTATCACATGTGATTGTGATTTTATTACATCCCTATCTGAAACTATACAGCACATAATAGGAGCATGCACAACACACGCACAAACAGACCACACACACAGACATAATCAAGTTGCAAACATTATTCATAATAAACTAGCACTCAAACACTTACTCATACAATACAGCAAAACTCCTTATCATAAATGACTGCACGGATGGCGTAGTGGTTTAAGCGGTTGCCACGCCGCTTCCTACTACGCGTCGTGGGTTCAAACCCCATATGGAACTACACTTTGTGTGATCCACAAATTGTTGTTCTGAGTCTGGGTGTTCTTCGTGTCCGTTTCATGTATGTTTATAAAGTCCCCCGCGACACAGGATATATTCCTAATTCGGAATGTGCCTTTAAAAAAAAATGTAAACCACAAACTATCCTAGAAAATGACACGCACAAAATATACTGCGACGGCGCTATACTTAGAGATAAAACGATACATTTCAATAGACCAGACATAACCCTACAGACATGATTAGGAAAATTACATACCTTATAGATATTGCAGTCCCGAACACACATCACATCAACATCACATCAACAGCCTATACTAGTCCACTGCTGGACATAGGCCTCTCCTCTCTCATAGAAAAGAGGTTTTGGCCTACTATACCACGCTGGCCAGACGGGTTGGTATAGGGTTTGTTTCAAGTTTTCCTTCTCTTTGCAGTGCTGTTGTCCTGCTTAGTTTGCTCCCTTAGTCGGCTTTTACGACACCCACGGGATGAATTGGGGTGGTGACAATTTGTATTCTTCTCGAACACACATAATTTACAAATATGCTGACCTAAAAGAAGTACTCAGAATATGGAAACAACATAACGTCTAAATAGTCCCCATAGTCTTCTCCACGACTGGTATCATTCCAAACCATCTTCTCCATAGCTTAAAACAATTAGGTATGTCAGAATTCGTTGAAATAAGTTTACAGAAAGCCTTTCCTCGTATATTAAACACATGTAGAATCGTCAGAAAATTCATGCAGTTGGATGACACCACACCAACATAATGTACACACCACATGCTGTATTTACTTGGTTTAGGCCCGTAAATACGCTGGAACCAGCTAAAAAGCAGTGAAAATAAAAATAAAAACCCAAAATAACACATTTCATACACGCTGATAAATTACACCCAGACACGGAACAAATGTGCATGATGTGTAAATAAAAATAAAATGAATGATCGTGCTCATCACACAAATGTTTGTCCTGCGCGGGAATAGAACCCACGACCTCTGGCTTAGCAGTCAGGGTCACTAACCCCTAGATCCACCGGGCCGACCGACAATTTGGCCCGAATCCACCTAACATTGCTAACAGATTCATCGACATAAACACTAGTCTGCTTACTGGTTCTTTTACGAATAGTTAAGGAGATCAGCACGTTCCGTATATAAAAACTTCACAATTATTATCTTAATATATATAACCTTCTTAATTGTTTTCAAACTAAAGAGCTTTACTAAGAGGCCGACAACGCCTTTGTGACTCCTGAGTTGCGGACGTTTATGGGCGGCGATGGTCACTTTTCATCAGGTGACCCGTCTGCCCCCTCTGATATAAAAAATACTAAATGTTTACTTAGTACCCAAGTCCAGAGCTCTCTTGCGGTATTTTATCACCTCTTAAGCTAAACAACTTATGAACTTTTAATAATTATTACAAAATTGAATTAGACTAAGTGTCCATAGTCCTTCAATGTTTAAAGTTACTTTTAAGGTCTTTTAATTAAAAAAAAAATAACTCATTGGCATCTGTCATAGTTTAAATTTTCTCACTCACACACATTGTGTCTGCCTCGGTGGTGCAGTGGTAGCGTATGCGACTGCTGTGTTGAGGTCTCGGATTTGATTCCCCATGTCCGACCAAATGTTGTATGATGTATGGTGTATGTTGTATGGTGTAATATCTATGTAATGCTGTACA
Organism: Arctia plantaginis; assembly: GCA_902825455.1. Lineage (NCBI taxonomy): Eukaryota > Metazoa > Arthropoda > Insecta > Lepidoptera > Erebidae > Arctia > Arctia plantaginis. The sequence continues at coordinate 7,252,637 of CADEBD010000226.1, read as the reverse complement.
AAAAGTATATATTATAAGTATTCTATCAGTCAATCTATTAGTCATAGTAAAAATTATGAAATCTCTGCTTAGTTTGAAACTAGATGACGTTGTGTGTCACACAGATGTCCGAAAATATTATTATTATATTAGTTCTTACAATTAACGTTTACATTATAAAGTTAAAGTCAAAATCAAAGTCAATTTTTTGGAGAAGATGTATATTATATAAGGTAAACTGTATGTTAAAGTTGGGCCCGCTCCAGCTTCTATGTATTTGTACGTCCTCCTTAGGTTATAAATAATGACCGGATTACATGCAAGGGTATATTTGCATTTCATCATCATCAACAGCCTTTTATAGTCCACTGCTGAACATAGGCCTCTCCTTAGAAAGGAGGTTTTGGCCTACTATACCACGCTGGCCAGACGGGTTAGTATAGGGTTTGTGTCAAGTTGGAAGGAAAACTTGCATTTCGTAAGTGTAAAATAAATCGTAACAAATATTTAGCTAAATCTATAAGATCTAACATAGCTCCTAAGATAAAATACTAACCAGTTACCTTTGTGGATATAGAGCGCCGCTAAATGCATCAATATTCAATGCCCTGTTTTTTAACCTGCGGGAAGAAATATAATCTTTTCTCCAAAATTGAAATAAGAATTATAGAACAAGATTTCAGCGCCACTTACCAGGATCAATTGTGTAACAACCGTTTACGTATCCAGTCAAACAAACATAAATAAAAATTTATAAAAAATAAACCGGAATCCTAGAAGAATCCTGAAAGAAATTTTCAAATCGGACCAATATTTCCACTAAACTAATTTTAGACATTATTTCACTAATGGAAAGCTACATTAGCAGCGAGAAACAAAGGTTATTTTTACCATGATAAGTCGATTTACACGCGTACGGAGCCCCGGGCAAAAGCCTGGAAAATATATAATACAGTCTTCAATAACAAATGAAAATCATAAGCAGACTGGCTGATAGCATCATTGGTAATTTACGGTTTAACGTTACGGTATACCTTAAAACTAATATATAAGAAGATATTATAACACACATTAATAAATGTAACACAACGTATCTATTACAAATTGCCTAATAACGGTGACACTGTTCGGTTCAACATTAATATGAAAACTTTGATCAAAAGCCAAAGTTCGCCAATCGCTGGTCGCTTTTGTCCCGCGTTAAATTAATGGTCGCTATGAAAACAAGGGCCTCCTGCCGTGCACGGTATCGCAAGTACGTACTTGTAGGTTATGTTTTAATTACAAAGACTTGGCTTTAAAAAGTTTTGGGAACACAGAAAATGTTAGAAAAGCGGTTTGGAGTGCAGTGGTATGAGCTATTTGTAACCAATTTCAGAAAAGGTTCTCATTTTGTTCCTATTTTATATCACATCAACAGCCTATAACAGTCCACTGCTGGACATAGGCCTCTCCTTAGAAAGGAGGTTTTGGCCTACTATACAACACTGTATACTGTGTGTGTACCGGACCTTCAAACCTTCAAGAAAAGAGCGTACTCTTTCCTAAAACGCCGATGACGCGATAGTAGCTCATGAGTTGCAGGTAGGTAGGCGTTTTCATAAGGTGACCCGTCTACTCGTCTGCCCCCTCTAACATAAAAAAAAAGTAATCTTCCATAAAAACTCACCCCAGACGTCTCAAATATTATCACCTGATTTTCTAACAAAAATAGAAGACTTCTATTTGTTTTAAAATTGCATTGCTCAAGCACTAGGTAAGTGTTTGGTGTTTTGTGTCAATGCTCAACAAGCTCGCAATATCGAAGCTGTAAAAATATCATATAATAAATTTAAATATGTTTCGATGATCAATCTGATAGAGTTTTATATTAATATTTAAAAACAGACATAAATATAGACATAACATAATAAATATATCAGCTTAGTCAAGTTATTGGTCGCGTAATGTATCGGAAATAATAGGAAATTTCCACAGCACACGCTTCAATGGCGCGGCGTAGGAATGTTCTCTACAAAAATAACCATTTGCGACAATCATTCTGCTGACGTAAAATTTGCTGGGTAACTTCAAATAATACGTAAACTGCAAGCATGCTAACATTAAATTTCCCTATATCTATATTTCCTGCGCTTAGTGTTACTTTTTTGTTGCAAAATTGTATCAAATGAAGTAATAAGATGGGAATATATTATTATATTTGTTACCGTGTCCTTTTTGTACCCAAATGGCTATTCAATCATCAAAGCACCTTCCAATATTGGTACTGGTAATGTTTAATAGTGTAATGGATTTTTGTAGTCTCTCAGATTTCGTAGATAATAAATCAATCCACATAATGTTTTCTTACCATTTAAAAAGTTCACAACCATCGAAGTTCATCGTCTGTCAAGATATTTGGGACGTTTAAAAAGTGATCTAAGACTGACTTTTCTGTTGAGTTCATCACAGGTCTTAGAATACAATCTTAATGGTAAGCTCGTAAATGATATATTTATTAAAGATACACTTCTGGAGTCACGAGTGTATGTCAGGTTTACCGAGCTGGTAAACCTGACGTGGGCACTTTTTCAAGAAGTCAAGCATCCTGTCGCAAAGCTGTCCAGACATCCCCGATTAAAAACGAATAAACTTTTAATGTTGGCTTCAACATTTATACGTATGTATATATCGCAGTCCCCGACGAACAAAATCGTAATAGGAAAATAACAATTTTACAGGAGCAAATAAAAACTGAATATCTTGAATACTATCAAGACTAAAAAGAAGATTCTTTTATCAAAAATAAGGAAAAAATTTTTTGCACTAGATTTTTACTAAATTTTTATCATAAATTTTCTTTATCAGTAAGAAAATTGTGAAAATGTCCATTACTGAAATAAGCTATGGAAAAAATTAACGCAAACTAGCTTTACGATAGTGTTCGACTGTAATCACAAATCGGTGTTGCTGTAGTAATCGTTCATTATGATATTGTTCCACGGTAAATATGAATATACTTTATATTCGTAAAATGACATTGCAATCGTTTTCGATGATATAACTGACTTTAATATTACGGTAAACATAAATTACATGCTTATTCGATGATCATTTTTAGGTGTTATAACCATTTCGGTACCTATGTATAAATTCTGATTCTGATTCTGTCATTCTTCCCTCGAACAATATGGTAATAGCCGCTTACTCTAAAATGTTGACTTTTGAGATTTGGTAATAGGTTTTTGCGGTATTGATCGTGTAAATTTTTCACTTATGTTATACGTTGAACAAAAACATAAAGATCATTATTGAATGGATAAATCCAAAAGTATTCATCGCCCGATCATAAAAAAAATTTAATGATTGTAATGGGGTGTGTAGATAACGAATATCTAATAAACCCGATTCTATCGTAATAGCGATTACCATAGTGTTCGTCGGGGACTGCGATATATCGACAGTACCCGATCAGAACGTCAATTCTCGTAATAAAAAAATCGTTTAAAATTCAGTTCCGATCTACTCTCGATCATAAAAGGCGAGTTGCAGGCGCTCAATGGTGGCGGTAGTCACTTTCCATCAGGTGACCCGTCTGCTCGTTTGCCCCCTCTTACATAGCCAAGGTAGGTAAAGGTATTCTCGTAGCAACGAATTTTTGACGTGACAACGTCTTATAATTCGAGTTAGCCGGCTGCACGCACGAAAAAACATGACTCATGCGGCGTTACCTCGCTCTGAGGCGTTCCAATTAAGGCGTGAAGTGCAAGCGAGAGCGCGGAACGAGTGACAAAGAGGCACAATCGGCCTCCGCGTTCGGCAGCGTTCGACATCTGTCTCTCTCCTACTTGAGTGAGCGATGCGTCCGCGTGGACAGCTGCTACTCGTATACAATAATACATTTTTGGAAAATGCAACCATTCCATCAGTATTTTCTTATGACGTTGTCACGTTCAACTATGGTCAGTAAACCGACTTTACAGACAACCGATTCTTTTATTAGAATTTGACTTTCTGTTAAGCGAATATCTACCAGGTTTGGAAAAATATAAAGTTTGCCTTGCATGTAATAACCTTTCCAGATGTAATGAGCGATAAAACTATGTATTTACATTTGTTTGTTCACTAACTTTTATAAGATAAAAAGAATATAATGTGTTTGTTGAAGTTCATAAAGAACGAATGTTTTGATTTGTGTTATTTGTTTTTCCAGATTGAACTGAGCATTAAGGTCAGGCTGTTCATTTGTTTCTCTTATCCTCTCTTCTCTTAGACTCTCTTTCTCTAGAGACTCTACTCCCGTATTTATTGCATTTTTCATGATCTAGTTTTAAACATAGATAGAGACATGTTGACGGATAAGAATTCAGAATATATCTTTTTGACTTACGTTATTATTATGTTTGTACATACATATATGTATACTAGCTGAGACCCGCGGTGTTATCCGCGTTCGTTGTTATAACCGCGACAACGCCGCGGGGCGAAGCTAGTCTAAAAAAAGTAGCCTAAGTTACTCCTTATGTCATCAGCTATCTGCCAGTGAAAGTCCCGTCGAAATCGGTCCAGCCTTTCCACAGATTACACGGAACAAACAGACAGACAGACAAAAATTGTAAAAAATGTTATTTTGGCATATGTACCGTGTAAACATACATATGCATTTAGTATAAAGCGGTTATTTTAACAGACACTCCAATTTTATTTATTTGTATAGATATATATATTGTTTTATAGTTTGTACAAATTATGTATACGTACACCAAGTATATCTATATTGGATGATTTTGTAATAGAAATTAATTAGTAATTTATCTAATTTTTTCAATTATACACTTTTTTCCTTTATTTTCACACGGGGAATGCTTTTCGCACCATACCCTCCGTTTCGGAAACCCAGGGCGTGTGTGGGACTTCCGGAGAATCGGTCTGCCCACTAAACCCCGCGGCGGCCTATCTCGGCAGTCGGTAGGAGCTCCAGGAACGAATTCAATCAATTATACACCTGTCACACGCAGCTCTGCGTTATCCAAAAGTCGACGGGAATAATATGCCTATGGTTATCCAAAAGTCGACGGGAAGAATATGCCTATGGTCTTACGTCCACATTTTATAATTTATTTGCAGGAAAATTGAAGTAGGCGGATAGTTGTAGGTAACTAATTGTTGTTGCTATGGCATTTGGAAAGCTAGGCTCGTAAAGTTTTTTTTTGCCACGGAAAAAGCACTTACTGGATGGAATAAGTTTGTACCCACAATCATAAGACCGAGACTTTGGCCAATAATTTTAAAATTTCCCTGTAAACAAGAAAAACTTAATCCACTGGTAAACCTAAAGTCACACCAGCAAAATTGCCAGTTACATTCACGCAAAAAAGATCCTTATCGCGCTAAACTTACAATTGATTTTACTGCTTTAATTTCAGTCACCTTTACCACTACGATAGTTTAATGGACACATTAGTATTCCATCTAGCACTCAAGCTTGTAGTATCAGGCACTTATTAAAGTACAATGACTGCAATGCAGTTGCAATGTTCTACTTTATATTATGTTAATATTTATACGTTATCCGTCTGAAGATATCTTTTATTACAGCAAAGACTGTTCATGTTATTACCACTAAACTTTGCTATAAATACACAGAACTTACGCTTGAGAGTCAAAGAAACCGTTTCTGATACAGTCAACGCCATCTCACGATAATAACTCGAATCGTTTCGTGACTATCAATACATCCCATCACATCACTTAATCTGTCACCACACAAACCCCCAAAATTTCCAGAATATAATTTTAGTCCTGCTTGCGTGACAGAGTTCAAGCCTATTACCGTCAACTGGGCAGAGCACCAGCATTGACCAGCACGGATAGCAGTGATACTCTTTTCTCTAGTAATGAAGCCCTACGAGCATCAAGGAGCCAAAGAACCTTCGGTACCTGATGAGAATGAAGGATTATTATAGCTTTGTATACAAATTGTTGAAAATAAGCAAAGATGTTTATTTTCAGACAGCATTAATCAGACACATTTTAATCGCTCAGGTTATTTCAACCTCTGTGATTTTAGATGAAGAATCATTTTTTTTTTCGTAAAATTTCAACTAACATAGATATAGAATTCAACTTACAGCGCCATCTAGTTAAGATAAGTTGAACTACAGAGGAACTACTACTGATCTCAAATCGCGCAATAAAAATTCAACCTATAATCAACCATTAGGACTTCAGAGTTATCAGATTGCCTGATTGGAGTATTTTCGGTCTTGATGTGTTGTGTGAGGGTTGTCACGTTCCTTTACAAGGAACAATGAAAATTTGATGTGATATAAAGTAAATTATAATAAAGTTTAATTGCGAGCATTAAACATCTACCTACTCCCTGGAGTTTTTGTTGTTTTCATTTTAACTTTATGCTCTGTCTCGCTGTTTCCCTTTTATGTGAATATTTTATGACATTTTTGGTAATTTATATTAGTTACAAAGTCACATAAAACTGTACTAACTACTACATTCTAATAGAGTTTATTTTCTTTTGTGGTTGAATGCACTAATATCTTTCAACCAGTCAGATTTGGAAAATCTTTTTGCTTTTCATTCAAAATCAATTCTACAGGAAGAGTTTAGAGTTTCATTAACCCTCACGCTAGGTAATAAGGAGCAAACAGTGACTACGAACGCGGTGTTTTAACAGGAATAACTTAAAAAAAAATTGAATATTCCGGGAATAGTTGATATTGTAAGTATTATTTTCACGAGTAGAAATGCTTCGTACTTTCTCACCTGATTGATGTGAATATGTAATACCAAAATGTAGATGTTCATCTATGTCTGTATAATATATACCTAGCGGTGATACTATACAATAAATATGTATAAATAAATAAATAATATATGTGTCTTCTTCTTCAGTCTATTGCCGTCCACTGCTAAACAAAGGCCTCCCCCAAAGAGTGCCACAGGGCGTCCTGCACTACGTTTGCCTCATCGCGGTCTCCACTCTAGCACCCGTCGGCTCCCGCAACCATCAGTCTGCCTGGAGATATGACCACTTTAACTTCAACGTACTGATTCTCCGTGCGATGTCGGTTACTAGAGTTCTCTTTTGCCTTTTCTAATTTCATCGACGCTAGATCGCCCGCTGTTCGACTTTAAACTTGTGGACCAGTCCAAAGGTAAATGTCCACGTCTTGCCTCCGTATGTCACCACGGGTAGGACGCACTGATTGAACGCCTTAGTTTTTAGCGATTGCGGGATCGGCGGTAAATATATGTGTAAATAGGAAATAACTCGTTTCTTTACTCATACATTCACATGAACAGATAGGAAAATTGCTTGAAGGTAGTATAATTCATTTAATTTTTAACAAAACCTTTACAGACGTGTTCGTATACATCACACACGTGCCTTCGGACTTATAAAGTACGATACTGGTTGGAAGCAGATTATACTTAATCTTCAGTGGACCACAAGTTGTGATACTATCAGTATAAGAGGCCGGTAAGGGCCCGGTTAATCCGGTTATCTCGTATTATCTGTGTATTTGGTACGTTTGTGTGATTTATCTCCCTTTATCTTTACCCAAAGGTATTGTGGAATGATTATCACTGGTATAATCTTGTACTGGTATAATAATATACGTACACTAGCTGACCCAAGCAATTTTATCTGTGTCTCTGAAAAGGAATAAAATTTCTATGGTTTTGGAAGTTTTTTATTGATGCTCGGTAGCATGATGTTTTAAATAAAATATCTTTATACCATAAGTTGTGTAGTAATGGGTTACAAACAGAATGCACTTAAAGTCTATACTATTACTAGGTCAAATAGTAGGTTCACAACAATTCAACTACTACTGTCTCTTTGCAACTTTTGATCCATCCTAAGGTTGCCTGGAAGAAATTGCATTTAGCAATAAGGCCGCCCTTTGTACACTCGATATTTGATCGTTGTGTTCCTTTCTTGAAACTCTGTAATTTAGTGTGCAAATAAAGAGTTATCTATCTATCTATCTATTATTATAATTTATATTGTAAAACCATTGTACCTCTAATTAGGGAAGGCACTGACTCATGAGATACAGGTTAATTAACCTAGTTTAGGAGACATAGCACTATTCAAAATGTAACTTTGATGGTTCAATAAACTTGTTTGTTTGTTTGTCTATATAAGTATTGTTAGTAACGATACTGAATAGTAGAAAGGTATTCATCCACGCTTACCTATTGCTATTTCCACCCAGTGCCTTATATAGGACACCCAGTATGGGATAGTCTGGTCTGCTAGCAAATATATATTAGCAGCTTTCAGATTTCTTTTATAAAAGAGCTATCCATCTACAACACTAAAACAATTTTTCAATTCAAACCAGTAGTTACTGATATTAGTGCGTTCAATCAAGCAAACAAACAAACTCTTCAACTTTATAATGTTGTTACGAGCGGGGTATACAATTAATAAAAGTTGTTGGTTAATTACTTTTATTACACTGTATTTACGAACACTCATTACAACAAGCAAGAAATCACTATATAACTCGTTAGTCGCACTAGAAATTCACTTCGATGTTAATCCGCTGTGTCGTAAACGATACTGTGTCGTACGGCCAACACGCTCCGTTTTTATAGCGCTATCGAATTTACTAGAATGATCCCTAGTATTCGATAGTCCGTTCCAGACACATACGAATATTCCAGTATCAGTTAAGCATAACTTGCAGCGCCATTGTAAGGATCAGTATTATTAATCACAATCTCAATAGTTGTACTTTACTCGATACTAGATGGCGCTGTCCTCCATATTCCGTACAATTCTGGAACAATCGAACCATTTAATCCTATAGCGCAATAATATTGATATGTAAAGTTATATATGTAAAGTTGAACGAAAGTTGACTTTTAAAAGATATTTGATAGGTACAAATTATGATATTAATTGGAAATGAATGTGAAGAAGTTGGATATTTTATCATCATCATCAGCCTATCGCAGTCCACTGCTGGACATAGGCCTCTCCCATTGCACGCCACTTAGATCGATTTTGGGCTTCTCGCATCCAGCTCCTGCCAGCCATCTTGCGCAAATTTTATATCAACAAAAACTTTTATCATCATTGTACTGTAATGTAATATTTAGAATGAAAATTGCTAATTTTTACTATTATTAACTTGTATACTTTTTCGTCTCTCACACACGTTGTGTCGCTCACTGCTGCAGAGATAAAGGTAGATACTGTCTATGTCAATTTGTTTTTTATGATGGAGGGCAGGAGAGCGTCGGAAACTACCTGTGCCTGATCCACAAGGGGCCAACGCCTGAGTGTCACTAATGCGATGGCCAGTCCGTGGACAAGGCGCTCCACACGCAAGGCATAATACCCGGCGTGAGTGGAGCAGATTAGTGACTGGTTTTCTGTGAAGCCATGGTATTACTCCGATCGAACAATATACAATGGACCTGTTCTTAAACAATATAATAGGTACTTATAGCAAGCCATACGAGGTTAATTGCTGTGCATGGTACCCCGTAGACCTTCTGGGAGCCTTCTGGGAATAATTATAACAATTATCTTAGAGCAACTTAGGAGCAACAAATAGTATGTTCAACGTTCAAATATCAAGTCAAGGAAAGCAAATGGCCTGGCTGTCTTAGAAACAAACATTAACTTTATTTATTAATTTTTAAAAAGACAACTCCCGTGGGGAGAACGGACACAAAGAACACCCCAGACTCAGAAAAATAATTTGTGAATCACACAAAGTGTTGTCCTATGTGGGGATCGAACCCACAACACTATGCGCAGTAGTAATCGGCGAGGTGACCGATTAAACCACTACACCATTCGTGCAGTCGAACGTAACTCTTCTCCACTGACATATGAATGATACATTCTGTTTTATATATATAAATGAAAAATAACTGGAGTTTTGCAGCAGTCGCATATGATATTAGGACGAGTCTTCTTCTGTCGCCGCCAGCTATCATTACTGACATGCTGGTGGGTGAGGAGGGCTGGGGAGCAGTAGTCTCTTTCTGTGAAGCTATAATGATCCATAAAAGACACCGCTGAACGGGCAATATCAGAATTTTTGAAGTTATGTAACCCTTAAAATTTTATTATGCTTAAAATAGTACACAGGGTATCTTAAAGTTCAAGTCTTTAGCTTTCAGGTTCAGTTTGCTCAAATATAATTGTTTTTCGCTGTGATATTAGTGAACTGGGTTTGCTTAAAATGGCGTTTTTTTGCACTTTTAGGTTAATATATCTCAAAAACCTGACGTGATAAAGCAAATCTGCGAATTTGGATTCAGCGCACCAAAAGCCTTCGGGAAAGTATACTCTGGATTCTGAGCAAAAATTTTGTAATTTTGTTGGCCTGTGTTATTTAAGAAAGCTATATTATTCGTATTTATCACACAATGTATAGAACTTTGTGTGATTTGGATTCTTATTTTGATGAAATTGAACCAATGAGGATGAGTCGACAGCCGCCCGTCTTATTCTAAAATACGAAGTAGTTTCCACATAATGGGCAAATATTCTTGACGGCGCGAGGTCGCTCCTAAAATCTTGTGAACACCGCAGGAGGCTTTGATGATTTTTGAAAGAGCCAGCCTACGTCAAACAGTCACCTTTATTTTATCCCTCAAAGGGACAGCCTATGAGTCTAAATGCCAGAATAGACGCCTTCGCCATTACCTTTCCTTCTCGAAAGTAGTTCGAAAGAGCGACTTAAGCTATAAATCTTTTCCAATATAGCGTTAGAAAAGAACAGAAGTAAAATTTTACACTAATGTGCCAAGTACTACTTTAGTGCATGGAAAGTTGTTAATCTTTTATGACAACGTTTCCTCAGTAATATGTGTAAATATAATAGGGGAGAGTAACCAATATTGAACCGGCGTTTAAATTTGACCACTTATGTATTTCTACCAATATGGCACTATTTGGTATAGTCTATCGGAACAAAAAGGAGCACTACAAAATGGCGGAGTATTAGTGCTGCTGCTAGCACTCCTTTGTTTGTTGCTAGTGTAAAAAATAGTACCATTTTGGTATAAATACAAAAGTGGTCCAATTTAAGCGCCTGTTCAATATTCCCCTATATTTTCTATATAATATTCAACCTCACACTACGAAGTCTCAACACTCAATAATACTACTTCTGCGACTTAAACCAAAATAAGCTCCGTTCCCTTAAAATCTCCACGAGTTTGAGCTAAAATTATATAAGATGGCGGCGATATGTTTTGCATGCGAGATGCATAATGTTGTATAATATGCCCATAAAGATCCCGTCAAGTGGTCTTTGCTGCTTCTTGGTCGGTATCACACCGTAACGTAACAATTTAATAATAAAATAATACTGAACTGTTGGTCTCGTGGTTATTGGCCTTGAATACTACGCCAGAGGTTGTCGGTTTTTTTAAAAACATTTTTTTAAATTATCTATTAAATACAATTTATTTCATCAAGTTACTGTAGTTTTCGAAATTTTTAACGACGTGAATTTTAAAATATTTATTTACACACATAACAAAGATTTGGGCTTAGATCTTGGGGTTCAGATATGTTAAAATAAAAATGACATCGCTTTAAATGTCTTCAGTATAAAAAATAATAATAAGAAGGATACATAATATAAAACATATGTCGATTGGTTATTAGTTTCCGAAAAATAAATCTTTATCTTAACCTCTGTTCCCTTAATATTTTCATTGCGATGGTTTTAGTTACCTACATGTTTAAATTTGACACACACGTTCTACTAGTTGAGAGCATTGGAACACACACGTTTCCCTCCGGTATCGTAATGGACAGCAAGTCTAGTAATAACTCCTGGGACACCGAAACCGAATTCTAAGTGCAATAGCCTCTCCTTAGGGATTTGTACAGGCATTTCAAGAGGTCAGTCATTCTTATTTTGTAAATAAAAGAATGAAATTCCTTGAATAAAAGTCCTCTAAAAACAGTTTGCATGACTTCAACGTAGTGTGCTTTTTTTCGGTTACCGACGCTATCGGCTTTCACTTTTGCTCCAAACAAACCCTCATAGATTATCTTAAAATAATGCTTTATTTGAAACAAACAAAAATTCAACTGGCAACAAGACCCTCATCCTTTCTTCATCTCTATCATTTTCTTCATCTCTATCATTTTTAAAGAAGAACATTGTTGATTGATATATGTTACAAACATATATCAATCAACAATGTTCTGTCGGATATCCGGCTATCCGGTTAAGACGGTCTGATACTAAACTATCTGGTTTTATTGTTGGCTATTCGGTGTTATGGTAGACTGGATGTGTGGGCTTCTCAAGAGAAACTAGTCAGCTTTCCCAGAAATAAAGGCGTAAGTAAACCTTTTTCCAGATATTTTAATTGTTTTAGTAAATTGATATGTCGGTGTGACAGGTTCCCAGTAGTTCCAGTTAAGAGTTCAAAAGCGGCGGCCTAAATGTGTAGTGGTGCAAAGCGGGAGGTAACGACTTCCCCAAATTATTTCCACCGCTTTATTAATATTATGATGGCACTTTATAACTACAATGTGAATAAATTACGGTTAATGGCTGCCTTGATGTATTTACTCAATAAAAATATGTTTTTTGAAGAATTTTTGACAACACATTAGCATGTTTTACTTCCCTTATGGGTTTTTTAAGGCTTGCCGTAGGAGAGTCATGCTTCAACTCATAGGGCCGCTCCGACCAGAGTGATATGGCTTCACAGATTACCAGAGGCGGTCGAGTCTCCCCCACTTAACTTCGGAGGTTGGGGCTGTTGTACCCCAAAGGAGTCAACGTACTTATGTCCTGATACCTTGAACAAATTAATTAAGTGTTCTGATTTGAAGTCAATAAAGAACAGTACGATGAAGTTTTAACATAAACTTAGTTCACGATTGTCATTAAATATAACAACTGTTTTATTAACCGACTTCAAAAAGGAGTGTTTATATTATTTTTTTCATGTATGTTCGAGCATAACTCCGTCATATAAAGACGGATTTTCAAAATTATTTTTTTGTTAGAAAGGGGTTTATGCCGAAATGGTCCCATTTAAATTTCATATAGATCTGATGATGGGTTTCGGAGACATACAACGGAACTCTTAACAAAATAACAGTAAATCAACCGCGATTGCTGCTAGGTTTTAAGTGGTCTTTGTTAATATTTGCTTGAAGTCGGTTCAACTTTTTTTTTTAAGAGGACGTGAATATCTTGTATGTAAATATACTGCGCTGCCCAGGCTGATAAGCTTATTGCCGTAAACCAAGCTTTTTAAGAGACAGGGAGAGGTTCAAACTCTACCGGTCCACCAGGCCCGGGAACGGGCCAGGTACGGGGCCGTTCCCGTTCTGTGAACGACCTCCCTCCTCCATAAGCGCAGGTCTGAGGGTGACAGGTGAGGCCATTTATCACCCTAGCAGAAGAAGGTCGGGAAGGCGGTGCGACGCGCTGCAGAGCGCAGAAAGGAAACATCGGGGTCATCTACAAGCCATAGATGGCCTGAGCTACATCAAGTTTTCCTTTGTAGGATCCCCGGCTACCAGTAGCCGAGGCGGCATGCGGATTTTAGTCGGTTCGAGTCCACATACGAGTACATTACTATTCCACCAATGGGTGGTCACCGAGAGGATTTCCTCATAGAAAAAAAGGAGGTAGATGGGAATATGTAAAGTATTGTAAAACGGTAAGAATGTTAAGGGATAAAGGAATAGGGTGGATAACTTTAACTTAAACTGGCTACTGCTGGAAAGTGCAAATCCTGTAACTGAAACTAATAACTAAACTTATTATAATAGAACTAAAATTTTCTATTAACAAAAATAATGAAAAGCATCAATTACTGAGAATAACGACGTTTAAAATATTGTTTGCTAACTCAACGATATGTAAAATTATACACCGAGTAACTTTGTGAATTTGGAATATTTTAATTAATATTGGTTGGACTCGTATTTATAAACGAAAAAAGCCTCTGTGGTCTGTTACAGAGCGTGTAGGATTCTAAGAAACTTGTAATATTTCTCAAAGGCTAGTAATTCTTCTTTCCACGTCAGTGGATACGCAGCCATACGTACAAGTAACAAATATTAATTTGCACAATGATTTGTAATAATTTGTAGTTTTAAGTGCAAAATGAATTGATATTAAATGTGGGAATATCTCTGTCCAGTGGGAACGTAATATTAAAATATGTTACTTTCCCACTGGACAGAGTTTTTGTTTCATTCATATCACCCTAACGAATACTATTGATAAAAGATTCCTGAACACGTATTATCCTAATACCGAGAAGATACCAGTTCGTTTGAAAATTTGTTGGGAACTATATAGGACAAGGCATTGGCAGAAAAAAATTGCGGGAAAAAAAACTGTGATTTGATGCAAATTGAACACGATACGGCGCCGATTGAATGAAATTTCGTGTGCTGTGCGGACGGGCCCTTATTTTATAACATTTTACATATTTACATGCATACGCTCACGTCTTAAGACGGGACAATCAAGGGCGGCCAAGCACTCCCCCATTAGTTACAAGTGTCCATGAACAAAGGTGGTCACTTACCATCAGGGAACTCATCTGCTCGTTGACCAGCTATGCCACAAAAAAAAAACTCTATCTTGTCACAGTGACATGTCTGTGGCGAAAACTTAAACATGTATATAGAAGACATGAGCTTGTTTTCAACTTGTTCCTTATATTTGAACAAAGCTATCAGAAGCTCTCTTGAAAAGTAGATTAAAACAAATATAGTTTGTAGTGCACATGGGTGTGGATTTAATGTGTGTCATCTTGTACGAGGCGCTTCGGAGACATGTTTCAATTTATTCTCTGGATATTAAGACTCCTGGATGGGAGGTAAGAGTTTCGGCGAGCGAATTTAGGAAGTATAACAGTATTCATCCGATGTTTGAATAAGGATATAATAGGTCTTTACCCATGAAATTGCCGTTCTGTATGCAATAAGTGAAAGTACTTATTTTTTCAAACTGTTTTATTTCTGTTATTCGAAGTAATCACCCATGCAATCGACGCATCTTTGCCAACGCATTGGCAGTTTATTGATGCCCTTTTTGTAAAAATCAGCTGGACGGGAGGCAACAAACTCTTCAAAGGCATTTTTTACTGCCTCTCGGGAATTGAATTTTTTACCTACTAAAAAGTTGTCTAAATTTTGGAAAAAGTAAAAGTCGGTAGGTGCAAGGACCTATTATTAAGAGCCTTATTTCGGGTTTTGTGTGAAAAAAATTGAAACTACAAGCAGATTGTGATATAAATTTTATTATTAACTTTTGGAAGTGGTCATAGTAACCGTAACTCACCAAATCTATATTAATAAATATAATAATAATAAATAGGGGTGGTGGTGGTTAGTAAATATCCCTGTCTATTCACAAAACACCTATTTACAACGAAAACGTCACACTATTCAAAACTCAAATTATACCTACACTATAATTAAACTTATTAACTAATATTATATAGGTACTAGGGATGGAAAAAAAATCAGTGTATAAGAAAGTGATTTGATGGAAGGTATCACTCCTATTTCAACGTAATAATTCTATAGGGAAAATATTTGTTAAACAAAAATAAATACCTATACATTGTTTTATTAAAATTTTAACGAAAACCATTTTCGCGTCCCATAGAATCAATAATAATTTAATAATAATACTACATACTACACACATCTCACACGGCCGTCTGGTCCCAAACTAGGCAGAGCCTGTCCTATGGTAACCAGACCGCTGATAAACATATGTATTTATTTCTAAATACATACATAATTATGGATAAATAACACCCAGTCACAGAACAAAAGACCGTGCTCATCACACAATATTTGTCCTGGGTGGGAATCGAACCCACAACCTCCGGCTTAGCACTAACCACTCACAGACCAACAGGCCCGACAATAAGAAGTTACGTAGTAACTTTACCACGTAACGTCTTATGGTTCTGATATATTTTTATTCTATTCTAACTAAGAAATAAGTGATTTCGTATTTAATTTTGCACGATGCTAAAAGTGATCTCCATTCTGCGGCCGAGCGCTCAAGATCTACGGCTCTGGTAACTATAGCATACTTTTTACCATGATGACCGACACGACGACATGATAACACGAGGGCGGATCCGCCAGCAAAAGCTAGTTACCAATATGTGACTGCACGGATGGCATAGTGGTTTAATCGGTAGCCACGCCGCTTCCTTCTACGCCGAGTGTTGTGGGTTCAAACCTCACATGGGACGACACTTTGTGTGATCCACAAATTGTTGTTCTGAGTCTGGGTGTTCTTTGTGTTCGTTTCATGTGTGTTTGTAAAGTCCCACGCGACACAGGATATATTCCTAATGCGGGCGTTGTCTTTAAAAACAAAAAATATTTCTATAAAGCCACTTAAATATAAAACCCAAACAAAGAATTTCAAAAGCTTAGCGCCCACTTGTATGTACATAAGTCTAGTCTAGACACTAAAATCGATTCAAACAAAGCGTTAAAGATGATAAAATCAAGGTTAACGCCCTTCTCTTACCACAAAAACACTCACAAACGAAATCTTAGAACTCCTGAACTGATTAAATACATAAAAGTAAGTATGTAGATACATCAGATAAGGGCCCTTCCAGAACATTCGTTGCTTACGAGTGCGTAATGAAATATCCTTGAGCTAAAAGTTTACAAGCCAACAACTGTCTTTTATCGTGGGCTGAGGTTTTATTGTAAGAAATGTAGCGTAAAAAAAGTAATTCAATATTAATAGTATTTGGAAATGATGAAAACAATATTTATTTCGGATAAATGGTTTTACTTACGTGTGTGTTTCGGGGATTCCCGACTTGTAGTCAGGCGCTGCAGTGACATCGACGTAGAAGAAACTGCGAGTGTCCACAGGTGGCGGTAGTAATTTACTTTTCTTGTTTGCCCCCTTTTTGTTTGTATTGACTTCTCTGCTTGTTTGCCCCCTGTTACAGAAATAAGTGTTCCAATTAGAATAGTTTCCGTTATCTGTGGCTGTAAATCTGAAAAGAATAGGTATAATAATATTTCCACACATCTAACACACGGCAGTCTGAACCCAGACTAGGAAGAGCCTGTACCATGGTAACCAGACTGCTGATAAACATACTTATATGTTTCTAAGTACAAGTACAAGTAAGATAAATTACACCCAGGTATAGAACAAACGATCGTACTCATCAAACTTTAATTTTTTAAATTTGTTTTTAAATTATTTGTCCTTGGTAAGAATCGAACCCACGTTCTCCGGTTTAGCAGTTAGGGTTACTAACTACTAGACCAGGGATTCCCAAACAATTTTGGGCAAGAGACCCCTTTTCTAAATATACCTCAGACCTCCACAGCCAAATTACTCTACGCTTATCGACTTGCTGAGTTTTAAAAAGTGAAACAATGATATTTCTTACTAAAATATTAGTCATTCTTATAACGAGTTGATATACGTAACATAATTAATACAGTATCTTGAAATTTTCATCAAAGAACTTGTGTTAATAGTATGGGGTTGATTTTTAGACAGCGTCGACCCCGAAAATCAGTTTTGGTTTATGTCGACTCCTGGGTTGGGTCGATTTCGATCACTTTGGGAATCAATGAACTAGACCAACAGGCTTGTCGTATGAAATTTACCTTAGTAATGTTAAGACTGTTACTTACATAAAGGATGTACAGAAGGGGAAAGGATCATAAAAAACGCTCCGCTTATAAATCGCACAGCCCTTTCTTCCACCACTACATAAAGTAGGTATTCAATCAAAATGGATGTTTCTTGTTACAAAATACTTACACTATATTACTTCTCCTTTATATATATTATAGGTTCATGTTTTTGGAATAACAATATCGCTTTGAGTTACTGAGATGACGAGGACGCCATAGTGATTTTCAAACAACGCAGAGTAATACTGTCTACTAATAATTAGTTCATATGGTGACGTGACGGATTAAGAATACGGTGTGTCACCACCCCTATTCATCCTGTGGGTGTCATAAAAGCCAACTAAGGAAGCAAACTGCGTAGGACAACCCGTCTGGCGAGCGTGGTATTGTAGGCCAAAACGGCCTGTCTATGGAAATAGAGTGTCCAGTAATGCACTGTTGGAGGCTGTTATTGATGATGATGATGATGAATAATTTCAGTCCCACTCTTCGTTTCTAATTCAGTCCGACCTCCTATGGGACACTCTTTTTGAAATCCATGTAAAATAAGCTAGCGAGTCATACAGTAGATATAACTATGTGATGTGTAAAAACTAACATGTCACCTACGATCTGACGATCAACTCATGCACGGTTCACGCCCATGGGTCAAATCTAAAACCGCGCACTTCCCCGTTATCCTGTTACATACTTCCGTCCCTTTTAATAAATAACTACCTCAGATTGCTACAAAGTAAGAGGAAAAATATTACATTATATAAAAAAAACAGAGATTGGAATTCTCTTCAAAAATATATTTATCAAACACAGAAATCACACTGTCTAATCTAAACAAGTTTACCAAAAAGAAATGCAGAAGTAATGAAACAGTCAACGAATCATCTAACTCGTAAATCGCTAAATCCTCTCCGAGCCGAATGACTCGCGTTCTTCCGAACAAACTAAGGGTTGTTTCACACCGTCTCATCGTCAGTTAATTATGTAAAACAAAAAGTTAGTATCGCCAGCTGCAAACAGATCTGTTACAGCAAGAAGACCGCTCGGAACTTTCTAACAGTCACCGTGAACAAAATTAAAATGTAAATTTCTTTTCGTCCGTGTTGAGGAAATACTAAGATGGGGTACGCACATTGTTGTCACCGACGAAATAAATAAATAAAAATGAAAGAAATGGATTTTCCATTATTATGCACGTGAAACGATAACTACTGCACAATTTTTCAAAGTTTTTGTTATCAGTATCAGTAAAATTTCAATGTTAAAGGTAAAAAATAATTTAATTGTTTTACCACAGAGCAAAAGTCTCACTAGGTGACTATAAATTTAGTTTTACACCCATAGTTACACCCAGACACAGATTTAACATTGACCGTGCTTATCACAGGATATTTCTACTGAGTGGGTATCTAACCGACGACCTATGGCTTAGTCTAAGAAAAGGTCTGTAGATTCTGAGATCTCTAATCAACTTTTTTTGTAATAATCTTTAAATAATAAGTTTAAATAATACTGTTCAATTTGACTATAGCAAGTATTCAATGTCCAAAAGGCCAAATAGGTCAAAGAGGCCTATGTCCAGCAATGGACTGCGATAGGATAATGATGATTTATTTATTTATTTGGTCTTGGAACAACAGCTTTATAAATTGATTTAATATTGAATAGCTTACATTCAGCCATTAACAGGTCTTCACGAATACAAAACAGTTTACAATAAGTAAGTGCGAGGATTTAGTATTTAAAAACAATTATAAGTTTAAGAAAAAATCAAGTACAACACTTAATAAACTTAGTATTCTGAAAAGTAACCTTAAAGTAAAAGTAACCTTCTGACTAGTAACAAATACGTCAAGTTCTATTTTTTTTTCATTTTTTGTTAATTGTATTGCTCGCTCACCACATAAACGTATCGTGGCGATAGTTTGCGGAGACCAATGGTAGATGAAGTATTATTCTTAAATCTGGATATTTGTATCTTAAGAAGATAAATAACACATTGTTCTTTAGAAGAAGTAGTCTACCAACTTGTGTACCCCGTTATACTTAATTCAACTCCCGAGATTGCAAAGTCAACGCTTTTTATCAAAAAACAAACCTAACGGATAACTGATTGCTTTATTTTGCCCACCCACCTTCCCAGCTCGTCCCACTGTCCCCTGTTTGCGTAAACAAAACTTTTTTACCTAAACTTTGAGAAACGAGGTGGCTTGTTGTCCTTTTTTGCTATTCAAAGTTTTGGAAGTAGATAGATAAGTTTCGGAAAGGCTGATATGATGAAGTTCAAAATGATGTAAAGAAAAAGACGGGAAAAATTGTTCTATAGGTTTCTACATCTGCTATTGTGTGTGTGTTTTCGAAATGTCAGTTTGCCTGTTTTTTTGTCCTCTTGGGGCTTACATTAGAGACTCTTAGTAAAGGAAAACTGCAATGCATGGGCACACTACACCGACGTACTGATAAAATAATATTTTCACACATCTCACACACGATCGTCTGGTTCCAAACTCGGCAGATGCCTGGATAAACATACATATATATTTCTAAATACATACATATTATAGATAAATTATATCCAGACACAGAACAAATCATTGTGCTTATCAAATAATTACTTGTCCTGTGTGGGAATCAAACCCACGACCTCCGGCTTAGCAGTCAGGGTAACTAACCACTAGACCAGCAGGTGGTGTTAGTGGTGGTGTTATTTTTCAGAGTAACTCCTCTACATTTATAGCAGACAGGCCACCAGAATTGTAAGTAACTACCGCCGCTCGTAGATACCGGCCTCCTCCCCCCTAGAGTCAGGGTCAAACAATGAAGAATGGCTTAACACCGGTTTTCTATGAGGTCGAGCCTGGCCCATTTCTACAAAGCATGGCTCTCCGACGGTGTTATTGGGTAGTTATTCCAAAAATCTTGAGGAGGTGAAGATGATTTTTCGATTGAATGAACGATTGATCATGGAAAATAAGCACTTAAAAGTTCACTTTTAAGTGCTTATTTTCCAAGTATGGTAGAAGGGGACCAACGAGCAGACGGGTCACCTGATGGTAAGCAACTACCGCCGCCCATGGACACCTGCAACTCACAAGTCACAAGTGTGTTACCGCCCTTGGGGGATTTGGGCTCCGGTAACCTCACTCACTCAGTGAAAGGCAATGAAAGAATTGCTAAACACCGGTTTTCTGTGGGCCGTGGTATCACTCTGGTCGAACCGGCCCATTCGTGCCGAAGCATGGCTCTCCTACAGTTATTTTTCTTAAAGTTAAACTGGTGGCAACATGTAGTAACTAAGTTTATACAAGAAACCACTTTATCTAAGGATTTTTGTTTAAGAAGTTGTATTTTACACGGAATTTTTCAGAGACATTTTATAAGTTGGGCGGCTCTAATAAGAACAACACTAAATTAAGTGTGACAATTTTTCTTCTAAATTAATTTTAAGCCATCGGTTTAACCTTTAATCATTAATTTTCTGGCGCTACTCCAAAATATAACACCTCTAGCCGTTCCCCCTTTATAATAAAACTACGTAGTTAGATTTATTGCACGGCAACACTTACAAGTAAGAATTATAGCAACACATACACTGCGAATGTTGCGTCGTCAATTTTAAGCCGACACGGTTTATTTGCATCTCTCCGGCGTTGTAAACATCACCTTACATTTAGTTCAAGATTCAACAAAGATGGATAGGAAATAAAAGCTCACTAGCTTTGACTCGTAGCTTCGCTCGCGTAAGTGAAGATTTTGTAAATCAGTTAATTTTATCACTAGGGAAAAGTACTTTTTTTCTGATTAAGAAGAGTATTTTTTTGTTTCTCTGACAAAAGTTTTTCGATTGAAAAGATTCGATAATAATCGGCAAACAAACAAATTCACTATCTGTGCTAAATTTACTGTGTTCTTATAATTCTATTAACAATAATACAGCCTGATATAGCGGTGATAGATCGATTAGAGCGTCGCGCAATGATTGTTCATATCGCCGTTCCTCATGACGAGAATCTTGTGAAAGTTGAAAAAGAAAAACAAATTAAATATTTGGATTTATCGCACGAGATTTTCAATATGTGGAATGTAGATTCGGCGATCATTGTTCCGATAGTCGTATCTGCTCACGGATTGATAGCCAAGAGCCTCGACTAATACCTCAAGAGGCTTACGTTAGACGGCTGGAACAAGGCCCTGATTCAGAAGGTAGTTCTCCTTGATACGGCCCGCTCTATTTGCACTTTGCTATTGTACCAATTACCATATAAGTAGACCATTCAAAAGACCTGACGAACCTGACCTGACACACATTACAATCTGACTAAAAGGGAAGTATACTTCCATTTAACACCATTAAAATTTGAAAAAAGAAAACCATAATTAACGATGTAAAATAAAAAATTGATCTTTAAAATATTATTCTTGTGTAAGCGCATTGAAGTTTACGATACCTTTTTAAAAGTTATTTTTTACAATGTCATCAACAATTATTATTTTATGAAATTCAGACGAGTAGCATCTGTATACTATAATATTTATTGTGGTATTGAAAAAAAAATCTCTAAAAGATTCAACTCACAAGATGTACATCGACATTGAAAGTTAAAAGACAACTTAAACGCGTAATGAAGACATTTCCTATCTAGTAACTCAAAATCTAAGTGAAACGCGACAAGAATCTTCAATTTAAACGCACGCTGTTGTTTATACAAGTGTTTGCACGTATATTTGATCACCTGTGTGTTTGTTCGTGTGCCAAAATACACTACTTGAACTATCGCGATCGACTCTCGAGTTCTTTTTCTCGAGTTCTCTTCTGAAGGTTTTCCAAAGGTACGGTCAGCAATGGACATTTCTAATGCGTAAATAGAAAACAAGGACTAGACACGAGTGTCCCAACAGTTACCGGGTCTTTACTTTCTGACTATATCAGTTGGCTATTGATTCCATTGGAATTCTGGCAACACGATTATTCGAGAGAAAAACGCATTTTACTAAAGGTGCTTTAACCTCTTACTTGACTCTAATTTGAACAGAAATCTACTGTGCTTTATCTCCCTTAAACAAACTATAAATTCATAAATAAACTGTTATTGAAGACTTATTGAAATTAAGATTTTTTAACTTACTTTTCTATACAAATAAATTCAATTGAAGTGTCTGTTTATAATGTCAAAATTATAGGTTTTTTCATGCTCACATGGATTTTGGTAATATTTTACTACCAGGTAGCTGTCTATATAAGGAGTGACTTAGGCTATTTTTCTTCTCAGAAAACCCTTTAAAATCTTGTCATGTCCGGGAATCGAACTTACTAAGGAAGCGCTTTTCAAATTTCACGCGAACGAAGTCGCGGGTACCAACTAGTCTTAAATAAATTTTCTTTATGTATATACTTCTGGTCTTTATATGAATGGTTTCATATCCAAAACGCGACCGAGATATAATGACATAACCTGACCGATCAATTGAAAGTGCAACCGGTATACATATTATTTAAACTCTACACAAAATTAAAAACTTCATAATTAACAAATCAACCCGTTAATATATTTTCAAACTTTTAAAGCAACTTTTAGTTAAGGTGGGGAACGAAGTTTTGGCTATTTCAAATCCATTAACGGTTGGCGAAGTTTGCTTCATATTAATTAAATACGTGGAAATATCCTATGACGACCGGATGGCGTAGTGGTTTGTGTAACGGACTGCTATTCTAAAGGTCGCGGGTTCGATTCCCGCTGAAGTCAAACATTTGTGTGCATGATTGCTCTGGGTGTTTCTATGTATAATATGTATGTATGTATTTATCTATGTATTTATATCAGTTGTCTAGTACCCATAGTACAAGCTCTGCTTAGTTTGGGAGTAGATGGCGTTGTGTGAATGTGGTAGAATATTATTATTATATTATAAACGCAAAAATTTGTAAGGATGGATGTATGAATGGTTGTTACTGAATCGGGCTAAACCAATCGATCTGGATAAAATTCTGGCGTAGAAGTAAATTACAGTCTTGAACAGCACATACCTTTTATTAAAAAAAAAATGCTTTTAAAAAAGTTGGAACCATCTTCAAACAACACTAGCAAAGAGCACTAAAAATAAAAATAAAATACACATTAAAAAACAAAATTATCGCGACCCTCGGGTAACATTATTATAGCAATGGATATCTTCTGGTGTGGTTAAAAACTAGCAGTACCTGGCATGCGTTGTAATGCCACGTAAAGAATAACTGAATAAAATCAAAAAAATATATTTTATGGGCCAGGAATCCTCGTGGGCGTCCCTGGAACATCCTACCAAAGTTTCATCATAATGTGATCAATAGTTTCGGAACGCATTAAAGACAAACATACAGAAATTGATTTTTATTTATATAAACTTTTGTTAGTTGGTAGACTGACACAGTGTCCACACTAAAATTATAAATGCGAAAGTGTGTCTGTCTGTCTGTCTTTCTGTCTCTCTGTTACCTCTTCATGTTTAAACCGCTGAACCTATTTAGATGAAATATGGTACAGAGAACATCCTAGTCCCGGGAAAGGACAAAGGGCAGTTTTTATCCCAGAAAACATCCTTGAAGGAGGTGAAAAGGGGGTTGAAGTTTGTAGGGGAATCAATAACCGCTGAACCGATTTGGATGAAGTTTGGTATGAAGATACTTTTATTCTTGACGAAAGACAGCGGCTATTTTTTACCGCGATAATTAACGGCGAGCGGAGCCACGGGTAGAAGCTAGTTGTTAATTAACTTGTAATTAAACATGAGGAGATTATGCCACCCACACGCCACAAGGCGATGCTATGGTAACCATACCGTTGATATGCACACTTATATATTTCTAAATATACACATAAATGGGCCAGGCCAGATGGAATGACGATTTGCGCAAGATGGCTGTCAGGAGCTGGATGCGAGAAGCCCAAAATCGATCTAAGTGGCGTGCAGTGGGAGAGGCCTATGTCCAGCAGTGGACTGCGATAGGCTCATTATGATGATGATGATGAAATAAATATATATAGGTATACACATATAGGTTCACGCGCAATAAGGCTTATTAATATTATTTCAATACATACGAGTAGTAAGTTGTCCAAAGGTGTATTACAGCAAATTTTTATTTATTTTCTTACAATATTTTTACAGATTTTTTCCAATGCGATATTTTAGTTACATTAATTAAATTTAAGCCAAACTAAACTAAGTTACAAAATGATTTTTCTTTATAAAATAATTGTTACTTACTGTTTTTTACTTACAGTATCATTTTGGGATAAGGATCCTGTAACCCACCGTAATTTTTTTAAATAAATAAATGTTTGTAAATATTATGGAACCGCTGTATATTGCAATAAAAACGACCTTAAGAGCCAACTTCAAATTCATCAATAATCGTTATGACTTTAGTTATTAATGAACAGTTCACAGGCGACGAGTTACTACTAGCATTATAAAAGAACTCCTTGTAATATTTTTTTTCCTAGTCCTTACATAGGACACGCTGACCTCTCCGTCATTAAAACATCTCTTCAAACACATACAATGAAAAGTAAAAAGCCAATAATTTAACACAATAATCCATAGCAAGATTCTGTCTCAATGTAAAAACGTCTAACACACAGAAACTAAATAAGATAAGAATCGGATATCACAAACCATAAAAAACAAAATTAGGCGTCTCAATGGCCCCTCCAAAATGGTATTGACTGCTACATTATTATTCATCACTCTACCTATCCTGTTCCTCCCTCGAAGCTATTCAGAAGAGACAAGAGAAAATATCTTCAACATCATTACACACAAAACATTTGCTTCTCTCCATTGAACAGACATTTATCAAACGATGTAATAAAAACTCAAATGAAAAAACGAGAGAATATCAGAAGTATTTGAAACTAGCTTACAGCGAACTGTCAATGGTTGTATGAAAAAAAAATGGCCGCCAATCTGGAACGCTAAATCATGTGACATCTGTTATGTTTCTGTTGCATTCTTTAAGTAATAAAGATATGTTATGGTAGGGTTTTGTTTGTCTATAGTCTTTTAAGTCAACTGGCATTTGGATATCAATATTGGATACTAAAATTAATTTGAAAATAAATTGCACAGCCGACATCTTTATTTTGAAGTCATTAAGAAAATTTTCGGCCGTTTGTAATATTCTTAAATTAAATTTTTAAAATCATCACTCACCTACAAATTTTGAACACAATTTGTGTAGGGTATAAAGTAACAAAAAGTTCCAATATTTAGGGAGTATTGTCAGCCCTGTTTTCTGGATACACAAACTATACTGCTTTAAAACAATGAATAACTTGGCAATCGCATACAGCAATGTTTGTGTATACTCTAACGCTATCACAAACTACTAATATTGATAAAAGGAAATTATTCGACTGAAATTATATTACAAAGCGTTATCAAATTAAAAAAATAAAGATGTCTTTTTATCTATACTTAATATTATAAAGCTGAAGAGTTTGTTTGTTTGTTTGAACGCGCTAATCTCAGGCACTACTGGTCCGA
The DNA here is from genome assembly GCA_902825455.1 of Arctia plantaginis. NCBI lineage: Eukaryota > Metazoa > Arthropoda > Insecta > Lepidoptera > Erebidae > Arctia > Arctia plantaginis. Next base: position 7,226,461 of record CADEBD010000226.1, on the reverse strand, counting down.
TTTGAAAAATTCTTTCAATGTTAGATAGCCCATTTATCGAGGAAGGCTATAGGCTATATATCATCACGCTAAGACCAATAGGAGCGGAGCACCAATGAAGAATGTTTCAAAAACGGAGAAAATTTATTACTATTGAGAGACGTAGACGAAGTTGCGCGGGTCAGCTAGTCTTATATGATTGGACCAATGACCGCGCGCGGTGTTAGAATTGGCCATCAGATTTCTTTGCTTTTTTTTCAAGGTTCGCTCATTTTTATATGTTATATTTTTAACAGGTTTTTTTAAATTATGCGAAGATATATCTCGACTCAATACATCCAAGAGAAAACATCTACTAACTTAACATATTTCTTATTGCAGGCATAAACATAGTATTTCTGCAGCGTCGAGAAAAAGAGTTGGTATGTTGCAGACATAAGCTGAAACCAGTCAGTATTATATTTGACTAGAGAATCCTTTTAAATAAAGAGAAAAAGATATAAAACGATATATGTTTTAAGTAATCGGGTTATGATAAGAAAAATATATTGTTAACAGGTTAAATAAACATATCACATCACATCACATCAACCCTCGACGTCCTATGAGAGACCTATGTCCAGCAGTGGACTACTACTAGTCCACTGCTGGACATAGGTCTCTCATATTACGTCGAGGGTCATAGGACGGGTTGGTATAGGGTTTGTTTCACGTTTTCACTCTCATTGCAGTCCTGTTGTCCTGCGTGGTTTGCTCTCTTAGTCGGCTCTTACGACACCCACGGGATGAATAGTTGTGGTGACACTCCGTATTCTTAATCCGTCATCACACGGACCGTATGCTAAACGGACCGAAATATGGACCATAAACATATACCAATTCATAATTTGTTTATGTTACACTATCGAGCATTACTTGCTAAAGCCACCATTTCTGTGTACGTATATTATAGATATTACGTACGTATATTAGAGGCTCACGTTTGGTACATTTACAATTCATAATAAGTACTATTGTTAAAGTGTTGCTCAATTGATTGAAAAAATTCGAAATATTCACATTGCTGCTTATAAAATTAGCACAATTTAATTGACGTGCTATTTGTCATAGGTTTGAAATGGCTACCCACTTGTGAGAATCACAGGTATACGTCATTTCAACTTTTTTTTGTCCAATAGTATCCGACTTCATCTAAACTATGTTATAGCCTATTTGTCTAGTGGCAATAAAATCAGAAGTTATTTAAATATATAAATTAATAGATTTTGGTTCATTTGGTTTATTTAACTTCGCCTTTTATATATATGTATTGTAAACAGCATCCACGGTCCTGCAAGAAATTAGGGTTACTAAAAATATTTTCTAAGAAAAACTATTTAAGATTTTTTTTACTGCTCATACCTACTATTTCAAGCAAGAATAAACAAAAACATTAATTTTATTCAGTTTTATTAAAGATATGCGTCTTGCTGGACTAACACCATGGGTCCAATCACCATTTGTGTAAAGGGTTGTGCCAAAAATTTGTTAATAGTTTTACTTTTTTAGAAAATACACAAGTGGATACAACAGTATATTTGTTAACCTCATATTTATGATCAAATATGTCAACTAACCTCTAAAAAGCGCAAAAAACTTTAAGACTTTTATTTCCTACGTAAAAAAAACAGCTCGAAGATTCAACAGGTTTACTCTGTGTCTGATTGGTACAAAGATGAGTGTTTTATAGTTTGCCTCAGTTTACAATTTTGCCTGCGACATACACATTATTTTTAATGGCCGTCGGGATACATAATAAAATCGATATTGACTATAAAACAAGTTATGTGTTCATTAAAACGTAACGGTATGTGCGTGCGCTTTACGACGCCGTAAGGTACATTTCATTATGCCAATTTATACAAGTTTTATTTACGTTTTGTTTTAAGATAATATTGCGATTTCATTTTATTTACTGGTGTGAGTGTAAATCTATGTTGGTGAGCGTGAATTTTTTTATATGGTATATTGGCAAATAGCCGACGGCTCTCCTGATGGTAAGTAACTACGCCCATCGACATCTGCGGTTGAATATTGTAATATTTGTTACCTCTGATTAGAATTTATTTTTGCTGTAAGTACACTTCTCGTTTCATCATCATCATCATCAGCCTATCGCAGTCCACTGCTGGACATAGGCCTCTCCCATTGCACGCAACTTCTCGTTTAGTCGCATTAAAACCCTTCAAAGGGTTGGGTGGGTAAGAGTGGGTGCCTTGAGAGCCTACTAAGGGAGCAAACTACGTAGGACAGCACTAATGCACTAATCCCAAGAGAAGGAAAACTTGAAACAAACTGTATACTAACCCGTCTGGCCAGCATGGTATAGTAGGCCAAAACCCCCTTTCTAAAGAGAGGGCTATATCCAGCCATAGACTTTTATAGATTGCTGATGATGATGATGATGGTTGATGAAATGAGAAAACAGAACACCGATTGGGTGCGAAAAGCAGACAACAGAGAGGCCTATGTTCAGCCGTGGACTGCAATAGGGTAATTGCTTGATTGAGGGAACATGATTGAAACTATGAACAATATTGACCAATAATATTGTCAGAATATCAAAAATGTACAATATAAGAAACATGTATTTAAAGAATTAAATCTTTGAAACATAATATCATATTTGAAACGATAAGCCAAGCGATAGAAAAATTGAATGCATGCATCTACAAGTTTTACGTAGCATGGATATGTCTGCGTAGAACTATTTGCTACGCTTGTAACGTAGTACAAAGGCTGTTTTGGTAAAATTGAAAATATTAGTTATATGCTTTATATAGCACAATTGTGAACTAAAAAAAAGCATTTATTTCATTAAAATGTAGTTCAAAACATGAACTAATAATACACAAACACTTAAATATAAATTACACTTCGCGGTTAAAGCACTGTTCTCTCAAATAGGCAACATAATAAGCCTGTAGACAAGAGAAACATTGCCACCTCTCCGGAAATCTAAGCATGGTGCTTGAAAACATTATCAGTGATGTCAGTACTAATTATAATAACTATAAAACTGTGTTGTGTGTATGTTTGTGTGTGAATGTGTGTGTGTGTGTGTGTGTGTGTATGGCTGTGTGTGACTGAGTGTGTGTGTTTGGTACATGTGTATATTATCATTCGTGTTATTATAGTAAAGAACGTAAAAATGATTCCGTTTCATCATAATAATATGTTGTATATTGAAGAAACTCTTAAATAACTTTTTTTACATTCATATGATAGATTGTAGATAAACGTTGTTGCATTTATTTTATTATATAAACATGGACCAAGATGGAAGAAAAATCTTTTTGTGAAAGAATATTTAATCCTAGACAGGGAGCAAATTTTATCTCTACGACGACGGTCAGTCAGCAAAACATATGGCTTATTCTTATGTTGCAAGGGAATGGTTTGAAGTATAAAGTTTCGTCTTACATTAAGAACCCTACAGTCTTTATAAAGCAACGCCGTTGAATATAAAATCGGTCTGAAAGTCGCAATCTTCAGTATGGCTATGTGCGCTATTAATGAATTTACGGGCTGTTATTTGTGACTTTCAATTATTTATTTTTTAAAAAGAGAACTCCCGCCTTCGGAATATATCCTGTGTCGCGGAAGACTTTACAAAGATACATGAAACGGACACAAAGATCACCCAGACTAAGAACGACAATTTGTGGATCACAGAAAGTGTCGTCCCATGTGGGGATCGAACCTACAACACTCAGCGTAATAGGAAGCGGCGTGGTGACCGCTTAAACCACTACGCCATCCCTGCAGTCAAATTTTCATGAATTTATAGAATGTGATACATCTATTATCAGAAATGACTTCTTTTATAATACAATTACGATGAATGTTATATTTATGCAGAAAATCATTATTTTTTTAACTAAACTCAATAAATAAAATTGCCAAGAACATTAGATGACATGAAATTATACACATTTACGTTTAGACCTATGTTGGCGTCTTTTTTTGTATGTACAAGATATTGTTTTGGAGAATTATAAAAAGTCTTTAGTCTTCTTTCTTTAGTCTTTTTTTATCTAGGTATTTTCACTATTTTAGAAACCGCGATTAAAAGCTTCTCACAAAATATCCTGGTTCCTAAATGTACTAATATCAAACATACATGTAAAGGTACTAACATCAACAGCCTTTAATAGTCTACTGTTAGGCATAGGTCTCTCCTTAGAAAGGAGGTTTTGGTCTACTATGCCACGCTGGGTAGACGGGTTGGTACAGGGTTTGTGTCAAGTCTTCTCTTTGCAGTGCTATTGTCCTGTGTAGTTTGCTCCCTTAGTAGGCTTTTACGACACCCACGGGGTGGTGACACTCCGTATTCTTAATCCGTCATGACGCGGATATTGTATATATACGAGTACGTACATACAAAATCTTGAAATCTAAGAATATGTAATAGGAAAATTTTGAAAACAATTTTAAGCATTCCCCTAATGGAAGCAGTGACTTCCGTTTTCCAGACACAAGTCAAACAATATCAATCCTTTATTTTCTTTATCATAAGTTATGCATATGTTTACGGTGTCACATACAAAACAAACAGAGATCATCTCCCTGAGGCAAATGCAGCCTCAGCACTGTGACATTTATTTTACGAGTCTTATGGAAATAATTAAAGCAAAGTGACAATGTACAATGATATTAGTAAACAAGATATGTTACATTTTTTAGTTATTTTTATGGTATACTAGCTTCTGCCTTCAGCGTTTATTTCAGTAACCTTGATCCTTTTTTCGCCCGGTCTATATAGTATCAGATTTTTCCTCTGCCACAATAATCATTATATTTTAGTCAATTTACATAAAACCAATATGAATTAGACACCTAATTATAGCGTTTGTACAGACAGACAGACGCTGCCGAGGGATTTTATGGGATTTTATGTGTTAGGGTCAGATACAGACTTGTCACATATGGTAAGTGATGGTACGCAAGCCACCGCATCTGGAAACTTACAACTCAAGAGTTACAAAAGGTTACCCTTTGTTCTCGCCTAGGAAAAGGGGGAGAGAGATTTTGGGATCTAGTAATCTAACTCACTCGTTTAAAAGCAATTAAATAATTGCTAAGCATCGATTTTCTGTGTGTTAGGGTACTCTGGTCGAGCCGGTTGTGATATCATTTGGACCTATTTATATATACAGAAACGAATCTATACACGTTTCAAAATCGATTTCATTATTACACAGAAATACATTCAAAACGTACCTTCTGTGAACTCTGTAAAGATCGAAATGATCGCATTTTGAGTTAACAAAAGATTTTCCTTTTGAAGTGCTCTTACTTTTTTATAATTTCACTTGAAATGGTTAAGATATTTCACCCGACGTTGTTTTACATACTTTAAAAGTATTGCACATAAAACGTTTAACATATGTTGATATAAAACAATCCCTTCTTACACCCTGTTCCCGTGTGAAGAGGCCAGGTTAACATAACGGGACAAAGGTACGTCCCTTACGACACACTTCCGACAAGCATATTTTTTAAGGGCCTGTCCTGTAATAACACCATGATATATGGTAATTTAGGATAATATTCGTTACATTGGCCAGTCTTTATACATGAAATGCTTTTTAAGAAAACATTAGAAATCTAGAAGAAACTGACAGATTGATTCACTGAGTGACTGATCGATCAATGCACAGCTGAAACCTTATAATGTTCCTTAGGTGACGTAAGTGTGAGGTAAGAAATATTTTTTAACAATTCCTCCCGTAAGAGTGCAAAATGGGGCTTGTAAATTTCAAACTTACAGTTAATAATCTTTATTAAAAAGTAATAAAAAACATTGTCACTAATTTTTCAAAACTACCCTTAAAAAGTTTGTATGGAAAACTATTTTTTTTCCATTTATCGATTCTAAAGTCAGTATATCTACTACGATGTTTGATGTTGACCGTTACGTGGACGAAGTCGCGATCATAAGCGGGTCTTTACAAAAAAAAAAACACAGATTTTGTGTTTAAAAAAATATTTACCTCTAATTTTTATAGATTAATAGATTTTTAATATTGCTCCAGTGATCATAAAAACATTTTTAATATGTATTTTTTTAGTAAAAGGGCAAACGAACAGACGGGTCATTTGATAGTAAGTGACCGTCCATGGCCATCTTAGACTTAAGAGCCATAAGTGCATTACTGGCCTTTGAGGTTTGAGTATGCTCTTTTCATGAAGATCGCATCGGTTAAGAAATAGAGCAAGCAACAATTTATATCAGTTTTTTTTTTTTTTTTTTACCACATTCACAACGCCATCTAGTCCCAAACTAAGCAGAGCTTGTACTATGGGTACTAGACAACTGATATAAATACATATATACTTTTTTTTTTGTAAATACATACATATTTTCATAGAAACACCCAGCCCAAATCAAACATTCAATGTTCATGCACACAAATGTTTGACATGAGCGGGAATGGAACCCGCGACCTTTGGAATAGCAGTCCGTTACACAAACCACTATGCCATCCGGTCGTTAAAATCCGTAGGGAAAGTCGAAGACTTCTTAAAAAGAACACGCAGATGAAGTGCCAATTATCTGTTAGTAAGGTTTTCACGTTGAAGGATGTCAGAAAGTGACGAAATGTGAAGAAAAATTTGTCAATTTTATTTCAAATCCGACTGTATTTAAGATATTTTATAAAGTTGTGGTCATCCTATCGTCCTCTAAACAAACCACCGGTACCCAAGTGTCGGCCGTTCTGTTGTTCTACGAGTGCTCCGAGAGGGCACTAACGACCTCACGCCTGATTCGCCTTGGCCAGGAATCGCCTGTCACGTTCAATGGCTCAGGACTGCCATTATTGTCTTCATCGAATCGATTAGTTTCCTCACTCTGTACGAGGAAATAAATGAAGGAAATAGAATCATATTGGATACATATTGACGGGCCTTCCTTCCTTCCATCGTGGGTTCGAAACCCACCCAGGAATAATTATGAGCGCGATCATTTGTTCCGTGTCTGGGTGTAATTCATATGTAATATGTATATATTTAGAAATATGTTAGCATAATTTTTAACTTTAAAACATAATATTGCTTTAAAATTTTACCTTTCTGTACTTTTTCTACATTTAAACGTATTACAAATATGATATACTTGCCTGTACCATACATGATATATATATATATGCCATATCTATATAGATATTTTTACATAAATATATTCACTTAAAAAGTAATCAAGGAGGGAATACTTACCCTACCTTGACTCATCAAACAAACTCATCGACGGCAAACCAGATTTGAATTATTACTTTGTACAAAAAAGTCATCTCTCGTTACGATTGTTCTCAAACATGTTCTTCCAAGTTCCCCACTAAGTCACTCACCGTCTAGCACCCGTCCGAATCGCACTTGCGCTATTGGCACCTAGCCTTGTCCACGAATGGCGTGGCATTAAGACCGCCGATAATGCAGAAGGTGTTAATTAAATAAATACATTTGTTACAATCAACGCTTCGCTACGATAAAATGATTTTAAACTGTAATTTATTTTTGCTTTTTTTGTCATTAATAATGATTATTCCTATATATATAAGTATATATATAAGTAAGTCGCATATGCTTTAGTATACGCCTTAGTACGTGGAAAAAGACACTGACGTATTTTTAGGCTATGGAAAAAGTCGTTAATCCTGATGATCCTGATCAGGATAATGTACAAAATTTATTAAATTATTGCATTGTCATCGGTCCTTGATATGTGTGCGAAGTTTGAATTCAATCCGACGTTTTAAAGTGGGTGATAATCACGTTCAAAGATTCCTTTACATAGATACATATAGCTAAAAAAAGCGTGTTAAAAAGATAAACAGGGACAAGTGCGTTTGAAAAACAATTACATTACGAAACAGACATATCTAGATTTCTATATCGGGTGCGGTTTGACAAAGGAGTGTATACATCATACCGCTCGACACAGCGCAAACAGCGAGTACACGGCTCAATTTCATAGTTCAAACATACCACGAACAGTGTGCACTATTTTTTATTTCTATAATGCATGTCGTAGTATATTTGCGGTGTCGAGTATTAAAGGAAAATATTATTTCAAAGGAGAAGATATAGGTACCTAGTGGAGTATCACAAATAGCTGGGGCTTTTTTTATCCTTGAAAGGTTTAGAAAGATTATCGTGGGAGAGCAATACTTCAACACAAATGGATTTTACTGCACGCCGGATAGCGTAGTGGTTTAAGTGGTCGCTACGCCGCTTCCTACTACGCTGAGTGTTGTAGGTTCGATCCCCACATGGGACCACACTTTGTGTGATCCACAAATTGACATTCTGAGTTTGGGTGTTCCTTGTGTCCGTTTGGAAAGTCTCCCGCGACACAGAATATATTCCTGATGCGGTAGTTCTCTTTAAAAAATAAAGAAAGAAAACAAAGAATGGGCCGGTTCGAGGGAAGAAAACAGCTTCATAGCACAGGTTTAAAGTCCCCATTCCTTTAGTTCTGGGGTGAGATTCAAAGCGGCAAAGCACTTGTGACCCGTGAGTAGTAGATGTGAATGCCTGTGCTGAGTCAATTAATTTATTAGTGAGTGTCCATTAACTACGTGAGGCGTTCAGTGGGGGGAGGGGATCGAGCAAAATCTCATCTAATCTAACTTTGGGTCTCGGTAAATATCTCGTAATTTTTTGTCCGCAAAAAACAGAGTAGAATTGCAAGATAACTGGGTTACATTAAGTAATACATGTTCCTCCACGGAAATATATACAAATCTCAAACAATAATATTTACTAGCCTACTTTCGAAGAAATCCTAAATACTAGTCTGAACTAGTCTAAAGTAAAACACTAAGCAAATTATTTTTTTAATAAAACCGCCTTTACATTAAAAACACATTTTTTTCAATCTCACGTGATATGGGGGATGGGGAGGGGGTTGAATCAAATCTCACGACATCTCACAAGGGGTTAGGGGGAGTAAGAAAATCGCCAAAAACCCCTCACGTAATTAATGGACGCCTCCTTACAACATTTTTTTTAAAGTATCACCGACTTAAATGCACTTACGTCATGACGAATTGTAACTGTGTCCTTCATTAATTCCATTGGCGGTATTAAATTTTCTTCAAATGTCAATGGGTTGAAGTCGGTGCATAAAGGGTTGAAGTCGGTGCATAAATAACTGGGCAGGGTGGTAGGTTGCTAAGAGAAATGCGATAAAATGGTTGCATTAGCTTATTTATGCGCAAATTAGTTAGTTTACTAGAATCAGCCCTTGATATCCTCCAGGCAAAACATGAAAAGATTTCTTTGGCTCAATCGGATTCGTTTATAGCTTAGTCAGTTGTGTAGTAGAATATAAACATCAATTTGATTAAGAAAACAGTCGTTATGACAGATATAATAATAATATAATATACCTCACACCTCACACACGGCCGTCTGATCCCAAACTAGGCACAGCCTGTGCTATGGTAACCAGAATGCTTATAAACATACTTAAATATTTTTTAATAGATAAATTACACCCAGACACAGAACAAATGATCATGCTCATCACATAATATTTGTCCTGGGTGGAAATCGAACCCACGACCTCCGGCTTAGCAGTCAGGGGCACTAACCACTAGACCAACAGGCCCGTCATGTTAATAACGTGTTAATTAAAATAATCTTACATAAATTATATTAAAGAATTAGATATTAAAGAATATATATATCATATGTAATGTTATTCTTATGATATGTTTTTTATTATTATTATTTTTTCTATTTTTTATGTTTCACTTCATTTTCTCTTGTATTCGTTTTTTTTTCTTAATCTTGTTTTCTCTTTATTGTCTTTTCACCTTTTAGACCTTGATAACGGACATACTAGCACACATCAAAACAATGTTGTGGTATATTTAATAGTGCCATTGTATCCACCTGTGAATTGCAAAAGAGTGGCCATGAGTTTGTTTGCCCTTTCTTCTCATAAGGCTCAACCCCTTGGAAACGGGCGGTTCTAGATCGGCACAGGCATATCATAGATTTTGTATGGGTTTGATTTTTGTTAAATTTATTTAGTTACTATTTGACAAAACAGAGATTGTTGCTTTTGTGTGTGTTGATCTATGACTTTAGCGTCTACATGGAAGACGATTTCAAACAATTTTGGAAATTTTATGTAATAAAGAAAGTTTGAGTTTTGAGTTTTATAAAAAATCCACCACCACTACGAATACGAGTACATGCCCGCATGTCTATTTATCCACGGCGCAGCGTAGAATTAATTAATCCAAGACCAGGATAACCGTTATTGTCTCGAGTGCGTAACTATTAGAACCACCAAAACTTGGCGCGACAAGTTTGCACATCCAAGAGAAATATATCGCACGCCCGAAGCGCAACGCTATTAATTGATAATGTAGAGATGGGATAGTATCGATATAAAATTTCAGAAGGACATGGCTACAGAACACCGTAGGAGGGCCATGCTTACACACACAGGTCCCGGCTCAACCGGAGTGATACCACGGCTTTACAAAAAACAGTCTTTTCGTTTCTTTACACTGAGTGAGTGAAGTTATCAGAAGCCCAAGCAGCTCCTTAATTCCGTTGGAAGGGAACTCAAAGGGTGGAAACTCAATTGGGTCTTTTAAGTTGCAGGTATCCATGAATGGCGGTAGACGCTTACTATCACGTGACCTGTCTGTTCTTTAGCCCTCCATTCCTCAATAAAACAAGAATATTAGCCAGTTCTAATTGACACCTTGGACTGATACTAAAGAGTGCGGCATCGGTATCACTCCGAGCTGCTTCAGTTATGTGCAGATGATTGTTTTACTCTGTGATGAAACAGAAGTTTACCCCAGTTTGTTAGTTAAAGTTTCGAACTAAATCTTAATATCTTCATGTGTGAAACTTTTAGAATAAAATATCACTTCTATATTTTTACACTAGTATAACTTTGTTTAATAAAAAAAAAGCCGTGTGGTGTCGTGGGACACCCGATAGGAACGAAGTTGTGACGATCGAGTAAAACTGATTTGACACGATTTTAATTACAACGCCATCTATGAAAGCGGCTATTACCTACATATTAAAAACAATTAAAACAATTTATACATTGGTAAAATCTCCTTGCGAAATGATTTCCTATCTGTCTGACAAGATGACACGAAAATAAAGAGCAAAAAGCCAACATCACGTGGTATTCCCAGGCGGTCACCCGTGACAAATTTTCGTACGAATTTTTTCCGTCTAGCCCCCTTTCACAACGCGCGATAAGGAACTTCGTTCCAAAAATGTCTAAGATCTATTTTAAGCCGAAATGTCGTACACTGTAACATATATATTCGTCAAATAAATGAATATTTTATCATTATATTATATTTTTATTCTATTCATCCCGTGGGTGTCGTAAGAGCCGACTAAGGGAGCAAACTACGCAGGACAACAGCACTGCAAAGAGAAGGAAAACTTGAAACAAACCCTATATCCACCCGTCTGGCCAGCTTGGTATAGTAGGCTTAAACCTCCTTCCTAAGGAGAGGCCTATGTCCAGCAGTGGACTGTTATAGGCTGTTGATGATGATAATGATGATGATATTATATGTTTAATGATTCGATTTAAAAAAAATATCATATTTCACCACATTGTGACATCATTATCGATAGTTCGTTACATCACTATTGTGGATATTGCAGGTGAACTAGTTGTCTATGCCTGCGAAGTGAGGTACCGCTCTTAGAGATATTACGAGATGATTGCAAAGATTTATGAATAGATTCAAACCAATGTATCTAATTTTATTAATACTTGGTTAGTTATCCATTGATACGACAATACTCCTGTGTTGCGGGAGACTTTACAAATATACATGAAATGGACACAAAGAACACCCGGACTCAGGACAACACTCAACGCAGTAGGAAGCAGGAACGTGAACGCTTAAACCATTGCACCATCCGTGCAGTCAAAGTTGAAAACAGGTTAAAAATAATCTCTACGCGTGTTATATGTATTCTCTATTGATTTAGAAAACAATTTTCTCTAATGTAATAATGGTTTCTGAGAAGGTTCTTATCAGCGCCTCGCTATATTATATGACGGTGGTGACAGGATTCTATTTGTTGCTTACAATCCGTTGCCGATTGCTCTGTCATCTCGGTGATGGATGGTGTTTGAGTAAAATTTCTTAGATGAGCGAGGATTTCGCACTAGGAAAATAATTGCTGCGTCTGAACGTTTGTAAATATAACTAGTTTAGTATTGGATTTGATTCCTTATAGAGTAGAGACACTTAGTATCTATGTGATGGTAAAATCTTGTATCTCGCTAAGCCACTTCACCAGTGAACACAGCCAGTACAACCTGGTCAAAATGTCAGATAAACCAAATTACCCTGACTGCTAAACTGGAGGTCGAGGGGTCGATTCCCACCCAGGACAAATAAGTGTGTGATGAGCACAATCATATACCGTATCTGAGTGTAATTTACCTATTCTTATTTTATAAACAACTCCCGCATTAGCACTATATCCTGTGTCGCATCTAATCATGATCAAAACTTGTCGACCGCTATTATAAGTTTAATTATATTTAATTATTTTTTTCTTATTCTTTTTTTTTCTTTAAAAGACAACTGTGTCACGGGGGACTGTACAAACATACATGAAACGGACACAAAGAACACCCAGACTCAGAACAACAATTTGTACATCACACAATGTGGGGTTTGAACCTACAACGCTCTGCGCAATAGGAAGCGGCGTGGCAACGACTTAAACTAATTCGCCATCAGTGCAGTCTAAGTTAGTTCTAATAGAAGTTAATCTATAATGTGAATGTATCTTATATGTATGTACTTTCACTGATTCTTACCGAGTGAGTGAGGTTTTCATCCATCTCTCCTCTTGAATCTGAGGGAAGACGGGACTTAAAAGGTGGAAAGGCACTTGTGAGTCTTGAATTGCAGCTGTTTGTGCACTTACCATCAGATGGCCGTGACAAATTTTCGTACGAATTTTTTCCGTCTAGCCCCCTTTCACAACGCGCGATAAGGAACTTCGTTCCAAAAATGTCTAAGATCTATTTTAAGCCGAAATGTCGTACACTGTAACATATATATTCGTCAAATAAATGAATATTTTATCATTATATTATATTTTTATTCTATTCATCCCGTGGGTGTCGTAAGAGCCGACTAAGGGAGCAAACTACGCAGGACAACAGCACTGCAAAGAGAAGGAAAACTTGAAACAAACCCTATATCCACCCGTCTGGCCAGCTTGGTATAGTAGGCTTAAACCTCCTTCCTAAGGAGAGGCCTATGTCCAGCAGTGGACTGTTATAGGCTGTTGATGATGATAATGATGATGATATTATATGTTTAATGATTCGATTTAAAAAAAATATCATATTTCACCACATTGTGACATCATTATCGATAGTTCGTTACATCACTATTGTGGATATTGCAGGTGAACTAGTTGTCTATGCCTGCGAAGTGAGGTACCGCTCTTAGAGATATTACGAGATGATTGCAAAGATTTATGAATAGATTCAAACCAATGTATCTAATTTTATTAATACTTGGTTAGTTATCCATTGATACGACAATACTCCTGTGTTGCGGGAGACTTTACAAATATACATGAAATGGACACAAAGAACACCCGGACTCAGGACAACACTCAACGCAGTAGGAAGCAGGAACGTGAACGCTTAAACCATTGCACCATCCGTGCAGTCAAAGTTGAAAACAGGTTAAAAATAATCTCTACGCGTGTTATATGTATTCTCTATTGATTTAGAAAACAATTTTCTCTAATGTAATAATGGTTTCTGAGAAGGTTCTTATCAGCGCCTCGCTATATTATATGACGGTGGTGACAGGATTCTATTTGTTGCTTACAATCCGTTGCCGATTGCTCTGTCATCTCGGTGATGGATGGTGTTTGAGTAAAATTTCTTAGATGAGCGAGGATTTCGCACTAGGAAAATAATTGCTGCGTCTGAACGTTTGTAAATATAACTAGTTTAGTATTGGATTTGATTCCTTATAGAGTAGAGACACTTAGTATCTATGTGATGGTAAAATCTTGTATCTCGCTAAGCCACTTCACCAGTGAACACAGCCAGTACAACCTGGTCAAAATGTCAGATAAACCAAATTACCCTGACTGCTAAACTGGAGGTCGAGGGGTCGATTCCCACCCAGGACAAATAAGTGTGTGATGAGCACAATCATATACCGTATCTGAGTGTAATTTACCTATTCTTATTTTATAAACAACTCCCGCATTAGCACTATATCCTGTGTCGCATCTAATCATGATCAAAACTTGTCGACCGCTATTATAAGTTTAATTATATTTAATTATTTTTTTCTTATTCTTTTTTTTTCTTTAAAAGACAACTGTGTCACGGGGGACTGTACAAACATACATGAAACGGACACAAAGAACACCCAGACTCAGAACAACAATTTGTACATCACACAATGTGGGGTTTGAACCTACAACGCTCTGCGCAATAGGAAGCGGCGTGGCAACGACTTAAACTAATTCGCCATCAGTGCAGTCTAAGTTAGTTCTAATAGAAGTTAATCTATAATGTGAATGTATCTTATATGTATGTACTTTCACTGATTCTTACCGAGTGAGTGAGGTTTTCATCCATCTCTCCTCTTGAATCTGAGGGAAGACGGGACTTAAAAGGTGGAAAGGCACTTGTGAGTCTTGAATTGCAGCTGTTTGTGCACTTACCATCAGATGGCCAGTCTGCTCGTTTGCCTCCTATGCAATGAAAAAAAAACTGATCGAAATGTGAGGTAATTCTTAAGTAAATCTTACATATTAAATGGCGATAGTTCCTGTTTATAAGTAACTAGTTCTTGCCCGCGGTGCCGCCAGCGTTATGTTGGTTATCGCGGTAAAAAGCATAAAGCTCCTTTAGCAAGAATTAAACTATATCCTAACCAAAATGTCATTTAAATTGGTTCAGCGGTTATTGATTCTCTATACTAATTTCTACCCCTCTTTTCACTGCCTTAAAGGATGATTTCTAATATAATAACTAATAAATAATAAAAACTATCCTATGTCCATTCCCGGGACTCAAACTATCTTTATACCAAATTTCATCTAAATCGGTTTAGTGGTTTAAGCGTGAATGGGTAACAGAAAGACGGACAGACAGGCAGACACACTCGCATTCATAATATTAGTATGGATAATTATTTAAACAATTTTAATTATCTTATTCCCATCAAATTTATCTACGAAAACAATGCAAAGTTGAGAGTCAAAAATTGCCGGTTTAGGAACAGCAGAAGGACTTCAAACTGTACTCAGATTAATTCAGTGCTTTCAAATCATTGATTGGCACTTATTTTGATTCGAACTCGAATACAATTGGCTAATCAAAGCGGCCCGAGGCCCATAATAATATCAGTTGAATTGGGCCACAAATGCTGTAATTTTGAAATATTATTTTATAAATTGACTTTGAATGGTGATAAATTTGAATGAGTTTATTCCCAGATAGTGGTATTCGATGTTATGCTTTGTTTGGTTAGGACAGGAGGAAAATTACTCTTAAAGTGTGTGCTGCAGTATTGTGACTAAAATAGTTTTTTTGAAAGAGTATTCCCGCATTAGGAATATATTCTGTGTCGCAGGTGACTTTACAAATATACATGAAACGGAGACAAAGAACACCCAGACTCAGAACAACAATTTGTGGTCACACACAGTGTCGTCCTATGTGGTTATCGAACCCACAACAGTCAACGCAGTAGGAAGCAGGAAGGTGAGCGCTTAAACGACTACGCCATCAGTGCAATCGATTTTATGAGCAGATGGTAGTGACACTTCACTAAAAACCCGAAATTTCTCCTTTCTTTATGGAATAGAGGACAAACGAGCGACTACCGCTGGACACCTTCTCCTCAAGAGATCAAGTAACCGACCTTTAAATGCCTCAGCCCGCCAAATTAGGGGGGAGGGGGCAAGGGGAATGGTCTTCTGGGACACTGGTATTACTTCGGTCGTGCCGGGCCAAATGTGCCGAAGAATGGCTATCTCATGATGAATTTACTATTAGTTGTTTTACTTATAGCAAAAAAAACTAATTGAGGGTTCTTACAACTGATCAATCTGTTAGTCTACAGCAGTTCACTGCTGGACATAGGCCTCTCCCAAATTGCGACGCAGTACAAGGTCTTTCACTTACCGCGTTCTGTCCGTCCCAGCTACCTTCTTGCATAGGGTTTTTACAGAGAAGTGTAAAAAGGCAATATTGTTATGTTCTATGGCGAACACTTAAATGAAAGACATTTGAAAATCAAAATCTTTATTACCAACTAAGTGTACATACGAGTATATGGTCTTATAATTTTATCAGTTTAACATTGACTACTACTTTAAAGAGAAGATATGAGAATCTACGAAAGGAAAGCAACAATAATAAATTCCTACTACACAGATTTAATAAATACTCCAGTAAAGACATACACAATAATGTTTATACTGGGGTATTTAATTTTAAACAAAATGTTTCGGGTATACTAAAACAAAGTACAATTGTAAAAGCTACAGAAACTAAACCACCAACTAAATTCATCCTCTCTCGTAAACGGTTTTCTAAACTTCAACTTCATTTAGAATTTCTGTAATATATTGATCAGGACAATACCAATTACTTTCAATATGTAATTGAATTTGAAAAGTTCATCTCACTGAACCAAGACTCTTTTGCGTTTGTTCCTTTTTAATTGATTTCACTTTAAAACACTGTTTTTTTTTTTTTTTTTTTTTTTTTTTTTTTGGTAAAAGAAAAAAAAAAACTAATTTGCATGTTCTGTATATTAGTAATACCTTAAATTCATATATAGTATTAAAAAAATCACCTGACTTCTCGTATCCTAGCTGGACAGTCAGGGCCACTAAACACTACATCAACATTGCAAAGGATTTTAGTAGGGTTTTTAATGCCCTGCCGCCTGATTGATATCAATCGTTTTCGGACGGGGCAAAGCAAAAAGTCAATTATGGTAAGAACATTAGATAATACAATGAAGCTATGGTAAGGTATAGAACAAATTTCGGATTGGTAAAGGGACTGTGGATAAATGCGTGGTATGTCGCTACAATAGAAATTGAGGATAGTCCGAGCAATCGACATTTCAAGTTGAGAAGTTGTATATGTGCTAATCATCGTGAAACTTTTCACACTGTGATACAGGCTTAGCAGTTACTCCGTAGTTCGGTGTGTTTTCAATAGATGGCACTGAAAGATGTTTTTGTTTTCATCTATACTAATATTATAAAGCTGAAGAGTTTGTTTGTTTGTTTGTTTGTTTGAACGCACTAATCTCAGGAAATACTGTTCCGATTTCAAAAATTATTTCAGTGTTAGATAGCCCATTTATCGAGGAAGGCTATAGGCTATATATCATCACGCTAAGACCAATAGGAGCGGAGCACCAATGAAGAATGTTTCTAAAACGGAGAAAATTTATTACTATTGAGAGACGCAGACGAAGTTGCGCGGGTCAGCTAGTGTATGTATAAGTCGCCACATCAAACAGTCGGAACGGAGTGCCGCTAATTCGGTGTGGAGATTGTTGTACCACGCGGAATAATAACTTCACACATATCACACACGGCCGTCTGATCCCAAACTAGGCAGAACCCGTGCTATAGTAACCAGACTGCTGATAAAAATACTTATATATTTCTAAATACATACATATTATAGATAAATTACACCCAGACACAGAACAAATGACCTTGCTCATCACACAATATTTGTCCTGGGTGGGTATCGAACCCACGACCTCCGGCTTAGTAGCCACTAACCACTAGCTAGACCAACAGGCCCGTCAAATACAATTTACAGGAATACAATTTACTTTTGTCGTTTTTACACTAACAACACAGTTCATACACTAACGCCATTATAATTTAAAACTCTGCAGGTAATATTTGTTTACATGTAGACAAAACACTTTTCCAGACACTATTTCAAGAATTACGATTTAATTACACTAGGTGAGGCGTGACGGTGTGTTCCAAGCAATTATCGTGTAATTTCATCACCAGAATAAAGTGTGGACATCTGAACTGCTCGCATAAAACAATTTAGACTTGGAGATTTACTACAATGTTATTTCTTTTTCTCCTGTTGTTAATATTCGATATTACTGAACTAAAATTCTTTTTATCAAGAGATTTGAAATGAACGATTCTATTGTGGCGTTTAATGAAATAATCAGGACTTAAATTTGAATTTGATATTTATTGAGATCTTTTTCGGTTGTGTTGTACTGTTGTTGTAACCAAAAACAGTACAACACAACCGAATAAAAACTCTGTAATATTAAGTCGATTTTAAATTTGGTTTTATATAAATATTATAAAATATTCAACACTATTTTACGTCTACTATTTACGTCTTGAACTAAAACAGTTTGAGTCTTAAAATTTCAGAATAGGAAGTTTCATTTGCAAATACTAAACTATATCATACTGTTTTTAGTCTACATTAGACAATTTTATTATCATCATCATCATCATCAACAGCCTTTAATAGTCTACTGCTGGACATAGGCCTCTCCTTAGAAAGGAGGTTTTGGCCTACTATGCCACGCTGGCCAAACGGGTTGGTATAGGGTTTATGTCAAGTTTTCCTTCTCTTTGCAGTGCTGTTGTCCTGCGTAGTTTGCTCCCTTAGTCGCCTCTTACGACACCCACGGGATGAATAGGGGTGGCGACACTCCGTATTCTTAATCCGTCACCACACGGACAATTATAGTACAACTCAATTTAATATAAAAAAATACTCTAAAAACAAACAACCGTTGCGAGCATATCACCATCACTGGACGGTCATCCATTTAAATAGCCATGATAAAGATTTCGGCACTAAATAATGGACGCCATTAGGTAGAAAATATTACCCCGTCAATAGATCTCTATCAGCGTTTGTGTAATACTGTAGTTATACACTTTTTATCTGCAATGCGTTGAATAGAAAAAAGGTTTCGGATAAATTTTCGGTTTAAACACAGCGCAAAATAAAATAAATTGTAAAATCATTGTAAAAATCTTTATTGCTCCATTCGTTTGTGCGTTGTAGCGAAACCAGGTGATATATATTTTGTAAAAGTAGTTTTGATAGCAATAAAAAAAGTTCAAACATATATATACATATATAAACATACTTATATATTTCTAAATATATACATTTTTTAAAAGAACTACACCCAAATGAAACAAGTGATCGTGCTTATCACACAATTACTTGCTCTGGGTGGGAATCGAACGCACTGCTTCTGGCTTAGCACTTAGGGCCACTAACGACTGGAACAACAAAAATAGTAATATAATATATTCTAAGAAACATTATATTGCATATATTGCTCAGTTGATGGATAAACATGTAAATACGAGACCCTGGCTTAATCATCATCAACAGCCACTTTAATAGTCCACTGCTGGATTTAGGCCTCTCCTTAGAAAGGAGGTTTTGGCCTACCATACCACGCTGGCCAAACGATTTGGTATAAAGTTAGTTTCAAGCTTTCCCTCTCTTTGCGGTGCTGTTGTCCTAGTATAGTATGGTTTACTACAGCTTTGTCGTAAGAGCCGACTAAGAGAGCACGGAATGAATAGGGTTGGTGACACTCCGTATTCTTAATCCGTCACCACGTGGACGTGACGGAAATGTCACATTACTCCGTCCGTGATTTCTGTTTTAGAAGACAACGCCTGCGCTAACAATATATCCTGTGTTGCGGGAGACTTTACAAATATACATGAAATGGACACAAAGAACACCCAGACTCAGGACAACACTCAACGCAGTAGGAAGCAGGAACGTGAACGCTTAAACCATTGCACCATCCGTGCAGTCAAAGTTGAAAACAGGTTAAAAACAATCTCTACGCGTGTTGTATGTATTCTCTATTGATTTAGAAAACAATTTTCTCTAATGTAATAATGGTTTCTGAGAAGGTTCTTATCAGCGCCTCGCTATATTATATGATGGTGGTGACAGGATTCTATTTGTTGCTTACAATCCGTTGCCGATTGCTCTGTCATCTCGGTGATGGATGGTGTTTGAGTAAAATTTCTTAGATGAGCGAGGATTTCGCACTGGGATAAATAATTGCTGCGTCTGAACGTTTGTAAATATAACTAGTATTGGATTTGATTCGTTATAGAGTAGAGACACTTAGTATATATGGGACGGTACGTTGCGAAATAAATATATCGAAAATGTTCGACTGGATACAAAATCTTGTATCTCGCTAAGCCATTTCACCAGTGAACACAGCCAGTGCAACCTGGTCGAAATGTCAGACAAACCAAATTACCCTGACTGCTAAACTGGAGGTCGAGGGGTCGATTCCCACCCAGGACAACTAAGTGTGTGATGAGCACAATCATATGTTCTGTATCTAAGTATGTATGTATGATGTATGTTAAATATATAAGTATGTTTATCAGCAGTCTGGTCACCATAGCACAGGCTCTGCCTAGTTTGGGATCAGACAGCCGTGTGTGAAATGTGTGAGGTATATTATTATTATCTGGGTGTAATTTACGTATTCGTATTTTATAAACAACTCCCGCATTAGCACTATATCCTGTGTTGCGGGGGACTTTACAAACATACATGAAACGGACACAAAGAACACCCAGACTCAGAACAACAATTTGTAGATCACACAATGTGGGGTTTGAGCCCACAACGCTCTGCGCAATAGGAAGTGGCGTGGCGACCGCTTAAACTACTTCGCCATCAGTGCAGTCAGTTCTAATAGAAGTTAATCTATAATGTGAATGTATCTTATATGTATGTACTTTCACTGATTCTTACCGAGTGAGTGAGGGTTTCGGCCATCTCTCCTCTTGAATCTGAGGGAAGACGGGACTTAAAAGGTGGAAAGGCACTTGTGAGTCTTCAATTACAGCTGTTTGTGCACTTACCATCAGATGACCAGTCTGCTCGTTTGCCTCCTATGCAATGAAAAAAAAAACTGATCAAAATGTGTTGTGTCTTAAGTATTAATGGCGATAGTTCCTGTTTATAAGTAACTAGCTCTTGCCCGCGGTGCCGCCCGCGTTATGTTGGTTATCGCGGTAAAAAGCCTAAAGCTCCTTACCAAAATGTCATTTAAATCAGTTCAGCGGTTATTGATTCTCTATACTAATTTCTACCTCTCTTTTCACTGCCTTAAAGGATGATTTCTAATACAATAACTAATAAGTAATAAAAACTATCCTATGTCAATTCCCGGGACTCAAACTATCTTTATACCAAATTTCATCTAAATCGGTTTAGTGGTTTAAGCGTGACGAGGTAAGAGAAAGACGGACAGACAGGCAGACACACTCGCATTCATAATATTAGTATGGATAATTATTTAAACAATTTTAATTATCTTATTCATATCAAATTTATCTACGAAAACAATGCAAAGTTGAGAGTCAATTATTACCTGTTTAGCAACAGCAGAAGGACTTCAAACTGTACTCAGATTAATTCAGTGCTTTCAAATCATTGATTGGCACTTATTTTGATTCGAACTCGAATACAATTGGCTAATCAAAGCGGCCCGAGGCCCATAATAATATCAGTTGAATTGGGCCACAAATGCTGTAATTTTGAAATATGATTTTATAAATTGACTTTGAATGGTGATAAATTTGAATGAGTTTATTCCCAGATAGTGGTATTCGATGTTATGCTTTGTTTGGTTAGGACAGGAGGAAAATTACTCTTAAAGTGTGTGCTGCAGTATTGTGACTAAAATAGTTTTTTTTTTTAAAGAGTACTCCCGCATTAGGAATATATTCTGTGTCTCTAGTGACTTTACAAATATACATGAAACGGACACAAAGAACACCCAGACTCAGAACAACAATTTGTGGTCACAGACAGTGTCGTCCCATGTGGGGATCGAACCCACAACAGTCAAGGCAATAGGAATCAGGAAGGTGAGCGCTTAAACGACTACACCATCAGTGCAATCGATTTTATGAGCAGATGGTAGTGACACAAAATTTAAAAACTCGAAATTTCTCCTTTCTTTATGAAATAGAGACCACCCCTGGACACCTGCTACTCAAGAGATCAAGTGACCTACCTTTAAATGCCTCAGCCGCCAAATTAGGGGGGAGGGGGCAAGGGGGAGATGGTCTTCTGGGACACCGGTATTACTTCGGTCGTGCCGGGCCAAATGTGCCGAAGAATGGCTATCTCATGATGAATTTACTATTAGTTGTTTTACTTATAGTAAAAAAAATTAATTGAGGGTTCTTACAACTGATCAATCTGTTAGTCTACAGCAGTTCACTGCTGGACATAGGCCTCTCCCAAATTGCGACGCAGTACAAGGTCTTTCACTTACCGCGTTCTGTCCGTCCCAGCTACCTTCTTGCATAGGGTTTTTACAGAGAAGTGTAAAAAGGCAATATTGTTATGTTCTATGGCGAACACTTAAATGAAAGACATTTGAAAATCAAAATCTTTATTACCAACTAAGTGTACATACGAGTATATGGTCTTATAATTTTATCAGTTTAACATTGACTCCTACTTTAAAGAGAAGATATGAGAATCTACGAAAGGAAAGCAACAATAATAAATTCCTACTACACAGATTTAATAAATACTCCAGTAAAGACATACACAATAATGTTTATACTGGGGTATTTCATTTTAAACAAAATGTTTCGGGTATTTTACTTTATGAACGAAAACCTTACTAAAACAAAGTACAATTGTAAAAGCTACAGAAACTAAACCACCAACTAAATTCATCCTCTCTCGTAAACGGTTTTCTAAACTTCAACTTCATTTAGAATTTCTGAAATATATTGATCAGGAACAATACCAATTACTTTCAATAATTGAATTTGAAAAGTTCATCTCACTGAACCAAGACTCTTTGCGTTTGTTCCTTGTTAATTGATTTCACTTTAAAACACTGTTTTTTTTTGGTAAAAAGAAGAAAAACTAGTATGCATTTTCTGTATATTAGTGATACTTTAAGTAAAGAACAGCACTGCAGAGAGAAGGAAAACTTGACACAAACCCTATACCAACCCGTCTGGCGAGCGTGGTATAGTAGGCCAAAACCTCCTTTCTCAGGAGAGGCTTATGTCCAGCAGTGGACTATTGAAGGCTGTTGATGGTGAGTGATACTTTAAATCCATATATAGTATTAAAAAAATCACCTGACTTCTCGTATCCTAGCTGGACATCGAACCCATAACCACCGGTTTAGCAGTCAGGGCCACTAAACACTACATCAACATTGCAAAGGATTTTAGTAGGTTTTTTGCGCCTGATTGATATCAATCGTTTTCGGACGGGGCAAAGCAAAAAGTCAATTATGGTAAGAACATTAGATAATACAATGAAGCTATGGTAAGGTATAGAACAAATTTCGGATTTGTAAAGGGACTGTGGATAAATGCGTGGTATGTCGCTACAATAGAAATTGAGGATAGTCCGACCAATCGACATTTCAAGTTGAGAAGTTGTATATGTGCTAATCATCGTGAAACTTTTCACACTGTGATACAGGCTTAGCAGTTACTCCGTAGTTCGGTGTGTTTTCAATAGATGGCACTGAAAGATGTTTTTGTTTTCATGTATGTATAAGTCGCCACATCAAACAGTCGGAACGGAGTGCCGCTAGTTCGGTGTGGAGATTGTTGTACCACGCGGAATAATAACTTCACACATATCACACACGGCCGTCTGATCCCAAACTAGGCAGAACCCGTGCTATAGTAACTAGACTGCTGATAAAAATTCTTATATATTTCTAAATACATACATATTATAGATAAATTACACCCAGACACAGAACAAATGACCTTGCTCATCACACAATATTTGTCCTGGGTGGGTATCGAACCCACGACCTCCGGCTTAGTAGCCACTAACCACTAGCTAGACCAACATGCCCGTCAAATACAATTTACAGGAATAAAATTTACTTATGTCGTTTTTACACTAACAACACAGTTCATACACTAACGCCATTATAATTAAAAACTCTGCAGGTAATATTTGTTTACATGTAGACAAAACACTTTTCCAGACACTATTTCAAGAATTACGATTTAATTACACTAGGTGACTCGAGATGGTGTGTTCTACGCAATTATCGTGTAATTTTATCACCAGAATAAAGTGTGGACATCTAAACTGCTCGCATAAAACAATTTAGACTTGGAGATTTACTACACTGTTTCTTCTTTTCCTGTTGTTAATATTCCATATTACTGAACTAAAATTATTTTTGTCAAGAGATTTGAAATGCACGATTCTATTGTGGCGTTTAATTAAATAATCAGGAACTAAATTTAATTTTGATCTTTATTGAGATCTTTTTCGGTTGTGTTGTACTGTTGTTGGTTACAACACAACCAAAAAAAACTCTATAAATATTAAGTCGATTTTAAATTTGGTTTTATATAAATATTATAAAATATTCAACACTATTTTACGTCAACTATTTACGTCTTGAACTAAAACAGTTTTAGTCTTAAAATTTTAGGAACTGTATCATAGTGTATTTTGTCTACTTCAGAGAATTTTAGTACAACTCAATTTACATTAATACTCTAAAAACAACAACTATTGCCAGCATATCACCATCACTGGACGGTCATCCATTTAAATAGCCATGATAAAGATTTCAGCACTAAATAATGGACGCCATTAGGTAGAAAATACTACCCCGTCAATAGATCTCTATCAGCGTTTGTGTAATACTGTAGTTACACACTTTTTATCTGCAATGCGTTAAATAGAAAAAAGGTATTGGATAAATTTTCGGTTTAAACACAGCGCAGAAAAAAATAAATTGTAAAATCATTGTAAAAATCTTTATTGCTCTATTCGTTTGTGCGTTGTTGCGAAACCAGGTGATATATATTTTGTAAAAGTAGTTTTTATAGCAATAAAAAAGGTAAAACAACTCGTAGTTAAATCTACTTCCTCTTTTGCTTGGTTGAGACTTAACACATATACACTGCTAGTTAAGTTTGTTCTTTGTTATACAATTTGATAATGTAATTTTGGTTTGGTTTTAATTAACATTTTAAAGATGCTAGTTGTTATACTAATTCCATGAATGAATTGAATTAATGCTGAAAAATGGGCAATAAAATTCCAGAAATTATAAATTCGAGCCCCATCTTAATTATAAATTTATCGTCTTGTATAACAATATGTTTCAGTACACTTATATTTTTAGTCAGTACATATATAAACATACAATTCACATCTAGACAAATAAATAAAATTGAAGTGTCTGATTGTAATATCAAAATAAAAGGTTTTTTTCATGCTTACACGGTTATTTACACGATACCTATGCCTAATAACCAGTTTAAATATTTTTTGTCTGTCTGTCTGTTTGTTTCGTTTTACTACCAGTTAGCTGTCTATATAAGGAGTAACTTAGGCTATTTTTCCTCTCAGAAAGACCTTGAGAAATTGTGCCCAGTCCGGGAATCGAACCCGAGGCCTCATGGACTGCAGTCACGTACCGTACTACACCACCACCTACCGTAGGACACCGCTAGTATATAATATATATACAAGTATAGCGACATATTTAGTCAGCATAGAGGGCAAACGAGCAGACCGTCCAATTTAAGGCCCCCCCCCCCCGTGCAATCAGCAGAAGAGGAGGTTTGGGCTACGGTAACTTCTCTGAAGCGCAAGGAAAGAATTACTTAACACCAGTTTTGTGTGGAGCTGAGCTGCCGGACTTACATAAGTATCCAAACTTAGTATGATAGCGTTAAACCGCAGCGGCAAAGCTTCTTAGTGCGTGTGTTACCATCACAATCAATTTGTCTTACTTACCCACTTGGTTGCAATAATAGGGGTAACGCAAACAGTAATAAATATATAAATAAATATTTGTTTCTGAATGGAACTCAGGTGAGATCCATCTGAGGTATAAATTCAGTTTTAATCGATATAAAAAATGAGTAATTTTGTATTAAAGTGTATTAAACCTCCTTTAAGGAGAGGCCTATGTCCAGCAGTGGACTAGTATAGGCTGTTGATGAAACACTTAAAAAAAGGAGAAGTTCTCAATTCAATTTTATTTTTTATGTTTGTTACTTCAGAACTCCTTTTTATGAACCAAGTCAGCATCACAGAAACGGATAAAATTTCATCCAGAAAGAAGTGCATAAATTTCTTGATGGTTGTTTTATGATACAGGGGCAAAGATAACGAGTCACTTGATACACCGACAAAGAACCAGTCATCTGATAGTAAATGACGATAACACCAACGAGGACATGCATTACTAGCCTTTGACACAGGAGTACGCTCTTTTACGTGACGACGCACAGCAAGAAGTTCTAATATTGAAGGAGCAAATAGATAAATTACAACAGGAACTACTTAGCGCACATGCAGAGATAGAATCTCTGACTTTACAAAACATACACTTAACACAAATAAATGAAGAGATAACAAAAAAAACAGAGCTTTACAAAAACATTGCACACAGTCCAGCAAAGAGGAAACAACCACAGACCCCGAAAAAACTGGCACTAACCAATAAACAAACTCAAACAGACAACATAAACAACGAACCCAACACTAAAACAAAAATTGGAAGTAAACGCGTCTCAAATAAAACGATAAAGGGACCAATTATAGAGGGTAAATCATCATCTATGCCAGTTCCCCAAAATAACTTATCGATTGAAAATACAAACCCAACACGGAGAATCTGTATACTGAGTTCGAATAATACTAACAAAATACTTACAATTGCTGAAAATACCTTGAATATGAACACTCAAATGTGTCACTATCTAAAAACTCAATGCAGCGTTCAAGAACTCATCAAAGGAATCGAAAATAAACTGCAAGACTTCACATTGGATGACTTCTGTATCATTTTAATTGGTGAAACAGATTTCAATACGACTAAGGACTTTAGTAATCTGATACTAGCTATAAGAGAATCTTTAGAAAATATACAACACACAAATGTTATTATATGTGCTCCGACGTATAGGCTCAATAGTTACCTGAATATGTATAATTGCAGAGTCGAGTACTTTAATAATCTTTTGTATCTCGATGTCATAACTCATAAATATTGCTACTTTATTGATTCAAACAAGCACCTAGCTTGTGACTACTCAATCTTTTCCAGACATAGTGGTAAGATAAATAACTTAGGCATCTACACAATTTTCCACGACATTAAAAAGTATATAGAAGGTATAGTACACTATAACAGTAAAATAGAAAAAGACTCCGTTCATTTAAACAAACATAACTTCATAAGTGACAACGACGAGAAAAGTCCAGAAACTACCTTTTTTCTACGATAAATGTTTGCATATAATGCATCAAAACATAGCTGGACTGTTGAATAAATCAGATGCTCTTACAGTATGCCTTGAAGAGCTTAAAACATCAAAAATTGAAATAGACGTGCTTTGTATTAGTGAACATTTTATGACAATATCATGTCAGCAATTTTTAACAATTCAGAACTACACTACTGCGGCATGTTATAGTAGGAATGATTGCAAAAGGGGAGGTACTTGTATCTTGATTAAAAAGGGACATAATTGGAAAGAAATTCACGAAATTAAAAAATTTACAATAGAAAAAAGTTTTGAATGTTGTGCAATAGAGCTAACTTCTTATGACACAGTGGTAGTATGCTTGTATAGAGTGCCTAAACTAAATAACTTAAATATCTTCTTTAGACAACTAGAGTCATTGTTGAAATTTTTGAACAAAAAACCTAAAAATCATATTGTAATTGCAGGTGACTTTAACATAGATAGACTTAAACGTAATAATTTCACTCTTGAGATGGAATGTCTATTGTCAAATTACAATTTATCACTTGAACTAAATCAGCCGACTAGATTGTCGAGCCTAACCTGCATAGATAATTTCGCACATAACCTACATAAAAAAGTGATACGGGACCTTGTGTCGGACGTTCGCAGGGATTGGTGCTCGTCGGCGGAGGACTTATGGATCACTCTAACGTTACATCGTAGCAAACCTAAGGTGTGTTATAGAATTCATATTTGTGTGGTGTACATATGCAGCGACAATCGTGGCAGTCCGTTAATGGTACAACTGAACACTTTTTCAAACAATCTTAGTGACTTAGTTCTTAGGAACCCTACAGACAAATTTATTGTCCTGGGAGATTTCAACCAACCTAATATTGTTTGGCAGCCAGCCGCCGACAGTTGTTCATTGGAACAGAGTAACCTACAAGGTGACATTCAGACTTTTCTCGTGGACTCTTTTAACATCTGCAGCCTTTCACAATATAATAGTCACAGTAATAATAATAATAGGATACTGGACCTGGTATTGTCAAATAATGAGGTATGCGTCTCGCGATGCACTGACCCGCTCGTGCCAGAAGACCCGCATCATAATGCGTTATGTATCACCGCTAACTTTGTTGAGCTGCACAGCCTATCTTCTCGTCCGTATCGCAAGTACTTCTATCATTTGGGTGACTATGTCACGATGCAAGCTGAATTAAATCATGTTGATTGGCACCGCGAACTGAGCTCTGGATCACTTGAGGACGCCACCACATACTTCTATGACACCATCAATCGACTGCGTAACGTCCACATCCCAAGTAAGATCACTAAACCTTATGCTAAATACCCACCTTGGTACAAAATCCCGCTGATTAAAATGATAAAAGAAAAAGCCAAATACCATTCAAAATTCAAAAAATATTGTAACATCTCTGATTATCACTCCTTTGTAAAATTACGTCAACGGGTCAAAGAGTTCGAGAACCAATTATTTATAAAGTATATATCTAACATCGAAAACAATATTCAGAAAAATCCACGAGCCTTCTGGCGTTATGTTAAGTCTAAACGACTATCAATTCAATATCCAACTGTGATGCAATTCGGTCAGCATTCCACTAGTGATGGTGAGGAGATATGCGATATGTTCAATGAATATTTCTATTCCAACTTCTCAACAAGCCCTCACGACAGCTCTTCGCGGAACAGTGGGCAGAACATTGAACAGGTCGCCTCATGTATTACATCCATCGAAGTCAGCAGGGATGAACTTTATAATTTATTAAAACATGTGGATACTAATAAGTCGGCTGGGCCGGACGACATCTCGCCTGTATTGATTATGGGTTGTGCCAATAGCCTCGTCATCCCTCTCTCTATTCTATATAGGCGGTCTCTTGATACCGGCGTGATGCCTACAATCTGGAAGTCGGTGTATATAACACCGATACATAAAAAGGGACCTAAAAATATGATTGAAAACTACAGACCCATCTCGAAGCTGTGTGTGTTCGCAAAGATTTTAGAAAAAATCGTATACAGACAAGTCTACGCTGCCCTCAAACTTGGTTTTGGTGAACACCAACACGGCTTTCTAAGGGGTCGTTCTACCACATCTAATCTTATAGTGTGTTGTGACTTTATTTCTAAATTCATGTCACAAGGGTCACAGGTCGATGTTATATACACCGATTTCAGTAAATGTTTCGATAGAATAGATCACACAATCTTAATGCGTAAACTTTTGAGTATGGGTGTCGGCGGCAATTTGTTTCGATGGTTTACATCGTACGTGGAAAACAGATGTCAGACTGTTGTACTTAATGGTTATACGTCTAGAAGAACACTTACAAATATTCCTTCGGGCGTCCCGCAAGGATCGCTGTTGGGACCTCTGTTATTTAATATATTCATCAACGATATAGATAACTGCTTCCTAACCTCAAAAATTATTCTTTATGCTGATGACTTGAAAGTAATGAAACAGATAAATAGGGTCCAGGACGCCATAGAACTACAGGAAGATCTCAATAGATTTCAGGCGTACTGCAAAACGAATAAACTGGATTTAAATGTCAATAAATGTTACGTGTGCTCCTTTACACGTAAACATAGCCCAATATTTCAGGTTTACAAATTATTAGATACCCCATTGTCTAGAGTCAGTAACATTAAAGACCTTGGTGTTACTTTTGACTCGAAACTACTGTTTGATACACACATTTATAACATTGTTAGCAAAGCCTCCAAAGCATTGGGATTCCTAATCAGAGTTTCAGCAGACTTTAAAAATATTAAAACAATAAAAATACTTTATTGTTCCCTAGTTCGCAGTCACTTAGAATACTGTTCTCAAGTGTGGAATCCAATGTATAACGTCTATATTGATAGAATAGAGCGCATTCAGAGAAGGTTTTTAGGATATATACAGTATCGTTGTAGTTGCTATTTACCTGATTACGTGACCCGGTGTAAAAAATTTCATATTCTTCCACTCATTGAAAGAAGAAAAATAGCGGATCTGTCGTTTCTATTTGGCATCATGAGAGGAGCGGTTGACTCCTCTGAACTTGTGAGCAAAATTGCTTTAAACGTCCCGACAGCGCATCTTCGACGATTTAACTTGTTGCATGTTCCCATTGTAGATTCTAAGTACAGGCAAAACTCATACATGATCAGAGCGAGTCGCATGTATAATGCAGCATGCCGGAGTGTTGATATCGACATTTTTTCTTCTAGTGTCACTAAATTTAAAAAACAACTGGGCAACGTTTTCTTCGACCAAGCATAACAAACAAATCACATTTATAATAATACCTATGTCTACTGTCCTATCATCCTACCATGTTCAGAGTTGTCTTCATTGTTCTAGCAGTGAAAACTTTTAATTGGCCTTCACCTATTAGTCTTATATCAATTGTAATTCTAGCT
The DNA here is from genome assembly GCA_902825455.1 of Arctia plantaginis. Taxonomy (NCBI): domain Eukaryota; kingdom Metazoa; phylum Arthropoda; class Insecta; order Lepidoptera; family Erebidae; genus Arctia; species Arctia plantaginis. The sequence continues at coordinate 7,195,672 of CADEBD010000226.1, read as the reverse complement.
GTAAGTTTTCCTAAAATATAAAAATAAAATAAAAAATAAAATAAAATAAATCTAGGCAACAAAACAACTCATAATGCACAGGGTATATGCGAAATCTTTAACAATCACATAATTGAAAAAATTAAACCAATACCAACTAGACAATATAATCCCATTCCAACACACGCAAGCTACAAATCAATGGGCATACTCCCAAGTTCTCCTCATGATGTATTGAAAATAATAGCAGCCTTAAAAAATACGTCCAGTGTGGGTCACGATGGGGTATGTACGAAAGTCATCAAAAGGGTCGCAGATGGCATTTGTTGTCACCTAAGCTACATAATCAATCTCTGTATCAACACGGGTATATACCCAGACGATCTAAAGATTTCAATAATGAAACCTATTTTTAAAAATGGCAACAAAGAAGACCTTGATTGTTATCGGCCGATTGCACTTATATCCATATTCTCTAAAATAATTGAAAAATATCTTTATGCACAAATCTACGATTATTTAGACAAATTTAAGATACTTACTGACGCCCAAAAGGGATTTAGAAAGAACAAAACCATTAACTTGGCAATCTTTGACTTTATGCATGACGTCATGACCAATGTTGACAAAAAAAAGGCTATCTGTGCAATATTTTGCGATATATCACAGGCGTTTGACTACGTGGACCACAACATATTACAAAAAAAATTGGAGGTTTACGGTATACGGGGAAATGCACTCCAATTGATAAAATCATATTTGGAAAATAGACTACAATATACCGAAATCACAAAAATAGACAGAATTAAAAAACGGGAAGTTACATACTCATCGGAATATCACTCTCCTATGTTTGGAGTGCCACAGGGGAGCGTGTTAGGTCCTTTATTGTTTCTGCTATATATAAATGACTTGCCACGAGCATCTAAATATCCTATGACACTTTTTGCTGACGACAGTACTGTTATCGTAAATTGTAAAAATGAACACACTTACGAGAGCGACATTAATGAGACTATTACGTGTATCATAAATTACCTAAACAGTAATAACCTAAAAATAAATATAAAAAAAACTAAAGTAATGTTCTTTGGTCAACGTACTCTGATGCCATATGTTAATGTACACCATGAAAACAACACATTAAGCAATGTAGATACAACTAAATTCCTAGGGCTCACAATAGATAAACGCTTAAATTGGAAAGTTCATACGGAAGAACTCTCCAAGCGAATCAGTTCTGCGTCATATGCCCTATTCAAACTGGCTCCGGTTTTAAATAAACATGCTCTACTAACAGCGTATCACGGTATGGTAGGATCAATCTTAAGATTTGGCATTATATTTTGGGGTAACTCAACGAATAGAGAACTCGTCTTTAAATCTCAAAAAAGAGTAATAAGAGCGATGTTTGGACTACAAACACTTGACAGCTGTAGACCATTTTTTAGAGACAACAGTATCTTGACTGTGCCGGCACTTTATATATTTGAAACAGCAGTCTTCGTTAAGTCTAATCCTAATATATTTAAACGTCTTCAAGACAAAACGATACGGAACAGACGAGATAATGATAGGTTATGCATGCGAAAGGCTCAAACTGCACTAATGAGCAAGAGTATTTTTTGCATGGCACCTAGAATTTACAACAGAATACCTGGGGCCATAAGAGAACTCCATCTACATTTATTTAAAGTTCACTTTAAAAAATATCTCATTAATAAATGTTTTTACACGATTGATGAGTTTTTAAATGACCGTGATACTAGTGTGCTTTGACGGTGACATTTCCATATTATCAATAATTTGACTTAACACATTTATTTGACCACTTAATTATTGTTATTGTAATTGCCTGATATTTGACCAATAAAACTGATTGTCATTAATTGATGTATTGCAATGTCTGTAGGTATCAGTTTCTGACGAAAAGTTTTGCACGCCTACCCGGCAGGATATGATGAACCTTTGTTAATTGAATTGTCCCACCCTGTACTCATATTCATGCAAATAAATGAAATTAAAATTAAAAATTGAAATTAAAAATTTATTGTTATTACTGATTTTTAAGGTAAACTTCGATTTAATTGAACATCAACACCGCCTTGAATTTGTAATTTATTATACCAGTATCTTCTTCTCTGTCGTGGCGCTCTTGGTAGAGCGGTCGTGGTTACCTTTAGATGGTAGAGGCGGACACAGCCCTTCGTACAATCGCCCGCCATCTCTCACTGTCGGTCCACCACATAGATACTCTGCCGCGGTATCTGGTTCCCTCCACCTTTCCCTGCACTATCAGTCGCTCTATGGAGTCGCTAATTCGCTTACAGACATGTCCAAAATACTGCAGTATGCGCGACTGTGCTGTGGTTGACAGACGTTCTGTGTATGCTCCTGGAGTATGCACACGTTACTGCGGAAGTCCGTCTACGATATCCCGAGCATTTTCTTCCAGGACCACATCTCTAGAGCCTCTATCTTCTTCTTAACCAACTCTCGAACTGTCCACGTTTCTGCCGCGTATACAAAAATGGGGAATATAAGAGTTAGTTCGAGCCTGATTTTGGATGCTTTAGTGAGGTTGCGATTACCCCACTTACTTATCTTCTCCATCGCATTTATTATATATATGTTATGGATCCGTGTGGTGACGGATTAAGAATACAGAGTGTCACCACCCCTGTTCATCCCGTGGGTGTCGTAAGAGCCGACTAAGGGAAAAAACTACGCAGAACAACGCACTGCAGAGAGAAGGGAAACTTGACATAAACCCTATACCAACCCGTCTGGCCAGCGTGGTATAGTAGGCCAAAACCTCCTTTATAAGGAGAGGCCTATGTCCAGCAGTGGACTGTTAAAGGCTGTTGTTGATGATGATGATGATGATATATATGTTTAGTAATCACAATGTCTAGTAATCACGACATGTGAAAGTTCTTTTTAGATTCAGACATCAATCGATAGTTATAAACTATCGAACGTATGGTTGTCTGATAGATCATTTATATGTCTAGATGGAGTGTCGCAATAAAACAAACGGGTCCACTTTGTTATGGTTGTATGTGTGACAGTAATAAGTATTATTACACACGCTAAACATAGCGTAATGGTGACAATATATCTATATTAATTCGATATAGATATGGCGACAGTGGAAAGGAATTTAGTGCCCAACCGTGAGACACTGTTTTTTCTTGCTTTCACAGCAACAGATACAGTAGTAAAGTGTATCTAGTCTATCAACGAGATTATTGATATAGCTAGATAGCTTGATTAAGCTCGATATACAACAGCAAAGATGAGTGTGTTCTATTAAGATCTTTAGCGTTGTTTTAAGCAACGCTGATTCAGATCATATACACAAAGGCAATCAGTGAATACATGCCTCGGTTTTATTTACCTGTCCACGTCTTTTGCAAATTCTATGTAACTTTCTCCGTAACTTTCCTAATGATGTGCCCGATCCAGTTGAATTCTTTGGACCATCAATTTTAGACAAACTAAGTTAGATAATTTGTCACAAACAGACATATTTATCAATAGTTGGTGTACTTTTTGGTCCATTTGTCGTTTGAACATTTATCAAAGTCAATAGCCATTAGCGCATTATTGAAGTTTAAGTATACGGTCAATAATAATAATAATATATCGCTTTAACAATAAAGCGATAGCGGTGTACAAACACCAGATATAAATATACAATAATTTAATTACCTTAAACTAGGTTAGTACAAGTGGCGGCCTTATCGCTCAGAGGCAATCTCTTATAGGCAACCGTGGTATGGAGAGAAAACATGAAGGGAAGGAGGTATTGGGTAGTGGCTGGTGTATTAGGAAATAGAAAAGAAGATGAAATTAAAGTAATATAAACATAACTATAAAAAGTGATAATTACACATAGTATGCATTTGTTGGACTTAGATGAATATATAGCATACTAGAGGGAATTTACTATGTGCTGAACACCGCTGGTGGTGTTTTTAGATACATATCATAGGTATAGATAGGCCCATACATATAGATAGGTAGATAGATATATTTCTTAATATGACTTTAGTTGGTAAAATTGTTTAAAAATAAAAAGAAATAATTAAAAATACACAGTCCGAGCAATAATCAGTTGGTTTATTAAACATCACATCAACAGCCTTTAACAGTCCACTGCTGGACATAGGCCTCTCCTTAGAAAGGAGGTTTTGGCCTACTATACCAGGTACAGGATTTTGTGTCAAGTTTTCCTTCTTTTTGCAGTACTGGTGTTCTGCATTGTTTTGCGCCCTTAGTCAGCTTTTACGACAATCACTGGATGAATTGGGGTAGTGACATTCCGTATTCTTAATCCGTCACTAAACAATATAAAAGAATGAAATCAGTCGAAAACCAGCCCTTTCCAAATGGTTGAGATTTGTGAGAAAAAATAAGATAAACACATGGCTACTCTTTAATTCACCAATCATGAAAATACAGAATCTGAAAAATAAGGGTACAGTATTCAGTAGTACAATAGTAGTACAGTGCAGTGTACAGTAGTACAATGGAGGATTACTTCACACTGCATTGGTATTAAATGTTATTATTTGAAACAGTTGGTGAATTCAAAACAGTGTCTCAAAAAGGAATTCCAATTCAAAACAACATGAGCAAACTTTCAGCAAACATCAATATAATATGACATAGGTACATGCATAGACAAAAGAAGTGTTTCCTACTAACATTTTTATTCTTAAGTGATAATAAATCTATGTTTGCAATAGTTCCTTTCCAAGGAAAAAGTTCTGTAGCAAGTTATACATTAAGAACACAATGAAACGCGCTTGCATTTTGCGGGTACCAACAGGTGGCGCTAACGTCTATTCAGAAATTTGTAACAAACTCAACGGCAACGATCCGAAAAGCAATTTTTACGACGTCTCTCATCTATTTTAATGGTCTCCTATAAAAGGAGTTGTATCTCAATTCGAATGTATTTTTTTAAATTTGTTACCTCAACCAATTTACGTGGGAGAGCCATGCTTGGCACATATGGCCCAGGCTCGACCGGAGTGACACCACGGCCTCACAGAAAACCGGTGTTAAGCAGTCTTTTTATTAATTTTTACTGAGTGAATGAGGATACCGGAGCCCAAACCTCTCCTCCTAATTACTTTAGGGGAAGAAGGGGAGGAATCAAATGGATACGCACTTGTGGCTCGTGAGTTACAGGTGTACATGGGCGGCGGCAGGTGCTTACCATCAGCCTACCAAGCCTATCTGCTCTTATGCACTCTTATGCCATAAAAATTACACAGGGTTAATGGGTAAGTCGATCTAAATACTTTAAGGGGTTGTAGTTGCCCTTATTTTTCTGCAGTTTAACTGTAATAGTTTTTTTTTAATTCGGTAAAGAAAAAAACATTTTTTTTCTTATTACTATTATTAACAATTTACTTCGGCCCAGTCGGTTAAGTTAACTACAATTTAAGTAATGGAAATTATAAAACAATATATCAACTATACAAAAACATTAAATAAAGGATATAAGATATAAAGTTATTACTTTTTGTCTCGCACTACCAACCTGTGGAACAAGTTATCGTCTGCGATATTTCCGGACCGATACGACCTTTAAGCCTTCAAGAAAGTAGCGTACTCCTTCCTTAAAGGCTGGCAACGCGCTTGTGACTCCTGAGTTGCAGGCGTTCATGGGCGGCGATAGTGGCTTTCCATCAGGTGACCCGTCTGCTCGTTTGCCCCATATTCCATAAAAAAAAAAGAAAATTAGGCAAAATTTCGGCAATTTTTATAAAAAATAAATAAAAGTCCAATATCTTGAAAATGCTTAGGTTTGGGATAAGGTTTCATAGTGAAATCTATCAGAAATGGTAGCAACTCAACCTCTTAAAGTATTTAGGTCGACTTATCCAGTAATCCTGTATATTGAGGAGAGTATAGGTAGGGTAGGCTTCCGTTTTATCCAATTCAAATTTAAAGAAAAAATACCACCCCTCTTTTTCCTCCGAAGCGTTTTTTCAACCTGTTTTGGTCGGCTTTTTCTACTACGATACGGTGGCTAAACTACGATTTTTTACGCCAAGCGCCTGCCATCAGATCAAATCAAATCTTTATTTGCCAACCAAGTGTACATAAATGGTCTTATAATAGTAATTTGTCTTAGTAGCCTTTTCCAGGCATTGAAAGAATAAATGATTATACACGTACAAGCATTTTAGAATAATAATAAGTTAGTTACTCAATAGTACAGTATAACAATTGAACAAATGATGCAAAATACAAAGGCATTCGACATTTTACATCGACACATATTCTTCTACTGTCCCTGACATTATTGTGTATTAAAACAGATTTTTCTTTTTTATAATTTGTGTTTAGGTATAATCATTCTGTTATTCGTGTAATAAGATATGTAATTTGTTAAGTGTATTTTGCTTCAAAGTATTCTTTAACTGAATAGAAACATTTTTCATTTTTTTTTTTTGAAATTGTTTTTTAATGAATAGATTAGATTCACTTTTCATTTGGATAGGTAATTTGTTTTATATTTTTACAGCAATGTAGTAGGGGCTCTGGTTTAGCATTACAATTTTATTTATTACCATTAACTTCACTTAATTGTCTAGAATTTTAATTTAGTCGTTTGTGTTTTTTTTTAGTTAAAGTTAAAGACAGTGATGTTATCAGCCTTAAATTCTTCCTCTCTTTTAACTGACACCATGGTTTAGCATGCTCTTCAAGACACGGAGTGGTCTCAAAGTATTAAAAATGGTCACCCATCCATATACTGACCTGGATAGGATTGCTTAACTTTGCAATGTGTTAAGCCACTCAGTTACCACTTAGCCACGAGCCCTTCAGCCAAAAATAATGTTTTCCTTAAAACTTTCTGACTAACTAGCTGACCCGCGCAACTTCGTCTGCGTCTCTCAATAGCAATAAATTTTCTCCGTTTTTGAAACATTCTTCATTGGTGCTCCGCTCCTATTAGTCTTAGCGTGATGATATATAGCCTATAGCCTTCCTCGATAAGTGATCTATCTAACACTGAAAGAATTTTTTAAATCGGACCAGTAGTTCCTGAGATTAGCGCGATCAAACAAACCAACAAACAAACTCTTCAGCTTTATAATATTAGTATAGATTACGACAGGCATATAGTAGTTAGTGATACTGATCGCTGAGAAAGACATCGTAGGTTCGAATCCGACCATAATTAAATATGGTGATTACTTGTTCTTTGTCTGTATGTAACCTTTTTATAATGTCATCATCATCAGCCTCTAACAGTTCACTGCGAGACATAGGTTTTTCCTTCACAATCAGAATCATATTTATTTTCAAAAATATTGGAAGAAATGGTAATCGAGATACAAATATTTTGACCAGAATAGTGGCATGCAAAAACATTAAATAAAATCAACAACTACCTTTTGCCCGCGGCTCTGCCCGCGGTTATGTCAGTTATCGCGGTAAAAAATTCCCTTTGTTATTTGCTGATAATGCAGTTTTCCATTAGTGAAAGAATTTTTAAAATCGGTTTAATTGTTTAGGCGTGAAAGCGTTACAAATAAAAACAATCTAACTCTTAACATTTATAATTAAGTATGGAAGTATGGATGGATTTTGAAATTTGTTTCATAAAATAGATATAGGTATTTTTTTCAGCAGTTTAGTTAAAATAAGGTTCTACCTTTTTTATTTTTCTGTGCGGAAATCCCCTTGGATATCACTCACCGGTGGTTATATCGGACTCGAACCAACCCAAAACCGCACGCCGTCTCGGGGATCCAGGTGTACAATAGGAAGGAAATCGCTGATACACCGACGTAACTCGGGCCATCTACGGCGTGTAAATGACCCCCTCCTGTGTGGAAACCCCTATCTCCCCTTTGTGCTCCCGAAGGGTCCATAAGATTCTACCTAATTTTGTATTAGAGAACAGCTAAAACAATTTAAATTAATTTTGAAAAAATAGGTTAATTCTACTAAACATTAAACCTAACAAATCAATCATTTGGTTACCTAATCCTGTAAATGAGTTCTTTAAATGGAAAGGAATGCTTTGGGTACAAAGACGAAAAGTTTTGTTGCGAGGGCGATTAATTCAAAGTTTGGGAAAATCTGGTTGATTAATGAACTGATTCACTGTTTTAATTGAAAGATTTATTAAGCAAAGTACGTAAGAACAATGTTCATGAGTCTAGGTAGTTGTCGTAGGTGTATTATTTGCGGTTATTAAGCGTTTCGTCATTGTGGGATCGTAATACGCTAGTAATTATCGCGTGTTGTTAAAATGTTGAATGGCAGTGTCAGAAAAACCTTTTTAATCGTTGTAATATTACAATATAATATATAATAAATATGAAAATACAGACTGCATTTTAGTATACTCATTATCAACAAAATAAATTAAAAAACAACAACTTTTTAAGAATGATGTGTAGGCCTACCCCTATTTTTTATATATTTTTTGAGTGATATTCATATCTATTTAAGTAATATCCAGTTTCATTTAAAATTAAATGACCTTCTGATGTGATGCCTGACACCGTTGCCGTAGTACTCTACTTGTTAAATGAGGGAGAAAATGGGTCCAAAACCAGTTAGGCATCCCAGGGCCTCTGAATCTGAGTATGAGTAAAACCGTCTAACTTGTAATAAAAAGTATGAACTGTCACCACCCGTAGTTAACGTGTGGGTGTCGTAAGACACCAACACGTTAATTACGGGTGGTGACAATACACCCACTAAGGAAGCTTGACACAAACCCACATCGTAGGCCAAAACCTCCTTTTTAAGGAGAGGCCTCTGTCCAGCTGTGGACTATCAATGGCTGTTGATGATGATGTAATAAATACTTTTTTATTTTATTTTAAAACATCATATTAACATTTGTGATTTTTTAAAACCATCAGGGAAACAGACAAGCCCTCCATCAACTGTTTATTTACATGAACAATATGACTTTTACTCTTTGAGGGCCTTTTTTTCAAATTATCAGTGATATTTACCCTTCCTCATTGTATAATTACGTGTAAACAATTGTCGGTTGTGTAAACATAGTTACAATTTAGTTCCGTGTTTCCGAGATCTGATAGAACCGTCAGAGTTAGCCGGACTTTTCAGTTTCAGCCGTTCAAATCGTATTGAATAAGTTTCGAATTAGTTTAACAAGTTCCTTGTTCGTATTGGTATATGTTGATAGTTCATACAGAGCTTATCAAAAGGGTAAAATCTATACGAAGTTTTACAATAGAACATTAATGTTTTGGCAGCTTGTTAGTACCTACTTGGAAATTTGCTATTGTATTGAAAACTTGCTGTAATCTAAGAAGCTGGCTTGAAGCGAATTCTCAAGCTATATCAAGCATGCTTCTCTGTGTTTTCTTGTCAATCATAGCGATTGCAACTTCTAATTTACGGTTTTGTTACCGATTGAACCGTGTGGTGACGGATTATGAAAACAGAGTGTCACCACCCCTATTCATCCCGTGGGTGTCGTAAGAGCCGACTGAGGGAGCAAACTACGCAGGACAACAACACTGCAAAGAGAAGGAAAACTTGAAAAAAATCCTATACCAACCCGTCTGGCCCGCGTGGTATAGTAGGCCAAAACCTCCTTTCTAAGAAGAGGCCTATGTCCACCAGTGGACTATTAAAGGCTGTTGATGAACCGAATGATGAGTAGACGTAGTGTGGTACTTTGAAACTGCTTGAATAAGAGCTCAAGTTTGAATCCAGTCTGATCCCAAATCAGGTAGATCCTGTACTATGGTATCCGTATTGTTGATAAACATTAATACATATATTTTCCTAAACACATGCAAATAATAGAAAAATGACTTCTAGACATAAAACAAACGGTCTTGCTCATCACTCATTTATTTGTCCTAGGTGAAAATACAATCCACGACCTCTGGTTTCGCATTAGGATCAGTCACAAGTCACCAACAAAATAAAAGTTTAAAAATTGGTAAAATTTAATTTAAATTACAAAGGTAAGATGAATTTTAAATATCATTCTAATCGTCAGATTTTTTTTGTATCAATAGGTGGTATACTCGTATATAACTCTTTTTTTTTTATTTTTACTAAAGTCGTTTCGTAAACATGTAAAATTACCTTAATTGTAAAAAGTCTTAATTTAACTTAAACTGGAAGATTACGTAGTTTTATAGTGAACATTGCTGATTTTCCTAAAAGTCTTATTTTTCCACATTAAGTTAAGATAAAACTTTATTAAAAACCATGGAATTTAAGGCTTTAAATATAACTTTATATTTAAAAGATGGTTACAAACTCATTGCAACCAAGGGTCGAGTCAACATTCACAAAGCACTCACACACATCACATGACCCCAAGGTAGCGCAGGTTTCGCCATAAAGTGCGTTGTAAAACTTGATGTGGAAAGTTTGAGGCTGTGTTGACTGGTGTACATAACTCGCTTAATGAGGAGGCCTGGAGGCTCCGAATTTCAACTATACAGATAAATGTTGATTGTGAACATTTCTGAAGAGATTTACGTAATATTGTTTTGTTATGGTATGGTGGTTGTTCTATTACAAGCGGCATGGTGACCTTACGTGGGTTGATGTGGGCTTATGAGTTTGAGGGTAAGCCAATTTTGAATGGATGTAGATAATTGAAAGTATTATAATTGTTATAAATGATACTTACGTCGTACACTCGTAAGTAAATCTAAATTAAACCTAACGGCAAAAGTCTCGATTTTAAGTTTAAGTTTTAGATTATGAAAATGCTGAAAACTTCAGTTTTTTTATGGATCAGGGTTCAATGTGCAGAATCACCGGCTGGTAAGTAACCAATGCATATAATATCATAATGGACATATGGACAACTTCGACTCCTGAGTAACAAATGTGGTGCCGCCCTTTGAGTTTATATTTTTTTTACCACATTCACACAACGTCATCTCATCCCAAACTAAGCAGAGCCTGTACTATGGGTACTGGAGAACTGATGCAAATATATATATATATATATATTTTGTAAATACATACACATTATACATATAAACACACGGACCAAATAAAACATTAAATGTTGATGCACATAAATGTTCGACTCGTGCGGGAATCGAACCCGTGATCTTTGGTATAACAGTCATTGACAGACGAGACCTGTCCCCGCCAGCAGTCCTCCTGACCTGCCAGCATGGCAGCAAGCATTGCTGTCATGCTGGCTGGTGAGAAGGGGTAATGCTATAGAAGTAGACCGCTGAACGGGATCGGGAGAGGGCCGATCCCGAGCGTAGAGGAGGTCGGTGGCGATACCAGCTGACGACGGGGCCGCAGGCTGCTAGAGAGTGGAGACTTCTGGTGGCAGATTAAATGCTGCGGTAGGCGATTGGATAGTGGAGTCACCACATACTTAAGGCTTCTTAGTCCCCGAGGAACAGGAGATCCGAAGGGATTTTAACACCCGTCAACAAAAAAAAAAAGAACTCTCGTGCTCCTCTCATAATGATTATTCCCTCATTAATACTAAACACTAAAAAGTCAGACAGATGGACAACGAAGTGACCATATAAAATTATTCCTTTACGGGACCCTAAAAAGATCAACGACCGCAATGACGAAGCCAAAAAAACTTTAGAAAATGTTAGATTGAGCGAGAATTTTTGGTGCGACGAGAAATTTACACGTGTAAACTTTGTGCATCTATTTTATGGTGACTGACCATGCTTTTAAGCCTCTCGGGAAAATTCAACTACCAAAACTAACAACTATGTCTATTATACTCTGTAGAGCAAACTAACGGGGAATGAAGGTTCTTACAAATATTTATACAGGGTGTGTGTTATTAAAAAATTAACAAAAAAATCTGAAATGCTGACATATATGTATTTATATTATATATGGTATCGTGTCCGTGAGTCATAGTAAAACTGTTACAAGGACATGATCATTATTTTAAACAAGCTGATTCTTAATTAACTTTTACTCTGTAATTTAAGGTACTATTCAGAATCGAGCAGCCAACGGAAATTGTTGACAGCATATTCAGGTTCTGCACATACAGTTTATGCAGCTAAAGAGTGCAGTCGGAATGTTTCCGAGAGTGGCAGTACATGCTGTGACTGCACAACCAACACGTGGTGGTAGCTATTATTTGGTCTTAAGGAACTTATTTTTCTGGTAAGAACTCGTCCGTATTGTTTGCACATGCAGCCGCCGTCCGCTGCATGAGCTGCTCAAGCGGTGATAGGAAGCCATTTAATATGAATACATAAAAATCCGATTACACTGATTACAATTTAACATTATTATTTTTTTTATTTTAGAGTTGGCAGACGAGCAGATTGGTCACCTGATGGAAAGTGACTATCGCCGCCCATGAACGTCTGCAACTCAGGAGTCACAAACGCGTTGCCGGCCTTTTAGCAAGGAGTACGCTCTTTTCTTGAAGGTTTAAAAGTAATATGAAATCTAAATAAGTAAAACGTTTTATACGCTTAATCACAAATATAAAATTTCAAACGACTTTGTCGATTACAATTTTTATGGTCATTTTGAATGACTTTATTTTACTGTTAATTTACATAGTTCATCCTTCAAGCTCATTTTATTTGATTTCCTTTTATACTCTATATTATTTGAGAAATGAGATTTCACGGCCGAGTAATAAATACTTAATTTAAACATTCTTTACCGGTTCGAGCACATCCTATATCTATTGTCAAAGTGTGGTAATAAAGTTTTTTACCCATTTTCAGTCGCTTTATACGGCGGCGGCGTTTCGTAGCCGACTAGCATTTTAAATAGTAACTAAAGCTAATTTTTGCTTTCTTCCGAGATATTTTTTAAAAGCTCTTACAAAAAACGGCCTTTGTTATACAGCGTGCTCATTCAACATCATTTCGTTCTACAGGCTATTTTTAATTATTACGTAGGTTTTTACATTTAATTGCTGTTAGTGGTGCTTGTATAAATGTTAATGTCATGAATTATAGTAATTCTAAAGCGAAAGCTTTTAAATATTAGTTTTAGTTTTTTTTATATTTATTAATGATATGTAACTTGAGTAAGGGCTCTCGGGGCATTCCCGAAATAAACTAAAACCATTTTTAGTAAATATGAATCTCTTGCGAATTATTCAAATGGTTAGAACAAATTTCTCTGATTTGGTTGGGGACAGGCATCGCCAGCGCGTTCCATGGCACTACCGTCACCACACATAATTCTTTAGACGCTAACAATAATCACACGCGCCATACAAGATTATACATTTATACGATACAGATATAGTTAATAGCTCTCATAACGTATTTATTTCGACCAACATCCATAGGAGACGATTTCAAACACACACACACACACACACACACACACACACACAAAGCCATTATCAAAATCTATCACCTCAGAAAGTGGCAGATTTTAAAAATGGTTTCCTACAGAGATACCATAAACAAAAAAAGAACTGAATACTTTTCTTCGCCAGTCGAACTTTTATTTCAAATGAAATCATTTCAATTAACTTTTAATTCAACCCTCACCCCGGAAGGGTTCCATCATAACATAATATATTGTTTTAATGGTTCAATTTGCCAAATGCCAAGCTCAATTTAAAGATGGCTATTTCAATCAAATGGCCAACATTTGTCTCAAGTTTGGCCCAATTGTTGAAACTTAGTAATAAATTGGTATTATTTGTAATGCCATCAGAGGGTAGACTGTAAAAACGGAATTGATGAGGTCCAATAAAAACCGTTTTGATGGATTTCTTGTGATGATTATGGTCGTTATGTTTCGTAAGGAGACATTTTTAAGCTATTAAAACTGCTCGTTTTGTACTAAGATTGATGTCGTGATTTTTTAACTTGTTTTTTTCTGTGTAGTATGAAAAAGTTCAGAATATAAGTCAGTTTTATGTTTTTTTTTCTGAATATAATTAGGAATATATATCGTGTGTCGCGGGGGGCTTCACAAACATGCATGAAACAGACACAAAGTACATCCAGACTCACAACAAAAATTTGTGGATCACACAAAGTGGTGTTCCATATGGGGATCGAACCCACAACACTCAGCGCAGTAGGATGCAGCGTGGCGGCCGCTTAAACCACTACGCCATCCATGCAGTCAACGTCAACATGTCAAGAATAAAGGCACAATTTACTCCGTGTGTGTGTTTATATTTCTTATTGTCGTCATATCGTTGGTTCGATTCCCACATGGGACGACACTTTGTGTGATCCACAAATTGTTGTTCTGAGTCGGAGTGTTCTTTGTGTCCGTTTCATGTATGCTTGTAAAGTCCCCAGCAACACAGGATACATTCCTAGGGCGAGAGTTGTCTTTTTAAAATAAAAAAAAACATCGAGTGATTGAGATTACCGAAGCCCAAACCTTCCCCCTGATTTTGAGGGGTGCGATAAAAGGGTGAAAACGCACTTGTGACTTCAAGAGGTGCAAGTTTTCCATGGGCGGTGGCAATCACTAACCATCAGTTCACCCATTTGCTTGTTTGCCCCCCCACACCATAAAAAGCAGATTATAAGATATTAAATTCGTCCCAAGTGTATTATAATATAGGCATACTCGTAAAAGAGGGGATTCACGCTAGCACGTTAGCACGCATTGGCGATGTGTGACCACGGCTAATGAATCCTGCTTGAAACCTGATTGAACTCAAAGAACTATAACACCTGTTAGGTCAGAGATTCCCAAAGTGGTCACAATATATATAATATATGAAACTTTCAAGATACTAAGTTGTGTTACGTTTACCAACTTGTTGACAACTGACTATTGATTTTGTTAAATTTTGATGAGAAAACGATGTCAGGTTTGCTCACTTAACCAACGGCAAAGTTTTTCAATTTATAAGTATTTTGTATCAATTGAAAAAAAGCTAGAGGTATGACTTTTAAGTAATTTGGCTATGGGGTCTGAGGTATCAGTACATTTTGGAAAAGGGGTCTTTTGCCTAAAATAGTTCGGAAATCCCTGCGCCCGCGTGATCGCGTTAATTCGTGTATACATTACACAATATACTTATTTTGTAAATGTATAAATGAGTTGGTTTGTTTGTTTCGCTTTCACGCCTTAACCACAACACAGATTTTAAAAATTCTTTCACCAATTTAAAACTACATTGTCAGCGAGTGACATAGGCTACTATTATCGCGATAACCGACTTGCACTCCGGCGGAGCCGCGATAAATAAACAGAAGGCCTGATGGTCATGTAGCGACATCCACACACTTAAATATAGTTTAGTGCCATCTAACGAAGACACGGTGAACTACTGAGTAACTACTAATCCTGTATCGCGATTTAAAAAGTCTTTATGCATATTATATACAACTTCTCAACATCAACCGTTGACCCGCAGCCCACCAGGCATGTTAACATCGTCTGGTTAGAGGATCCTTCCATTGTGTTGGTGGGACATGACACTTGTTCCTCCGAAGTCAAATTTCAACCATTATTTCATCATCATCAGCCTATTGCAGTCCACTGCTTTACATACGCCATTATTTAGTAAGAATATGATATTTCACAGTCCTCAATTATTTTATTATACCTTACATATATAATAATAATAATAATAATATTCTACCACATACACACAACGCCATATAGTCCCAAACTAAGCAGAGCTTGTACTATGGGTACTAGACAACTGATATAAATACATATATACTTTTTTCTTTTTGTAAATACATACATATTATACATAGAAACACCCAGACCAAATCAAACATCAAAAATACCCAGCCAAAATATTTCACAGTTCAGATTACTTTGTGTGCGGAATATGTGCCTTAAAAAGGGGTGCAAAAAAGTCTTTAAAATGTACTACTACGTAAACGCACCAGATTTTGTTTTCTAACCTTCCTCCTTGATAATATACACGTCCCATAGGCGTGCAGGACCATCTGGCGCCTTGTGCAAACATCGTCGTGCCTTGTACACGTGTAATATGTAGTCATGTCTTAAGTAACACCTAACTACTGCATTACATCTTCGAATAGCCAGATTATATTGACCATTGAGTAGCTGTCTATATAAAAAGTAACTTAGGCTATTTTTTCTTTCAGAAAACGCTAACGCTAACGCACTAACGATTTTCAAATTTCATGCGAACGAAGTCGCGGGCACCAGCTAGCTTGACTGCACCGATGGCGTGGTGGTTTAAGCGGTCGCCACGCCGCTACCTACTACGCCGAGTGTTGTGGGTTCAAACCCCACATGGGACGACAGTTTGTGTGATCCACAAATTGTTTGTAAAGTCCCCCGCGACACAGGATTTATTCCTAATGCCTAATGGAGTTGTCTTATTAAAAAAGAAAGAAAAAAAAATTAGGGTAAGTTACAAGTATAATACAGGCAATAATGAATTCTTTCATCATAAATAATAAGCATCATTTCGTATCTCATACAATCATGGAACAAATAATTGTCTCACCAACAAGCTCGTACGTCACTAATGTGTGACGTCATTAATCAGGGGCTAAGTGCTAACGTCTCGCGTTATAATTGCTAATATCATTACCACGTACTTTGATTATGGCCATAATTGATGACAGGAATTACTTGGGAGCGTTGTATGATGAGGTATTAATGTATGAGGATTTTAAAATTCGATGTTCTTGTTGACATTCTGAGGAAGGGAAAATATTATTATAAAGAATTCATAATAATATACCTCTCACATTTCACACACGGCCGTCTGACCCCAAACTAGGCAGAGCCTGTGCTACGGTGACCAGACTGCTGATAAACATACTTCTATATTTTTAAATACATACATATTATAAATAAATTACACCCAGACACCGAACAAATGATCATGCTCATCACACAATACTTGTCCTGGGTGGGATTTGAACCCACGACCTCCGGTTTAGCAGTCAGGGGCACTAACCACTAGACCAACAGGCCCGTCATGTTTGTTCATTAATCGCATTTAGACCAGGACTTTTCTTAGGAAAATACTTATGTCTACGGCTTTTGAAGCTACAATAAATGTTTGTTACTTCTACTAGGCTGTTTGAGGTTAGTGAGGTTTTTGATTTCCGAGCTTGTTTCTTACAAATGGGCAATAATTGTTTCATGATTCGATGATTAGTTCTGTCTTCGCATATAGTTTATCTACGAGTATAATATACTGGCTATACCCTTTTTTTCTTTTTTTTTTCCCCTCGGATACCACCTGTCGGTGGCATGTCGGACTCGAACCTACTAAAACCGCCGTCGCCGCCGTACTAATAGCCGGGGAACCAGGTATACCCTAGAAAGGAAGTCCCTGGTGACTGGCTATACCCTGCAACGCTTCGCTGTGACATATTTTGGTTGCATTAATGAGAGATGAGAGTCGAAACGACGACTGCACGGATGGCGTAGTGGTTTAAGTGGTCGCCACGCCGCTTCATACTACGCCCAGTGTTGTGGGTTCAAACCCCACATGGGACGACACTTTGTGTGATACACAAATTGTTGTTCTGAGTCTGGGTGTTCTTTGTGTCCGTTTCATGTATGTTTGTAAAGTCCCCCGCGACACAGGAATATATATTCCTAATGCGGGCGTTGTCTTTATTAATAAAAAGAAAAACTGACACGAGAAATAGATTAAAACAACCTTTAAAGCGGGTTATAATATATTATGTCAAAATTTGAGCTCAACCAGTGCAGAACTTTTTGAGTTTTTGAAGAATACACAAAACAACTTAACATATATATGTATATATATTTATATGTATATAATTTGTGTCAATAATACAAAAAATATGTGGGTGCCAAAGCGTGGTGCGTACGCACAGTGGAACCCCTCGGCACAGCAAATGGGAGTAAGCGTTTTCCTATACCTTCTTCACCTGTTTATACAGTCCGTTATCTCGCATAAATTGAGAACCATCCGAGCAGAATTATTTTCAAGCACCGCCGCCATTTTGGGCTTCCGCGCAACCATATATACATACATATATAGATAAATATGTAAATATGTTTATCAGCAGTGCCATACTAGTAGCTCTGCTTAATTTGTGATCAGACGACAATTCCACCCAATATATAACTGAAGCGACGTGGACATACTTTTTACATTTTAGTATTGTGGCCCGAGCAATGATGTTACATTTTTTTTTTTTTTATGTAACTTAATGCAAAAGTTGTACACAGGCGGACTTAATGCCCAGGTCATTCTCTGACAGTCGACCTTCGGGTGATGTAGAACAGTGATGCGGTTGTTGCAACAGAAAACAGAGAATTTGACTTTATATATATTAAATGTATTAATGTAAGATAAATCTATCTTACATATATACACTATATACTATAAATAAAAAAACTATATTCATTTCTACACTACTACATACATAGAGGTCTCAAGTATACACATACAATACATGAACATACACATTTATAAATACATAAATATCAAAATACATAGTCGGGTACTAGCGTTGTGACCTTTCTGCCAACTTATTTTAAAGAAGATCTTCTACTTTCTTCTTGAACGTAAAGCGGTTAGTGGACATTCTGATTTCAAATGGGAACTCATTCCAGAGAAGAACTGACTGTACCTGGACTGTACAAGAAGTAGATACGCCACCAACGCACAAAACGTGAGGGTCCTAATTAGGACCACAAAAAGCGCGCGCAAGTACTAATTAATTCAATTATTACAAATAGCTGTCTCTTTCACTCTTATGCTTTCCCTATTTTCTATCGCACATGTATTGTATGTATTGTTCTAAAATGCATTAGTAGATGTATGTATAGAACAAATATTTTGTGCATGCAGTATGAATATAACGTATCTTCCTTAAAATATTATTAGTTCCGAGTCCCGACTGTGCCAGTGCAAGACAGCCAGAAGCCTGGAACAGAGCCTGTACTATAGTAACCAAACTGCTGATAAACATACTTAAATATTTCTAGATATATATACATATAATTGATAAATTACACCCAGACACAGGACAAATGTAACTTTTTCCTGGATGGAAGTCAAACCCAAGACCTCAGTCAGGGCAACAGGGCAACTAACCACTAGACCGTCAAACCGTAACTGTCAAAATGCGGGCTCTTAATAAGCCTCTGCCAACCCCTTCTGGAATATAATTGTGAGTATATATTTATAGTAACAGGTTTTCTTATAGACGATCAAGTAATACACCACCCAATACAATTCAACATAAGTCTAGTAATTGAACGTCATGCAATTAAAATAACATGTTGGTATTAATCATGTACTCCCTAGAGAGTGGCCGCCATATTAATTAGTAGGTTCTACCCCATAAATATTTTGTTCACTACATTTTTAATTATAATCAACAGCTATTCAAGGACGGAAATTTTGCCGAGGAACTGTAAATTATTTATACACAGTTGGGAGCTTTTCTGAGAGACATCGCAATTCCAACATTTCTAAGGGTATGTAATCTTCTTGTACGTGTTAATAATAATAATAATAATATTCTACCACATTGACACAACGCCATCTAGTCCCAAACTAAGCAGAGCTTGTACTATGGGTACTAGACAACTGATATAAATACATATATACTTTTTTTTTTGTAAATACATACATATTATACATAGAAACACCCAGACCAAATCAAACATTAAATGTTCATGCACACAAATGCTTGACTTGAGCGGGAATCGAACCCGCGACCTTTGGAATAGCAGTCCGTTACACAAACCATTACGCCATTCGGTTCGTCAAAAAAAAAAAAAAAAAAAAAAAAAAAAAAAAAAAAAAAAAAAAAAAAATTAAAATAAATAAATATGTCTATTTCAATGATATTTTAAGGAAGATACGTTATATTCATAATGCATGCACAAAATATTTGTTCCTTAACCGTACATTTACTAATGCATTTTACAACAAAACATACACTTACCTGTCTTATAATGACTTTATTTATCTTTTGGTCATAATTTGTGCACTTTCGGAATACATAGGAAGGCAATTTATAATTGTCTCGAAGTAATTAGTACCTGCGTTCGCTTGCAGTGGTCCTAATTAGGACTAGCAAGTTTTCTGCGTTCGTTGCGTATCTACCTTTTGTTTGTATACTCGTATAATATCATTGGTCTATTTACATCGGCCTGTATATTATTCATTTATTTAAATCAAATATTTAAAATGTATGTTTAAAAGTGTTCTAGAATCAGAAGTTCAAAAACAAAGTTCCTGCACTAATTTCAATTTCATTTCATATCATCACATCAACAGCCTTTAATAGTCCACTGCTGGACATAGGCCTTTCCTTAGAAAGGAGGTTTTGGCCTACTATACCACGCTGGCAAGACGGGTTGGTATAGGGTTTGGGTCAAGTTTTCCTTCTTTTTGCAGTGCTGGTGTCCTGCGTGGTTTTGCGCCCTTAGTCGGCTCTTACTTAATTTCATTTGGTGTGTCGTAATTTCTTTATGACGACTGGATGGTCTAGTGGTTTGTGTAACGGACTGCTATTCCAAAGGTTGCGGGTTCGATTCCCGCTTAAGTCAAACATTTGTGTGCATGAACATTTGATGTTTGATTTGGTCTGGGTGTTTCTATGTATAATATGTATGTATTTACAAAAAAAAAAGTATATATGTATTTATATCAGTTGTCTAGTACCTATAGTACAAGCTCTGCTTAGTTTGGGACTAGATGGCGTTGTGTGTATGTGGTAGAATATATTATATTATATTATTTTACAGAGAGTCGCTTCATAATTACCGTACCGTACCGTACTTACTTTTGGTAATGTTATAATATTTAGATAAGACGAAGGTAGAAGGTAAGGAAAACGGGCAGGACGAGAGGCCGAATGACTTAGGATATTGCATCTGTCAGATTGGGATCCGTGTCTGAAACTGCAGTAGTTCAGAGAGACCTGGGTTGCGTATCCTTTTGTTAATGTATTTATTCCACTTTATTCCAGGCGTTTAAAAGTGTGGAGTAGCGTCTAGTAAAGAAGATTATATGGACAAGAGTCGAAAAGTATCTGGATGGTCTGGGTAAAAGAAGATATGGCTAGAGAGTGAGAAGGCACTCTGGTAATATCTACTTTCAAGTGGAAGTGGAAAAGGAGGTAGATTTTAGAATACTATTAGAAATAACGAAGATTATGAAAACTGAGCACATCATAAATTTGCTCGAATAGGTGCCGCTACACAGGTGTAAATTCGGATGTTACAATTAAAATAAGTTTTTTTTTAGTTCAAAAAAAGACAACTCCCTCACTAGGACTAAATCCTGTGTCGCGGGGGACTTTACAAAAATTTATGAAACGGACACAAAGTAGGACACCCAGACTCAGAACAACAATTTGTGGATCACACAAAGTGTTATCCTATGTGCAGATCCAACCCACAACATGCAGCGCAGTAGGAAGCGGCGAGGTGACCGCTTAAACCACTACGCCATAATACAGAATACTCATATAGATAAGAACCCCCCTTCCACACAGAATCCCACGAGGGGCGATATATGGTAAGTTCTGGTATTTGTATTACTATCAATTAAACCGTGCACTTTCGTAACTCAAAACCAATAAATAACTGTGTAAAAAAAAATACATTCGTGTTTTGTAATTAAAAGGAACATTAATCATTTTCACGGCTTGTAAATGCGTTCTTAATTAAATGCACTTTGTTACGATTGCATTTTCATTTGCATCTTGTTGCAATAAGGAAGCATATTTCGACATCGAACGATGTGACGAGGTGGCCGAGTGGTTAAGGCGTTGGACTGCTAATCCAATGTGCTCTGCACGCGTGGGTTCGAATCCCATCCTCGTCGATACTTTTTAACAATTACTTTTTTTTTTTTTCGTAGCTTTTCTGTTTTAGTAAATTACTGCAGACATTAAATAATATTTGTTTTGGTGTTTTTATATTATTATTTTTATACAACTAAGATAGCTAATGTGTACGCGTCAAGATTAATGGAAAGCGGTTATCAGTATTTATAAAAAATTAAAGACCATTGTTGTCACTTGCGCGCACGGCTCACTTGATAACCCTCTTTATTAACACAAAAAGAAAATAATTAATTATTTTTTTTAACCTTAAAT
This sequence comes from Arctia plantaginis, assembly GCA_902825455.1. Classification (NCBI taxonomy): domain Eukaryota; kingdom Metazoa; phylum Arthropoda; class Insecta; order Lepidoptera; family Erebidae; genus Arctia; species Arctia plantaginis. The sequence goes on along the minus strand of CADEBD010000226.1, from coordinate 7,173,656 downwards.
TCTGAACCCCACAGGCGTCTCCAAATTGACCAGAAATCTGTACTAGCGTCTGCTAGAAGATGACTTCTTGGCACTATCAACTTACATAGGTTTTATAGAACAATCGTGTTGCTCTAAATTGTAATCTATTATCAATACAAATAAATAAAATTGGAGTGTCTGTTTGTAATATTAAAATAACCGTTTTTTACTAAATGCATATGTATGTTTATGCCAAAATAACATTTTGTACAATTTTTGTCTGTCTGTCTGTTTGTTCCGGGTAATCTCTGGAACGGCTGGACCGATTTCGACAGGACTTTCACTGGCAGATAGCTGATGACATAAGGAGTAACTTAGGCTACTTTTTTTAGATTAGCTTCGCCCCGCGGCGTTGCCCGCGGTTATAACAACAAACGCGGGTAACACCGCGTGTCTCAGCTAGTATATAATATACTAGCTGGTGCCCGCGACTTCGCGTGGAATTTGAAAAGCGCTGCCTTAGTGAGTTCGATTCCAGTACCAGGCAAAATTTTAAAGGGTTTTTCTGAGAGAAAAAATTGCCTAAGTTACTCCTTATATAGACAGCTACTTGGTAGTAAAATATTATCAAAATCGGTCCAGCTGTTTTGAAGATTACCCGAACAAACAGACAGACAAAAAAAATTAACTGTTTTTTCGGCATGGGTATCGTGCAAATAACCGTGTGAGCATGAAAAAAACCTATTATTTTGACATTACAAACGGACACTTCAATTTTATTTATTTGTATAGATCATCTTACTTACGTCAAAGTTCAGTACACAAGAACATATTAACATAAGTTTATTAATTTTTGATTCTTTTGATTGAAAAACTTAAAATATCATTTTACTTGGGTACCATTACATTTAATATTGGTTGACGTACTCGTATATAGCTTAATATAGCTGTTTTTACGTCATTATTATCATCAACATCATTCGTAACACAAAGTTTATCTTTCGGTACTTCTTAACTTTCATCATCATCAATCATCAACAGCCTTTAATAGTCCACTGCTGGACATAAGCCTCTCCTGAGAAAGGAGGTTTTGGCCTACTATACCACGCTGGCCAGACGGGTTGGTAAAGGGTTTGTGTCAAGTTTTCCTTCTCTGCAGTGCTGTTGTCCTTCTTAGTTTTTTCCCTTAGTTGGCTCTTACGACACCCACGGATGAATAGGGGTGGTGACACTCTGTATTCTTAATCCGTCACCACACGGACCTTCTTAACTTTGAGCATCCCAAATTTCCCATTCTTCGGTCCGTTAAATTTTCCTAAAAAAAGCTTTAAAAGAATTTGCCCCACGTATTCATTTAAATATTACAAAAATAATATTTCATCGAAATTGTGGTACATTGTCAAACAAACAGAAACCCCTTCTGTAAACATGAAAGACGCCCACGTTCCGACAACTGCTATTAAAACTCATTAATATTCTTGTAAAAGTTGACAGCACGTCAAATAATTTATGATTAACGAGTCCGTATTGTTGTGGTACCTTATTGTCCCTCCCCACAATGGGTAACACTAAAAAGTGGCGAACAAGAGAGCATTTTTGGGACTTTTTTTAATATCTCCCTTGAAATCCTGTCTAGTGTCACTTTTGTGTTGCCAACAAAATGGAAAAGATATAAGCAAATATTTGTGCTCATTTTTCAGTTTGTGGCCATTGAATTAGCGGTTTTTTAATCGTATAACTATTTATACCGGATATACGCTATCAAAAGAAAAAAAGAAAACACTTTTCATTTTACACAAACATTTGAAACACATAAAAACATATTAAAAAAATACATGGACTAAAGAAAATAAAAAAAACATGAGCCTTTATACGTAGCCTCAATACAGACAACAATTTATTATTTTAAAGATAAAAAAAAAAACAATAATCTGTGGTTCTCCTCATACTCTATAGTTTATTAATTTGTATTGCCCTAGATATGTTGGAATTAAATGATGTTTTAACCATTACACTGACTGGTCACAGCCTGACTGGTTCATTAGTGCACGCCATCTTCTGGTGTTCATACAATTGCCACTTGGTTAAGTATTCATCACAAGACGTACTCTGTTTTGTGATGAAAACTAAACAAGTACAGTTTTTGTCAATTTTTTTATTTTTCCAATTCGGAAATTGAATCTTATTGACTTGCAAAAAAAGCACGAATTGAGAGATGAATAAATTAAAGGAAATAGATTTCTTTCACGGCATGGAGCTCTGGTCTCCTGTTTGATACCATCATACCTGATGTAAAAAATGTTCAATTATGTAAATAAAACTTAACATATTATTCACTAAAGTAAGTAAACTTATGTTAACATGTAGAATCCATTGTTTTCTGTGTAATAATGCCACTATACCATATAGCATTTAATAAAGATTTACATAAAAAGTCTAAGGTAAAAGTATTAGGATATTAATGCAGGTTTTTGCAATAGGTATAAGCGTTATTTTAGCTCGTTTCCTGGCCCACCACCATTGCCCACAGTAAAGCAACCAAAGCTAATACAAGATCAGTCGCTATCTGGCCCCAAAGTCATTTATCTCCCTCAAACTTGCAGCATGTTTTATGGCAATTACAATTTACTCTGCATTTTGCTTGCATTAAGTTTTAGTTTTTAGTTAAACAAATGGACTTTTAAACTGAATCGGTTGTATAGTGTTATAAATATTAAAATACAGGTAAATGTTTTGTTTTCTTCATCATGTTTTTTGAAGTGAAAACTTCTTAACTTCTTTGGGGTTTTTTTGAACAACGAACAAAATTATGTACATATTTTATGGTTTAACAAAAAAAACCGGTGGGTACGAGTCGAACTCGTGCGCCGAGGGTTCCGTACCTACCCAGATTTTACGTAGATTTTCGCGAAAATTTGTAAGTACCAAAATTTATCTTAATTTTCAACTTTTTTATTTTTTGGAATTATTCCTTTATTTGTGCTGTAAGATGTTTCCTTTTGCCAAATTTCGTGATTCTAGGTTAACGGGAACTACCATATAGGTTTTCGACCCAAAAACTATAGGGTATAAAAGTAAAGAGAAAATTCTGAAAAATAAGGCAAATTTTGGTACTTACAAGTTTTCGCGAAAATCGAAATTTGCCCATATCTTTTTATCGTGTTGACCCAGTACCTTGATTTTTATACACATAATAGGGACTATAGACTTCAGTATCTTGTATGAATTTCAACTTGCTAGGTCTACCCGTTCCTGAGAAAATCGGTGGTGACACACGGACAGACGGACAAGAAAGTGATCTTATAAGGGTTCCTTTTTTACCTTTTGAGGTACGGAACCCTAAAAACTGATTTTTTGAGATGGTAAAAAACACTGTTTCGATCGACTCCTCTGTTTATAAGTATCCAAATACATTGTTGAAATCAGAACATCTTTAGATGCGTTGGGCATTTTTTGAGATGGGAAAAAAACATTAAACTCGCGACATTGATACCGTTACCGACACCTCTTTATATAAGTATATTGGTTTTCACTACTGAGTATGACTATAATAATAATATTATAGATAAACTACACCCAGACACAGAACAAATAACCGTGCTCATCACACAATTATTTGTCCTGGGTGGGAATCGAACCCAGTCGTACAAGTATCAACCCTAGTGTAGCAGTCAGGGTCAATAACTACTAGGTCACCAATACAAAGCTACATTATTAGCGAGTAACATAGGCAACTTTTTATCACGATAACTGACATACACGCGAGCGGAACCGCGGGCAAAGGCTAGTATTATATAAAGGAGTCATTTAGTTCAACATATATCTACATGGTCCCGAAGTTAAGTTTGTAAACTTAGCTTGCAGATTTCATGCCCCGCTGGTTGAAACGAACTTTAGACGTTGGTACTTGCTAGCATCGCACCACGCTGGTATTAATTGCCAGGCAAATTTAGGTATGACTAAGCTGTGAGCATAATTGCTTCTATTCGGAATTTTAAAAGCGCTGCCTTAGTAGGTTCGATTTCCGGACCGAGCAATTTATTTTTGGGTTATCTCAAAGGAAAAATAGCCATCCAGGCTAAAAAGGATCAACACTGAATACTCATAAAACAAAAAAGCTGTCTCGCTAATGAAATCCTATAATAAAATTTTAATTAATATCCATACATCATCAAGCTCTAAACCCCATCCTAAAATCCCACAGTTTGGTGGAAAAGGGTAACTTGATGGTGTTTGGAATTAAATTACTGTCTCCAGAGGGGTAGGGCTCGTACCGACGGATAATATGTCAGGTGTGACCTTTTTTAATTTAAAAAAGTTCATTAGAATCAGCCATAATTGGATGCAGGATAAATGGATGTGGCAACGGAATATTTTCTTGTTTTCAAGTTTTTGCACATTTGGCACTTAGGCGATCTTAATGAGTAAGGTAAGGTCTGTGTGGAATACAAAGTGTCACCACCCTTATTCATACTGTGGGTGTCGTAAGAGCTGACTAAGGCAGCAAACTGCGCATGACAACAGCACTTTAAAGAGAAGGAAAACTTGTTACAAACCTTATACCAACCCGTCTAGCAAGCGTGGTATAGTAGGCCAAAACCTCCTTTCTAAGGAGAGGCCTATGTCCAGCAATGGACTATTACTGTTGATGAATGAGTAAAATCATTTTCTGCCAGTTAGCCAGTAGAGTAAAGAAGAATTACGTATACTTCAAAATGGTATTCATGAATCTATACTAATATAATTACGCTGAAGAGCTGCTTGTTTGCTTGTTTTGTTGAATGAGCCCATCCCAGGAAACAATAGGGTTCGAAATCAAAAAATCCTTTAGTGTTGGATAGCCCCTTTATCGAGTAAGGCTATATAACATCGTCTGCACGGATGGCGTAATGGTTTAGGCGGTCGCCACGCCGCTTGATACTACGCTGAGTGTTGTGGGTCCGATCCCCACATGGGACGACACTTTGTGTGAAACACAAATTGTTGTTCTGAGTCTGGGTGTTCTTTGTGTCCGTTTCATTTATGTTTGTAAAGTGCTTCGCGACTAAGGATATATACCTAATGCGGGAGTTGTCTTTTATAAAAAAAAAACACATCACGCTACGACCAACAGGAGAAAAAAGAAGAAGAAAAGAGATGTTACAAAATCGGTGTTTTTTTTCCTTAAGACAGACGCAGGCGAAGTTGAACAGATCAGCTAGTTGGAACATAAAATACGTTACATTTCTCCATATACTACATGATTATACACAATTTGCAATCCAATATTTGTATATAATTCTATACCCACACATGGGTTACACATACATACGTGCATATAGACATGATCATCACAAACATATATATACATAGTTAAATAATACATACATATTATTTATTATTATTATCTAATTCTAAATTTAATTTTTGTTTTATTTTATTTGTAAGGTGTTACAGACAACATATTAATGATTTGTTAAACTAAATGTAACAACCTTTATGCACGAACTATGGTTTTGGCAATTCTTTGAATAAGAGCGCCTTTATTTAATAGAGTCACGGTGTAAAGCTGTTCTGACCTTGAGAGGGAGCGAATTCCACGAAGAATAAATTGAACTGGAAAAGAAAAAAAACGTTTATATTATCTGCATTCTTTATCTTTTTAATCACTCTTGCTTTATTTTCGAATATTACGCCACTGTTTAAGTAGATTATTTGATAGCGTAAAATAATAAAGTAATCTTTTTATTGATATTAAGTTTTACAGAATTATGTAATATTATGTTAAATTGCTAAAAAGTGTTTATGTAAACCAGCGGTAGTAATATATGTTTTCGTTAATAAGATAATGGTTAATGATACGCAGAAATTATGATGCCGTCAAAACGGATAATTCAATTAGTTTAATTGTGTGGGACATTGCTGAAAGCAGTGTTTAGGTATACCTTATCTATGAGGTGTCAAACGCGACCTGTACTGACCTGTAATGGGGCGTCCCATTAAATTTCTGTGGTTCTAGGACAAGTAGAAAGACACAAACATATGTATTTATATTTTTTTTAAAGGCAACTCCCTAACTAGTAATATATCCTGTGTCGCGGGGGACTTTACAAACACACATGAAACGGACACACAGAACACCCAGACTCAGAACAACAATTTGTGAATCACACAAAGTATCGTCCCATGTGGGGTTTGAACCCACAACACTGGCGGAGTAGGTAGCGGTGTGGCGACCGCTTAAACCACGACGCCATCCGTGCGTTATAAACACGCTGCTAGGGAAACAGAAAATGACATAGTGACTTAAATACAAGAAAAACGTAACTTTTCCAAGCGAAGCCGTTTGGAAAGTTAGTTAGATTATATTTTGTCATTACTTCATATTTATTCGAAATATAAATATATATCACACACGTATCGCAGCCCACTCCAATAATAAATACTCCATGTTTTTTTTATAATACTTAGCTAAATAACATACACAGTTTACGCCGTACAATATGTTATCAAAAGGTGTGTTAAGCTATGTATATTCTTGTAGTCGAGGTACATCGCCCAACTTGAACGTGGTATGACTCTGCAACTTTGTAGAACATTACTGTGGGTCTTCATCAATCAAATGTTTGTCGACACGAAAGTCTCGCGGATTGACGCTCGCAGTAGGTCGATTTATGACATCTCACTTAACCTATAGATGTGGCAGGCGACAGCGGTAAACATCGCGCGCAACGCCACGCAACATACGACACGCATATTTTGTACCGAGTTACAAGGTCGCAGGGGCATTCCCCTAGTGAAAACGCAGCTTTATACAACTTTGTTGGCTAGAACTACTCTGTTATTCCATTAAAAGTTGTGAGTAAAAATGTCTAAATTACGCATTTTGTTATGTGTACAGTGGCCATGTACAAAATACGCTTAAACAACGTTGGCTGTAACGCGTTTTGATCATTTTGTGGCAGAAGCTAATTACGTCATTATTTTTCATTGTAATAAAACAATGAAGGAAGTTAACATGAATTTTTTAAGGCAAACTATTTCATTGATATTTCTCTAGAAATATTGAACTAATATTTATTAAACGTAGTGTATGCGGCACGATGGTTCGACGACTTCAAGAAAACAGTTGGTAGCGAGTGGAGGACTGCCCCAGACCGGGATAGTTGGCGTTTCTTGGGGTAGGCCTTCGTTCTGTAGTGGACGGCGATGGGCTGATGATGATGATTAAGCGTATGTATAGAGTTTAAATAAAATGTAAATGTAGAAAAACTATGTTCCTTTCTTTTTTTAAAGAGTTCATAAAGAAGAACAATTCTCGCCAGATGGTTAGTGCGACTTATTAATCTTACTAACAAGTAGAAATAGCTTTATTTAGTATTAAAGTCAACGAGAAAGGTGTACAGGGTCACCGACGCAAGTGAATCTGCAAGTATCGACTAGTATTTTATTTAGTATCATATTTCAAAGGCCTTTCCTTTAAAAAAAGATATAAAGTACTGTGATTACGTTACAAGTAAGACTCTAGTAGGATAGCGAAAACTTTAAAACTTTGTCAACAGACTTTATACTTTATATTTATACAGTTAAGGTTTCATTTTGTTATTCCTCTTTACACACTGAAATAGCTTTTACCTTGCCAAAGTGCATTTTGTTCAGAAGTTGGTATAGCTTATTTAAATCTGGCTTTTTCTGGATCTAGAGAGGAGATATTGAAGTGAATTTTACTTACTCTATATAGTATACAATACTGGAAATATATATAATTTTTTTAAATATGGATGTCATTAACAGATAATTTGTATTAATTAGACAGGGAGATAAAAAAGTCTGCAATCGAAATTCCTTAGAAGATTAAAAGATAAAGCCAAGCAATTAAATTATATACCCACGTCAAACAATAGTAATCAAAATAAGGCAAGGTTTTACCTTCAACAAGGCTCGGATAAGGGTACTAATGAAATGACATTTACTGCTGTTACACCTGATGAAATCACTAAGATTGTGAAAGATATGCCAAATAAAAATCTCGTGGATTTGATGAATTGCCAACATCGGTAGCAATTGAGCATATCGCGATTTTAGCTTTACCTCTGTCTCATTTTATTAATAAATGCAATGGAAAATATCCAAGATTATACCATTGTCCTAAAACGGCCTACAAACTGACCCTAAAAATTACAGACCGATTTCTATGTTACCTACACTCTCGAACTTCTTTATTTAAACGACAACTTAGAGCCTTCCTGTTGAAAAATAAGTATTATTCCATCAATGAATTTATTAATCACGTTATATGCAATTAAATTCTTCATAACTTATGAACTAATAATAAAGATTGTGAATAATATTTTGAATCTTGAAATGCCCTAATAAATTTATCGTTTGTTGGTTCTAGTTTTTGTATTCTGTATGGCATATTGTAAAATCTATCTAATTAATTTATTTCTGATTGTTATGATTTTTGGTTTTATTTTTGAATGTTTTGTATTACTGCGAATTATTATATATTCAAATACAATTATATAGTTGTTTCTGAATAAATGAACTATGAACTATGATACCGAGAACCAGCTATGAGAACAAAAAAAATCTTCAATACCATCTAACGAAAGGAACCACACCATAGAAAGTAACTGTTAGTTGTCCCTATTAGCTGGAGATCAGAAGGGATTTTCATCCCCATTGAGAAAGAAAAACATAACATAACACCCGTTCTTCTACACTATTTTCAATTTTTATGTGTTAATCTTGAATAAATCATCATCATCATCATCAACAGCCTATACTAGTCCACTGCTGGACATAGGCCTCTCCTTAGAAAGGAGGTTTTGGCCTACTATACCACGCTCGCCAGACGGGTTGGTATAGGGTTTGTTTCAAGTTTTCCTTCTCTTTGCAGTGCTGTTGTCCTGCTTAGTTTGCTCCCTTAGTCGGCTCTTACGAGACCCACGGGATGAATTGGGGTGGTGACAATTTGTATTCTTAATTCGTCACCACACGGAATAATAAATAAATAAACATAAATAAGTAAGAAGTGGACAGACGCGGTCGAATTTAAAAAAGCAAATGAAACGAGCGGACTTCTGGTGAAATTTAATTCATAGCAATTCTCGTTTAGTGCCTTAGTGAAATGTTTACCAAGCTTTTCTATCTGTTTTTGTGGTTGCAAGTATCCCACGTAGAAAATCATCCCAGTCTTATTTTCTCTACTTGTATAAATACTACATTTAAAACGATATTTACTTTCGTAGCGCAGCGCCTAAGATTATACCGGGACTGAAGACTTGTGGGTTTTTCAAAGACCTAAATGATAAGTTAGCATAAACGGACAGGAATATTTAAATAGAAATCTCTTTTAACCTTCACTACAATTTAATATTTTTACATTTATGAAAATAAATCAACTTCTAATAAAACTTTAAAATGAGGACTCCACAATCACGCTTCCGTTTTTCGTAATTAATTATTTAGGGTTAGTGCAACGTGTAACATTGAAAATAATTCAGCTGGTTTATTTTATTACCGGCTATCAACGTGGTACCAACCCTCCTTGGGCAATCAACCCTAAGCAACTATATAATCATGATATCAGTTCTATAAAATACTAACCCACTTCGAATTTCAAATTATACTGAACTGCACAAATAAATTGCTTAAGTTAAAATATCAAGCATTGGACTCTATTACATTGAGTGCAAAAATAAAACACATAACCTTTTGACACTAGTCGTTAACACTTTGAAAACACACACACACGTTAAACAAAAAAAAAGGCATTAAAAAGTCTCACAGTGTTGAAAAATTCACAGAAGCAGCAAAACAGCTTCAATTAGCCAAATTGATCTCTTAGTGGAATGAGAAATAGTTCTGTAACTGAACAAACTTAACTATGTATCTCATTTCTTTTGAAACCGAAGTCTTCATGTAGACAACAACAATTAAAGTACTATATTTTTTTTTGTATTTTTACAAGACTTGGTTGGCAAGCAACTACTTACTCTTAAAGTATAGGGAGCTGTTTCTGATTGTATACATCAAAAACCTAATTCCATGGAGCTTTGACATTAATCCACTCATCAACAGCCTTCAATCACCCTTTCATCACTCCTGGATATAGGCCATAGAAAACAGGTTTTGGTCTACTACACCACGCTGGCCAGACGGGTTAGTATAGAGTTTGTTTCCTTCCCTTTGAAGTGCTGTTGTCCTGAGTAGTTTGCTTTTATCATCATCATCATCCATTATTAAGGCTTAACAAGCAGTTTCAGTTCCAAGGAACCACAGTTATAATTACTTTTCTCTGGAATACCTAATCACGATCCCGAGAAAAAAGGTCTGCCAGACAAATAGACGCTCAAAATAACTTAAGATTAAGAGATAAGATTACAAATAACCCCAATATAATTAATATTTAAATTTGATATAAAGATTTATAGCAGAAGAAGATAAGCTGTAGATAAATCTCAACACATATTTGTAAGAGACACAAAGAAGCAAGGTCAAAGCTGACTAAGCCTGTACTAAAACTAAGTTTAAGCCGATTAAAATTTTAGTTCAATTTCAACTTTATCTAATTTGTTTCGCCATTGCTAAGTGTAAAAATAACTTGGCAGATCACGTCTCTTCAGTCTTTGGTATCACTGCAAGCGGTTAGAGGGTTGCTGGTATTACGAGTAATATAATGAATTTTAATTGATGAAATGAAATTATAGTCTGCGATATTTCCGGCCCGATACGACCGGCCTGGGGTGCTCTGAACATCGGTCGCGTGCGACCGGCGACCGACGCGTGTCCGCCGCCGGTGGCGTACGACTGCTATATATGGAAATATTTAGCGCTGGGTTCTTAGAAACGTCGTCGGCGGCGGACAGTGTGAGCGGACAAAGTCGCACGCCGCACGCGTCGGTCGGCATCATATTTGTACCATACCGACGGGAGCACGCCGCTACTTGTAAATGAGTTTTAGTAGTGAAAATTACGAATTGTTAACACGAAACAAATAATACGAGTAATTATAGTTATCACACAATTATTTGCTTTAGGTGGCTTCTTTTGTTTGACGGTGTGGAAAATCTCTTCAGATCTCCGGCAGGTCAAACAACTTGACATTACTATATAATTGAGGAATCTTCACGTTAACATGAGACTTAAAATCAAATGCTAAAGTGAATGATTGTTTAGGGAAACAGATTTCGTTGAGTGATTCTAATCCATAGCTGAATGAGTGATCTAGAAAGAGTTAGATGCCAAGCCCCACATCACGGTATATCAACAGCCTTTAATAGTCCACTGCTGGACGTATGTTTGGCCAGACGGATTAATATAGGGTTTGTGTCAAATTTTCAAACTTACTTAACGCCGGGTTTCTGTTTGGCCCAGGTATCAATTTCTTTCCAGATCGTGAAGAGCTCTTGAATGAGTCTCTGAATCTCTTGAATGAGAATCTGTCGGTTTTATCCAGCCACTCGTTTTGTTTAGTTATGTGCCCAGTCCTTTGCCAGTTTAAATTACCAATCTTTCGGGCTATATCGAAAATCTTCGTTCATTTGAGTATCGATCCTGCCGATAAACCATAAACATAGCCCTTCCAACAGTTCGTTGAGAGAATATTAATGAAAGGATTTAATAAAGACAAATACAATAACAAATATTTGTACACGAACCGCATAGAAACTTCAACAATTTAATTGAAATAAATAGTTTAAAATATTTCAAAAGCAAACAGTTCGATGACGGCGATACCTGGCTTTTGTGCTTGTCACCTAGTAAGTGCTTACCGTGAGAGAGCCATGCTTCGTCACGAATGGGCCGGCTCGACCGGAGTGACACCACGGCCTCACAGAAAACCGGTGTTAAGCAGTTCTTTCGTTGCGTTTCACTGAGTGAGTGAGGTTACCGGAGCCCAAATCTCCCCCCCCTCGAGTCAGCGGCAGGGAGTCCAAGGGCAGCAACGCACTTGTGACTTTTGAGTTGCGGGGGCCATGGGCGGAACGTCATAAAAAAGGTGAGACTACTTGAAATACAATACTACCTTAAATGTAAGAATCAACACTAAAAGGCTAGTAACGCACTCCTATCCCTGTAATTGTCATAACCTGTGATATTAACTTATCACCAGGGGTTCCGCCTGGTTATGTGCCCCTACACCATAAAAAAATACGAGTAAATTACAATTCGCAGTGAGCACCCAGATTTATATTGCAGTAAACAGTTGCTGGTTCAGCTAACGTTGCTTAAATGGGCAACACTCGTCGACGAGCTCCAGCGAGCCTATTACAACACTAAATACGTTGCTTCGTTTAAAATTTACCAGCTTATACTAACTGTTCAAAAGAAACCGCAACAATAATGAAACGTTAGCATAGAGAGTGGATCTTAGAATAAAATGGTTCTTGTTTGTAACAAGATTTTAATTTAATGTGCAGTTGTTATACGAATATTGAAAGAAAACATTACTCGTTTCGTGAGTGCATTACTTACTTACAATTAGTGCGCTAAGAAAGGAGTTTGCGATTTAGTTAAGAAATAAACTATATGGAGAAGACGTACATATAATTATGTGTGTGTATATATGTTTATTTGTTGATTGTTGTTGTTCATATTGCCAATATCAAATAAATAATAATAAGAACTTCACACACACGGCCGTCTGATTCCAAACTAGGCATAGAATGTTTATCAGCAATCTGGTTACCATACAGACCGCTGATAAACATACTTATATATTTATAAATTTATTTTGATATTTATAGGTATAAACTACATGTATGTATACCTAGTTCTTATATATCTGTGGGATTGTTTTCTTTTCTGTCATTGTAACATTTCTTAATTCAGTCTCATCTTTACCTGTCCCAAAAATACACCGGCCACACACAGCTTTGCAACACCCAAAGGTTTGACTGGAAGAAAATGACTGAGGCATTAAGTCCGCCTTATGCAATATGTTTGCAGGAAGGCTCAATAAATAAATAAATAAATACATACATAATATAGATAATTACACCCAGTCACAGAACAAATCATCGTGCTTATCACAGTCAAATTGTTGTGGATTAGAATCAAACCCACGACCTAAGGCTTAGCCAGCAGGATCACTAACCACTACACCAATTGTTTAAGTATGACGTATTGATGCTCGGATGTATTTGGCAATGGATTAACTTAAGAGAAAAAAAATCTAAATAGTAATAATAATAAGATCTCACACATAGTAGTGGGTAGAGAAAAGAAGAGTATATTTTTGAATAAGGAACAAATGTGTACGTATACGGATGGCGTAGTGGTTCAGGCGGTCCTCACATGGGACAACACTTTGTGTGATTCACAAATTGTTGTTCTGAATCTGGGTGTTTTTTGTGTCCGTTTAATGTATGTTTGTAAAGTCCTCCCGCGACACGGGATATATTAGACCTTGCACCTACCGACTATTACTTTTTCCAAAATTTAGACAACTTTTTAGTGGGTAAAAAAATTCAATTCCCGAGAGGCAGTACAAAATACCTTTTGAAGAGTATGTTGCCTCCCGTCCAGCTGATTTTTACAAGAAGGGCATCAATAAACTGCCAATGCGTTGGCAAAGATGCGTCGATTGCATGGGTGATTACTTCGAATAACAGAAATGAAAAAAGTGTGAAAAAAATAAGTACTTTCACTTATTGCATACAAAACGGCAATTTCATAGGTAAATACCTACTATTCCTAGTGCGAGAGATGTCTTTAAAAAAGAAAAGTTTTTTGTAGGCGTTAATTTTAAGGTCCAAGTAGTACATTAATTTGTTTGTTATACATAAATACAAATTATTAGACTTTTATAAAAAGGGACATAAACGGGTTATCTTACAAATAAATAAAATTGAAGTGTCTGTTTGCAATGTCAAAAATAATAGGTTTTTTTTCATGCTTACACAGTTATTTGCACGATACCTATGCCTAGAAACCAGTTTAAATATTTGTGTCTGTTTTTCTTACTGTCTGTTTGTTCCGGGTCAATCTTCAAAATGGTTTGGAACCGATTTCGATAATATTTTACTACCAAGGAGCTGTCTATATAAGGAGTAACTTAAGCAATTTTTCTCTCTGAAAAACCCTATAAAATTTTTGCCTGGTCCGGGTATCGAACTCACTAAGGCAGCGCTTTTCAAATTCCACGCGAACGATGTAGCTAGTAATATATATAGTTATATCGTATGTGTTTCCTTTTTTGATGGAGATATTTATTTGACTTTCACTTTACTCTCTAATCTCTAAATATTTAATAATTTCTTATCGAATAGACCAATTAAATTACGTCAGACACACACACATACACAAATAAAACAATACACTTCTTTTTACCTTTGTCTCTTACAAAACTTTTTTATTCGTAGGTTTTTATCGCATTCAAAGTTTTGAAGCATAGACACGATGTGAAATAAAAGTAAATGTTACCAGTAAAGTGTAGACAGTAACAGTGACGTCACTACGTTGTTCATAATAACCAAGTAAATATAATTAAGGGGTGGCAACTTTGTTTGCAGTGACGTAGTACCGTCCACGGTGCACGTGCGTATAGAATATCAAATATTTATATAACGCGTATGTACGAGTATATTTCTGTGTACATGTACATATATCATAGTTCAGATAAAAACACACGTGATTAGTGTAATAAAAAAAAAACCTTCTGGTCTCATTATGAGATTGTAATTACTAAGTCTTATGTACTAAACTTATTAATAAAAAAAAATGCGGTAGAATTGAGAACTTTCTCTTTTTATTTGAAGTCGATTACAAAGAATTTGGAACCGATTCGAAGGATGTAAGTTAGTTATTATATGTATGCGTTTGTATTGCTTTTATTTCAAGCTTAAAAATTAATTATCCTGCTTCTCGGGAAAAGTTTTTTTAGAGGTAAAAATAATTTACCTTTTTTTTTATTTTTTTTTGTTGACGGGGTGGAAAATCCCTTCGGATCTCCTGCTTCTGGGACTCAGGGGCTAGGAGTATGTGGTGATTCCACAAAAAACGACCCCGACAGCCGGCCTCAGGTGTCCTACTCTGGGGAGGACCCGGACCATGTTATTGCAGGTCCTCCCCGAATTGACTCTAAGCCTAATCAGGCGCTATCTCAGGGGAAAAATAATATAACTACCATATATTCTTCACTGATCTATCAAGGCATATAGTAAATGTACACGATGTTCAGTCGATTAATAAATTCGTGAAAACGCGTAAAACAAACAAATAAACTTTGCATAAGAACTCATTCACTCACTCACTCACTCTTAACATAAGAACACCGTTAAACATGTACAAACATTTTTACCTATCCCATGTCTTTTACGTTTGCTGAATTTCATTCACCCAAGTTTTCGTAATCAGAATTGCTTTCATCAAAGTATTATCCCTATAAATCGATCCGTAATACTTTAAACCGAAAAAATATGTCAAGCGGGTATCATCGTGCTGAGACCGTGATCGCTAATGGGTAGCTTAACGTTCCACAAGAGCTGTGTAAGGAGGCTCTTGTGCGTCGGAGGAGGGCCGATAAAGCGATGCTTGGCACCGTCAGCCTCTCGGTCGAATGGAGAGGCTTTGGTTATAACTGGAGAGCTGTTGGTGCTTTTGTTCGCATTTTCTATAAATAATTATTTTGAAATTTCAGAAAGACGTTTGGAATCTAAGTGTTTTTGTTTTACAGTGATGTATTTGGATGGCTAAGACTTCCTGGTGAAAGAAACTTCACCGGGAGAGAGTGAGAGAGTAATTCTATAAGCTCAAGCTATTCAAACTCCCAAATTGACTCATATACTTACGCAAATTACCGTGGGAGAGACATGCTGCGGCACAAATGGGTCGGCTCGACCGTAGTGATGCCATATCCTTACAAAAATCAGTGTTAATCAATTCGACGCGAGTGAATGAGGTTACCGGAGCCCAAAACCCCCTGACCCTCATTTACTTACTTATTTACCATTTTAATATACTTCAAATTTTCATTGGACTTGCGCCCGTACTGTAATCATCAACACCTAAGCATACATTGACATTTAGAAGTGTCACTTTTGTGTTGAAATGGTCTCTTGATTCGTCGGAACGTTTTGTCTTTATAATCTCAAAGAATAATATTATTATTTGCTCTTTCTTTTATTTTAAAGAAGTACAACGTTTACGATTACGTTTACGATACAAGAAAGTTTACGATATTTTTTTAACATTTTTGGACCCAAATCTGATACTAGCTCTTTTTTTCTTCTCTTAAAGACACGAAGTGTAGAGGAGTGTACGTAAACAAAAATATATAGAGACAGCTAAAGCAATAACAAACGAAATCATGAGACCTTCGATTCGTCAATGAAATTAATTCAAAATAAGATGATTTTAAATATTAAAGCTGATTTAACTAACAGCGTGTGGTGACGAATTAAGAATCAAATCAAATCAAATCAAATCAAATCAAATCTTTATTTGCCAACCAAGTGTACATCAATGATCTTATAATATTATATGTAGTAGTCCCAACTCAGAAGCCTTTTCCAGGCATTGCAAAAATTTGAGAGAGAACGCTGAAGAATAAATTGTTACACAAGTACAAGCATTTTTTGAACAATACAAATTAAGTGACTCAATAGTACAGTATAACAATCGAATAAAGCATGCAAAAATACGAAGGCACCCGACATTCTACATCACTAATACATATACACATTTTCCTACTGTCCCTAGCATTTCCGAGCATCACGACCGATTTTTCTTTTTATGATTTGTACTTAGGTATATGCTTTCTGTTTTCCGTGTAATAAGAAATGTAGTTTGTTAAGTGTTTTTTTCCTCAATGTATTCTTTAACAGAATAGAAACATTTTGTAATTAAGAATGCTTTTAGTTTTTTAATGAATAGTGTAGTCTTCGTTTCATTTTTTATGTGGATAGGTAATTTGTTGTATATTTTTACAGCCATGTAGTAAGGGCTCTGGTGTAGAATTTTAATTCTTGATGGTGGTAGGTATAGTCTGTCTCTGTGGCGTGTGTTTAAATTGTGATTGTCTTTTACTCTCGCGAAGTGACTCATGTTCTTGGATACAAATATGCAGATGTCAAATATGTATAATGATGGTAGTGTGAGGATGTTATATTTAATGAAGAAGGGCCTACAACTATCACGATTTCCAATTTGTCCGATAATTCTAATACATTTCTTTTGTAATATAAATAAATCCTGCAAGTGTACACTGTTTCCCCACAACATAATGCCGTATCGTAACCAGGAGTATGCGTATGTGTAGTATGCTGACAGTGCGGTTTTTTCGTTTGTGCTGCATTTAAGTTGGAATAGAGCATATGTAAATCGAGACAGTTTATTTTTTGTATGTTCGATGTGTGCTTTCCAGTTGATGTGTGTGTCTATAGTTATACCAAGTAATTTGAATGTATCTACAGTTTCTAGTTGTGTGCCATTGTATGTTGTGTCGATGTTTACGGGGGTGTTTCTGTATGTTCTAAATTGGATAGTTTTTGTTTTGTTATAGTTAATTTCTAAGTTATGGTCGTTGAGCCAGTTATTTACTGTATCTAGAGTTTCCTGAAGTAGTGGTGTCGGCTTTGTGGTTTTGTCATAAGTAATTAGTATTGATATATCATCAGCAAATAGGACAGGTAATGTATGTTCCTTGTTTAGTACTTTTGGTAAGTCGTTGATGTATATCAGAAATAGCACACAACCCAACACGCTGCCCTGCGGGATTGAACACTTTATGTTCCTTTTTTCAGACCGGACTATTTTAACCTCATTCGTATTGGGGTCGAAATGGTCAATTTGGATCATTTGTGATCTATTTTCTAAATATGATCGAAACCATGTGTAAGCTGGGCCGCGAATACCAGAACCGCTTAGTTTATTCAAAATAATGTCGTACAATACTTTGTCATAGGCTTTCGTCATGTCAAGTAATACTCCGAGTACATGTTTTTTGTCATTTATATGTTTTATGGTAGTCTGGATATACTTATATACTGCTAGTGTAGTTGATCTTGATTTTCTAAATCCATTTTGACTATCATCGAGAATGTTATATTTTTCAAAAAAATCGTATAATCTGTTACACATTGTTTTTTCAAATACTTTCGAAAATGTGGGTAACAGAGCAATAGGCCTATAATGACTAGGTGTGTAGGTGTCGCCTTTTTTGTGTATCGGTTTGATTACTGATATCTTTAGGAGGTCTGGAAATTGGCCATCTTGAAGGCTTTGATTAACTAAAAATGTGAGCGGTATTTACAGTTTTTCTGCACACTGTTTCAATAGAATTGGGGGGATTTCATCTATGCCACAGCTGTGTGTATTTTTAATTGAGCGTATTATGTCGATTATTTCTTTTCTATCTACAGGACGCAAGTACATGGAGCACATTTGTGAGTTTATGACGGGTCGACCCAGCGCACTGTTTTTGTTGGTTTTATTGTTATTCGTGCCCATATGCACAGTAGCAAAATACTCACTGAAATTGTTGCAAATAGTTGTTGGACATGTTACAATGTGGTTGTTAATTTTTAATGATAAGAATATTGAGTGTCTATTCATCTAATCTAATATTTATGAATTAAATGTCTAAAACGTACATTGAACGTCCTTATAATTCGTTTCTCTCAAAAGAAAATAAATATTATAATAGGTATTTAAACAAATCTATCTCAAAACGACGAAACAACAGCATATAAATCAGTTCACCCGAATCTTCATCAATTTTTGATTAAACCGCCATCTTGCATACCAAACACCAAGATGGCGCCCAATAAATTTACACGTAAAAGCGTACAACTTAATATTACTCGTAACAACACGCTCTCGAGAATATATTTGATGCAGACATCATATTCGGGAGGTACGACAGTAAGTATGTAAACAAAATTGTCGAACTACAATTTACATAATATGGAGTTACATAAGTTTTACATTAGGGGAGGATGTAGAGGAAATATCATTATCTAACTGTCACTTTTGTCAAAGGGTTTCGTGTAAAGCTTGGATTACTCCGGTGAATATATATATACATATTGTACGGGTTACCGACGATTTTATTTGACACTAGCTGACCCGCGCAACTTCGTCTGCGTCTCTCAAGTAATAAATTTTCTCCGTTTTTGAAACATTCTTCATTGGTGCTCCGCTCCTATTGCTCTTAGCGTGATGATATATAGCCTATAGCCTTCCTCGATAAATGGGCTATCTAACGCTGAAAGAATTTTTCAAATCGGACCAGTAGTTCCTGAGATTAGCGCGTTCAAACAAACAAACAAACAAACAAACAAACAAACTCTTCAGCTTTATAATATTAGTATAGATAATTGTTGAAAGGAATAAATAATTATAGCGGAAACTAACACATGATGTTCGAAATTTAATAATGTGGTTTGATATATCATTAGAACAGAAAATTATTTATCAAAACTGTGTAGTAATAAGCGTGCTTCTCCAGAACTGTGACCGCGTTGGCGTGGCGATTAGTGGTGATTTCAATGCGGGCCAATTGCAACGCTGAACGCCACCGTGACGATCGAGTAAACGTGAAATAAACTCACACTAGGCCCTCTGAACTCACCGATAGCAACGTCAAACGCGGTCTCCATGAAGATCATGTTGATGTGAAATAAACTCTGTAAATAATCCGCTTGGTGAAGGATTAGGAATACGGAGTTTCAACACCCTTATTCATCCCATGGGTGTCGTAAGAGCCGACTAAGGGAGCAAACTACGATAATAACAGCACTGCAAAGAGAAGAAAAACTTGAAATCCTATAGCAACCCGTATGGTATAGTAGGCCAAAATCTCCTTTCCAAGGAGAGACCTCTGTCCAGCAGTGGACTACTAAAGACTATTGGTGATGATAATGAGTCCCTCGGGAAGGCCAGGATCTTCGGTGAAACTTTCAAATAAGGGCCTTAGGCAGTTATTTTAAACTTTAACGTAGGTAGGTTGCAAATTTTGTATGGTTTATTTAATATCTGATACCAAGAGTCTGATTAAGCAGATTTTCACTCTAACATTTGGATTATATGTGCGGCTTTCAATTTAAAAAATGCGTACTGGATTTTGTCATAAATATTAATGTCACGGCAATAAAATCAAACATCAAATAAAAGGTGTTGAACATTGTATGAATATATAACAACAATGTTTCAGAGTATTAAGTATGAGGGAGAAAAGTTAAGTGCGTGAGCTTTATCGCTGAATAAGTAGACTATGGAGGAAACATACGGGAGTATACTTTGATGGAGTGGAAGTACTTTGAGTACTACCTCCGACGTAGACATTTCGATGTGATCACGACCGCTTTGAAAAGAGTGACATGACAGAGAAGAATGCTTTGTTGGTTTTGTTGGGTAGAATGTAACAGTATCCTATTTCGTAAGCGCTTCCTCGCTGCAGAGTCTCAGGAGTTCTTAGGCTGAGTTAGTCAATCAGCTGTCTCCATTCTTGGCTTGAGGCTTGATTCTATGGCTTGGTGACGTGCGTCGCTAACATTCTAAGTTCAATCTATATCTGGTATGATCAACTATTGGGACTCCTTACATTCAAGTAACAACGTGGCCAAAGTAATGCATTAAACGCTGTAAACAGCTTGACTGTACGGATGGCGCTGTTAAGCGGTCACCTCGCCGCTTCCTAATGCGCTGAGTGATGCGGGTTCGATTTCCAGATGTGACAACACGGTATCGGTGTTCTTTGTATTTTCACGTATGTTTATGAAGTCTCCCGCGACACAATTTTTAATGCGGGTATTGCCTTAAAAAAAAAAACAAGTTGTGGAAAGGACATATGTATCTTTTCGATTTTTAATTCTTTTATCCTGACTAGAAGCTAAAATTGTATTGAAAACCATTTATTTTGTATTTTAAATAAAAATTCATAAGTGCGATCTCCTTTGTGTTAATTTATTGTGTTTCAAAGTTGCCCGCCATGTTTTCTGTATTTGCCCTTATATAAGTGTTATTGTTTTTCTTACATATAATAATTATAAGCCTGGTCTGTAAAAATACAATGTCAAATAAAAATACATAAAGCTTATTCAAACCTAAAAACCGTGTGTTTACATAAATTCTAAACGTGTTACTTCCAGCAACTACACCATAAAAGTTGACTTGAAATATTCCCTTTGCGCTTAGCTGATGCTGTATTTACAGAATTTACTTTGTTAATACTAGGTATTTTATTACATAGTATATATACATATATATATATATAGTAATAAGTAGTGATTACGTATAAATAAACCAATTCTTAATTTAATTTTGTGATACTTCGGTAGAAACTTTTAGCCGAATTAGCAATGTAGAAGTTTAATTATATTTAAAAAATATCGAAAGAATGATTTAGAAATAGGGGTCAAGAATCTGCCAGTTTTTTATTGGTTGTTAATACTATTCTACTATGGTCATAACTTTTCATCTATGGTTTATTCTATTTTTTAACCCCCGCCGCAAAAACGTCGGGGTGTTATAAGCTTGACGTGTCTGTGTGTGTGTGTTTGTCTCTGGCATCGTAGTTCCGAAACGGATAGACCGATTTTGATTTTGTTTGAAAGGTGAATTAGTCGGGAGTGTTCTTAGCTATGTTTGAAGAAAATCAGTCCAAGATGGCCGCCGCCACAAAATGGCGGTTTAAGTTGAGATTCTCCAGATGAAAAAAAGGGGAGAGTTCTAAAATAAGGTTGATAATAAACAATTAGTACTGATGACGTGGCAAGTATAAATTATCATAATGCCTTAGAATCATTACATGAATAGTCAATTGTTATTGTAAAACAAATACGAACATGTTGGAATGAAAATTCTCGACGAATTTGTTCGCAATGATAATACTATTTTGCATTTAACGAAATATAATTACGAGTCCCTCGCAACCAGATAATACTTAATGAACACACAAATTTCAAACGAAAAACCAAAATTGGTCTATTTTCAGGCCTGCAGTGTAACTGTGCAGCTGACGCAAGCCGCATCCGTACTGTTAGGAATCCGTTATACAATTTGCACGCCAATGTACATGTTGTAAATGTTGCAATTACACTGTCGTGCAGTATTAGCAAGATGCACGTGCTATCCCAATGGAATTATGGTCGTTCGAGCACTGTGAATACCGTAATGAGTGTAGTTTCGGTTACTGTGATAGTTTTGTGGTCGTCACTGTATTGCCACTGTTTCAACATTTAAGTCAATTAAGTACTGAATTATGTTACAAAATTAGTGTGATGTACTACAATTGATCACAGACCTGTTAGTCTTGTGGTTAGTGACCTGACTGCTAAGGCAGAGGTCTAAGGTTCGCTTCCTACTCAAGACAAATAATTGTCTGATGAGCACGGTGATTCGTTCTGTGTTTGGGTGTAATTTATCTATACTATGTATGTTTTTAGAAATATATAATTATGCTTGGTTACCATAGTACAGGTTCTGCCTAGTTTGAAATCAGACGGCCTCGTTTGAGATCATCAACAGCCTTTAATAGTCCACTGCTGGACATAGGCCTCTCCTTACAAAGGAGTTTTTGGCCTACTATACCACGTTGGCCAGACGGTTGGTGTAGGGTTTGTTTTAAGTTTTCCTTCTCTTTGCAGTGCTGGGAGAAAACTACGCAGGACAACAACACTGCAGAGAGAAGGAAAACTTGAAACAAACCCTTTTTTTTTTTTTTTTTTAACGTGTGGAAATCCCCTCGGACCGTCACCGTGTGTCGGACTCGGACCGACTAAAACCACACGGTGTGCCACTCTGCGCCTGTAACAGGAGGGATCCGGGAACAGCTGTTGTTAAGACATCCGGACCCCTCCTAGCGCCAGCCCGCTCCTGTTGCGGGCTCCGTCTCAGTATATTTTCCTCTCTTTAGGCGACGTCCGGCACACGCGGACGCCGCCCCCTCGCGGCTGGCCAAACTAATGCGGGTGGAGGGGAAACCCACCCCGTCCACCCGCGGCCACACTCAGGGCGGCATGAGGCTGTGGTAGGCGGGCCTCCGCCGCCCGGTTCGCCGGCGGCGGATCGGGTCCGAGTGGAGGTCGTCCTCCCGGGCCCTTTCCGCCGCCTCCTTCCGCGAGATTACTACCTCGCAGAAGGTTGCGACCGCGGTTATAAACAACTGTCGCTACCGGCCATGGAGCGTACTACGGCCGGTAGCGAGAGATCCACTCCGATGACTGCAGTGAGGGCCCGGCGCTGCGCCGCCCATGCGGGGCAGACCGCCAGCGTGTGCTGGGCCGAGTCCTCACTGCAGTCGCAGTGGTGGCAGGCGGGACTCAGTTCCCTCCTAGCGACCGTGTGCAGGTACTTTCCGAAGCAACCATGCCCGGAAAGCACCTGCGTCAGCCGGAAGGAAAGGGTCCCGTGCTGCCGCCCTGCCCACTCGGCGATGACCGGCTGGAGAGCCTCCACGGCGGCGAAGCCAGCGCGTGGAGTCTCCAGCCGGAACGACCAACGAGCCATCGTGGCTCGGCGAGCGGCTTCGCGCCACTCGCGCACATCCTCGGGCGGAGGGCGAAATCCGCTCTCCGCCCGGAAGTCAGCCGCCTCCAAATCCCACGGGGGAGTTCCTGCCAACGCGCATGCCACCTCCGTAGAAACGGTGCGGTAACCGCGTATGGCTCTGACCGCCATTACCCTACGCGTACCCTATTCTGGGCGGTCAGAGCCGCCGCCCACACCGGTGCACCGTACAGCGCCATTGACCGGACAACCCCCGTGTACAGCCGTCTTGTCGCGACGCTGGGTCCACCCATATTGGGCAAGAGTCGCCCTAGGGCAGACGCAGCGCCAACCAGCTTTGGAGCAAGCTGTCGGAAGTGCTCGTCGAAGAGCCACCTCCCGTCGAGGATCAGGCCCAGATATTTCATCTGGGCCCGAACCGGTACGAGGACCGAGTTTGACCACGATTGAGGCGCCAGGGGGTGGACCACGACGGGGCCCATGGAATAACAGGGCCTCCGTCTTATCTAGGGCCAGAGACTCCCCCTGTGGCCAGGCGCGCCGCCTCTTGGAAGTTTGCCCCCCGGGCTGTCACGAGGGTATCGTCTGCGTAACAGATTACACCCAGCCCGGGGGGGAAATCGGCGCGAAGGGCCCAGTCGTACCCTATGTTCCACAAGAGGGGTCCAAGAACAGACCCCTGTGGAACACCGCACGACATGGGCCGACTCCTCAAATTACCTTCTCGGTCCTCGTACACGACGGTACGCTCCTCTAAGTAGTCTGCCACTAGCCGCCTCAGGTACTTTGGCACCCCATGATAGTGGAGTGCTTCCCTGATGCAGCTGAATGGCAGACTATTGAATGCGTTGGCGATGTCTAATGACACCGCCAACAGCACGCCGCCACAGCTCACTGCCTCTTCGGTCACGGCCCTCAGGCGCAACACGGCGTTCGACAGTCGAACGCCCCGCCCGAAAACCAAATTGGGCGTCCGACAGATCGGGGCCCACCTCGCAGAGGTGCCGGACGATGCGGGCAGAAAGAAACCCTCTCAAACAATTTGCCCGCCTCGTCCAGCAGCACGATGGGCCTATAGGCCGCGACCCGAATCGGCAGGCCGTCCCGGCTTCTGCAGCAGGACCAGCTTCCCGCATTTCCAGCGCTCAGGGAAGCGTCCGGACGCCAGGCTAGCGTCCAACACCCCCCTGAGGCGGTCCGACATGTAGTCGAGGGCTCGGGCCATCACTCGGGCTGGAACCCCGTCCGGCCCGGGGGCGGTGTTCTTGGATCGAATCCGTAGAACAGCCGCCCCCAACTCCGATTCCCTGACGGGCGGAACATCGACCTCGCTGCCCCCGTCGTCTCCGGCTGATGCAGCCATCGACGGGGGTGTGTGCTCCGCCCGCTGCGGGAATAGGCCCTCGACCACTTCCTGCAGGAAGCTGGGCTGGAGAGTCTCCGTAAGGGGGGGGCCCGACGCGCGGAGCTTTTGTCGCACCGCGCGGTAAGGGCGACCCCAGGGGTCACGATTAAGACCCTCCAGCATCTCCTGTCTCTTTTCCTCTTTGGCGCGGCTAATGGCCAGCTTCAGAGTTTTCCGCGCCCGCCGGTACTCCTCATGAAGCCGGTCCTCCTCACCGTCTCCACGGTGACGCCGCCCGACTGCGTGTGTAGGACCTCCGGGCACGTGTACAGGCCGCACGGAGGTCCGCCAGCTCCTGGGACCACCAGTAGACCTCCTTCCTTGGAGGCCGACGACCTCGAATGCGGGGCATGGCCGCATCGCAGATATGCGTAATCGCATCGCGAAAGCGGCCAGCCCCCACGTCGTCCTCCTCGGTCGGAGCCTGAGGAGACAGCCATGAGTGAATTATGGCTGCCTCCTCTAGTAGGTCCCGGTTCAGTCTGGCAACAGCCCACCGCGGAAAGCGGGATAAACGCCGCGCCACGTGACCCCTACTGGAGTCCTGGGTCCGGGAGAGCTCAAATCGGATATACAGGTGATCCGAGAGCGTCTCAACCTCTTCCAGGACACACCAGTTCCTTACTCGTGCGGCGAGGGCAGGGGTAGCGAACGAGAGGTCCACTATCGACCCCCCCTGCTGTCGCACGCACGTGTTGGTGGAGCCTCTGTTTAGAAGACAGAGGCCCACCGAGGCCGCCCACTCCTCTACGGCCTCGCCCCTTGCGTCCGTCCTGGGGGAACCCCACGCAATGGACTTTGCGTTGAAGTCCCCCAGCACAAGTACGTGCCCAGACGCTAGTCGCCGTATCGAGGTCTCCAAGCTGGTTAGGAAAACCTCGAAGTCGTTCAAACTCCGGTTGGGGGAGAAATAAACACCATATATGGTGATCCCCCCCCACTCGACGGCAACATATCCAGTGCCCTTGTCTCTTAGCGACAGGGGCGGGGAATGAGCCGTCGTGGAACCGACGACTGCCACGGAGCCGTCCCAGTCACCCATCCAGTTTGGACGGGGAGGGACAGAATAGGGCTCCGCGACTACGGCAACACCTATCGACCACTGTGCCATGGTTTGCAGGAAGAGATCCTGCGCCGCGGCACAGTGGTTCAGGTTCGTCTGGACCAGGAGGCTGGAGACCCGATCCATTACTGGATCGTCTCTACAGCCTCCTCCATGGGCGACGACGTCGACGCACGAACTACATCGGAGGCAGCCTGGGTCGACTGGCTAGCCCCCGATGCTTGCTGAGAGTTGCGGGGAGGCTTGCAGCCCCCCTGCCCCATCTGATGATTGGCGGGCTTGTTACCCGCCGCACACACCGGGCAGTGAGGGGCGGCAGAGCATTCCACCGCCACATGCCCCGGTCGACCACAGCGGAAACATAGTCCGCTGCAGTCGAAGCAGCTTTGGCACTTGACGCGCGTGTGCCCCGATGCTAGGCATTTGTAACACCTCATCGGTCTCGCCGCCAGGACTGTGATCCTAGCGCTCACGAAACCGATGAGCAGCCTGCCGGCGTCGGCCAATACTTTGGCCGACGCTACGGGACAGCTGACCCACACGGCGCCAAGCCCCCCTGGACCGGGGCGGATGGTGCCGACCCTGACGTTGTCCGCGCTGCACCCCGTCTTCTCCCGGATTACAGCGCGGACATCTTCGGCCGTCACAGAGTCGTCCAGGCCCGAGATGCGCAGCTCCGCGCACTTGGTAGGCCTGGCGATCTTGACACCATCTGTGGCCGCGAATAAACCCCGCAGCCTCTCAGCGAAAGTGTCCGCCGTCTTGGCGCCTTCAGCCCCTGGGAACTCGAGAACTCGAGCTCCCGTTTGGGCGAGGCGCATCCTGACCCCCACCGTCCCGAAGTCGTTGGCGAGGCTGTCCCGGGCCTTTTTAAAAACGGCCGCGTAGGACAACCCGCCGTCAGCCGCCTCCGGGGACACGGTCACCACTACAGCCGCGGTTTTGGGCGGCTGCAGCTTCCGCGGCCTCTTTGCAGAGGCCGTTGCCACCGGTGGCGAAGGCTGGGCTTGGGCTGCTTTTTGGGCAGCCCTTCTGGCCCGCCTTCGGGACTTCTTGGAGCCCCTCGCCTCCTGCCAGCCCTCGTTGGAGGGGGCAGGTGCGGAGGGGCCCGGCAGGGGTGTCGGAGTGGGGAGCGGAGGGAATGCCACTCCGCTCCTCGGCGCCGTTTTAGGCCCCGTCTTGGCCCGGCACTTTGGCCTGCGCCTTGGCCGGCGCCTGGGACGGTGCCTTGGCCGGCGCCTGGGCCGGTGCCTTGGCCCCCCTCCTCGGCTTTTGGGGAGCCGATGGAGTCGGGGCAGACGCCGCCGCCGCGTAGGAGACGCGGCCTCCCACTACGGGGAGCGCGGTCGGAGCGGCGGCCTTAGGCCGCTGTGTCGACGCGAGCGGGGGGCGCACAACCGGCGCAGGGGGCAGTCTCGCCTCCAGGCCAGCCAGGCGTCCGTCCAGCATATTCCCAACTGCGATGAGGATTTCTCGCAGTTGGGAGTCAAATGCCCCTGAGTTGGTAGTAGGGGCAGGCTGGGACGCGGACGGGGCTTTCCCGCTCGGGGAGGTTCGCTGGAAGCGGGCGAACTGAGCGCTCAGCTCGTTCACCCGCTCCGTCAGCCTCTCGTTGGCCACCTGCAGGCGAGACACATCGCCCACTAGGCTCTCCACGACCTCCGACAAAGCGGAGGAGGAGTCCTTAAGGGCCCTCACAAACGAGCCCTTAAGGTTCACGGACTTGGTGGCCACCTTGTGGATGACGGCCACCGCCGCTTTCGCCCTCTCCTGCACGGACACGGAAGCCTGGGGGGCATTTCCCCCCCACCGGCTCCCGAACCTTGAGCAGGAGATCCGCGATCTCCTCCTCCGCTACGGCCTCGCCCGTCCCACTCGTACATTCCTGTACGACTCCGCGTTTGAGAACGCGGAGCCTGACGGGGTCGAGACCGAGGCCGAGGCAGGTTTGCGTGCCCTCCCTCGGCAGCTGCTTGCCACCTTCGGTGGCATCATCTCCTGGGACGTGTCGGTTTCCTCGTCCCTGGAGCGTCCTCGTTTCCGGCTGTCGCTTCGCTCCGCCTCCATGGCGTCAGCGCCATCCGACGAAACGGCGGATCCGGAGCGCAGCCGATCTGATGCTCTTCGGCTCCCAGAGACCAGCGTCAGACTGACTTCTGGGAGCCCCATCGAGATAGGCGTCCCCGACGCCACCTCACCTCAGTGGACGACCCATCCGCTCCACTGTTCTGCTTCTCCTTCCTTCGCTGTGCTTCCTTTTCCATTAGGCTTGCCTGTTTTCGTTGTGTTTGTCCGATCGTTTTCTTTTGGTTTTTGTTAGCATTTTCCATAGTAAAATCCCACGAGTGGGGGAGAAACTAGAGGTCCACCCGGGCAGAGATCCCCCATTACCCGGGCAAGCGTAAGTTTTTACACCCAACCGAGGGTGTCCGCAGGTACCTCGGCTTGGAGTGCGCTCGCGACTGAACTTCCCATCAGCCATGCATCCCCTGGCCACGCACCAGAACACGGGATTCGGGGAATTTTTTGTAGAGAGGTTATCTTCCTCGCGGTCCGGGCGGTTAAGCCAAGACCCTCGCCCCCCGAGCAGAGCCGCGAGACTTAACCACAGCGCTCTTCTCGGGATTACGATATGCCGACGGTTGACAGGGAGACTACGTCCCCCTGCCTGCTCGGTGGTAGTGTGAGTACACGCCGAGCCCGTCCTCCTTCTCCACCGCTATCAGCGGAGAAACTGTGGCCCCTACAGGGCCCCGCCATCAGGTTTTTTACCGAGGTTTCCTCCTCCATGCTCCGAAGAGCGAAGAGCCAGCAGGGCAACCGGCAGACACGCCCACCCTGCTGGACCAGGCCTTGCCCGAGAGCCGATGAACGGCTACCTCTTCTGCTAGAATATTGGCCGCTGGCGATAATCCTCTCCTCCAAGAGGACAAGGAGGAAACAGTACCATCGCCAGCGTTTCCAGGGTGCACCACGAGGAGGTTTTCTAGCCCGCACCCCCAAACCCTATACCAACCCGTCTGGTCAGCGTGGTATAGTAGGCAAAAACCTCCTTTCTAAGGGGAGGCCTATGTCCAGCGGTGGACTATTAAAGGCTGTTGATGATTTTTGATGATGATGATTGCAGTGCTGTTGTCCCGCGTAGTTTGCTTCCTTAGTCGGCTCTTACGATACCCACGAGATGAATAGGGGTGGTGACACTTTGTATTCTAAATCCGTCACCACACTAACATTGTGTAAGATGTTACCTATTATTAAAGTAGGGCTCGTATCTAAGTAGATACTAAGTAGATTAACATATTGCAAAGTCAAATCAGCAATTCTAGCTAGGTCAGTTTATAGATGGCTGACCATTCTTAACACATTGAGATCGCTCCGTGCTTCGGAGAGCTCCTTAAACCGTTGGTTCCTGTTGCCACACGAACATCGGTGGCAATCGTTATTGATAATTGGAGCCCTAAAAAGTCCTACAACAGTCTTTCTACAGAACTTTCATATGACCTAGTACTTGGGTCTTGGCGGACTGGAGGCAGTAGGTCCAGATAAAAAATACAAGTTCAACCGTGTCGTAGTAGACTAAAAGTTAACCCTAAAATAGTCTGGGAAAGACCTAGAAAGATAAATAAACTTATTTAGCAGTTTAAATTGTAAAACATTCAAAATTAGTACCAGCTGACTGTAATTTCCTTTTAAATATGGTCCAGTAACGTCTTGGTGGGCGTTCAAATAACAGGAATTCACAGAATAGGCAAACGGGTACGCGAGCATCGCCTCTGCGAACTACTAAAGTCTAAGTCCTGTTATTATCTGAGACTTTGCGTCTGACTTAGAATCCCAGAATTGACTTTTAAATATGTGAGCTGATCAAAATGTATTCACCCACGTACAAATCCAAATTCTACGAGCGCCTAAAGAAACTTAAATATTTGGAATATAAATATCAACATGGTTCAATAAATAATATACAGTGATAGCCTGCAAATGCATATTCTACAAAGTGTACAAAGAATACTCTATGGTATTAAAATTATTATTGAATGAAAAGTTTGTTGGGTTAAGTGTTTGCATGTTACGCATAATTCATTGCATGTAGTCCTTTCTCACCTTGTTTTTGTTTTATTTTATCCTTTCACCTAACTAAAGGAGTACATTTGTTCTGGTAGTATACCGCGTTCAATTTGATCCTACAATCAACCCATCATAACTCCAAAGCCTTACCTAATCGCGCCTTAATTACAACTACTAAAACTTCTATCATAGTTTCCTCCTTAACTTACCCGCGTTCCACTTACAGAGTTTAATCTGATCATAATTCCCACAGCTATAAACAAGGTAGAATTTGTACAGTCTCTGACAAAGGACTTCAGCAAACATCTTGATAACTAAAGATACAAAGTTTCTGCAACAGTCTAAAATTCAGGATCAGCCTCTTAGCCAGCCATTTACATAAATATTGCACGAAGCTAAGTCTTGAATAGGTATTTAATTCTCATTCAGCCTGGAGTCTGGCTTTTGAGACCACGATACATTTTCATTGCCAAACCAGTTTCTTGCAATACAAGATCTTAAAGTTTTACGAATATAGTTCAAATTCGAAAAACTTGTTTTTTTGACCAACAATTACAAAATTGTCTTTGTAAATACAACTATTTACAATGTTCAGTTGACTTTAAATTGTTTGGAATACAAATGTGCTGTATTACAAACGCATAAAGGTGCATAATAGTTATCAAACGTCGTCTTCAGGTAAAAGTTGTGTTTGTGATGCAATTGTAGATAAAACATGATTACAAATAGTGGATTCTGATAGTGTAGTGGCAAAATTGGATGCGCTAAGGTCAAGTTTATTCTGAAACAATTTGCATACTAAATCATACGATTACCTGTACTTATTACTAATTCTTGAATAATAGAATCTTGGGGGTAGAAGTAATGCATTCAAAGTACTGGTGGAAGCCTTTGATGTGTCCCTCGTTTGACTGTGACCATCAAAGGTTTTATTAAGAGTCACTTGATATTTTAAGATATCTTTTAGATCCTTGTGGATCCTCTATGTAGTTACAATGGTAATACAGAGCTCGTTGAAAATGATTCGTTATGACTTACCCTTAAGATATGTTTTTGAATTCTTCTTATTAAGAGTGAGATATATGAAACAATGCTTGAAACAGCACAACAAAGTAATATATACTCGTATGTATGTGTGTAACATCATATTTCAATGTATGTGTATTCTTAAAAATAAGTTTGAACTGAGAATAATAATAAAGATAAGAAGGATTATATTTTATTTTTTTATTTTTAAGGACATCTGACACACAACGCCATCTAGTTTCAAACTAAGCAGAGCTTGTACTATGAAAACTAAATTGATTGATAGAATACTTATATACTTTTTTTTCGTAAATACATACACATTATATATAGAAAACATCCAAACTTTAAAACCAATATTTGCAGATCATACAAACATTAATTCCGACCGGGGAATAGAACCCGAGATCTCAGCACAGCAGTCACACACGCATACCACTGCACCGAAGCAGTTATAATAACCGATTCATCTTATAAGATATTGATGCCTAGATATAGATGCCTTGTTTAGGTTCAGACGGTCGTGTATACACGACCGTCTGAACCTAAACAAGGCAGAGCAGTTGATAAATATATCTACTAACATACCTACTGTTAGCAGTATGTTAGTAGTAATAGTAAATACAAATTATAGGTAAATTACACACAGACACAGAACAAATGATCACACTCGTCAATCATACAATTATTTGTAATATACCTCTGATTTAACAGTCACAATCATCAGCCACAAAACCAACTAGCTTGTCTTACGTACTGTTATTTTTCATCATCATCAACAGCTTTTAATAGTCTACTGCTGGACAAAGGCCTCTCCTTAGAAAGGAGGTTTTGGCCTACTATACCACGCTGGCCAGACGAGTTGGCATAGGGTTTGTATCAAGTTTTCCTTTTTTTTGAGGTGATGGTGTCCTGCGTTGTTATTTTTATCGTTGCAAAATTAATATTATTTAGTCGACTTAGTTTAAATTTCTGTCTACCTCCTCTAGTATTTTAACAGTTTCAACCTTTTAACAAGCACTACATAAAATAACTGAACAATTGTTTTAATACAACATTTGACGTCTAATAAGATACCAAACCGTCTAGTCTAGTTGGTGAACAAGCAATAACAATCTCTATTCTTTTAAACAAAAAGTTGAAATAACTTGAAAAACAACAGAGCAGTCTTCAACTGGTTATCTCAAACGGTTCTGTCTAAAGTTTAAGGTCACAAGTATCTTATCGACAGTTTTATGTAGGAGAGATATCTAGCTGGAATGAACAATCAATTTTATCCAATCGTATATCTTTAAAAGCACGTTGAAACTGATTGATCGATGCTTATCATGAACAAAGTGCTTTTACTAAGATATTTTTGACTATCATCATCTTTGACGGCCGGATTTGCTACGCCAAATGTCCCGCTAGTTGTATGTATGTCATGTAGTACTCGTAGATAGTCAAACATTTGTGTGCATGAACATAAATGTTTGATTTGGTCTGGGAGTTTATATGTATAACATGTAGGTATGTATTTACGACAAAAAAGAATATTTTGTGTTTTTTTGGCTAGACACCAGTAGACGTATTGGAAAAAGGCTTTATGTCGTTTAAGATAATAGAACCCCGCCGGTTTTTCGCATCCCGATATGATATGCCGAGTGGTCTCATCCTTGCAGGCACATATGCGACATTTTCCATCTACTGATTCTTTCAGTATATCGCGCTAATGCTGTCGGGTCATGATGGCTTGGTCTTGTATGGCGAATATTCATAATTCTAATTTAGGAGATATCTGTTGTTTTTTAATCTATTTAAACGAAAGCTCTGCATCTATGTTGGCTTGATCAAGTACTTTATACGGAAATTGCCCTTGTAACTGCTTACTTTTCCACAGTGCATTGTGTGTTTTAGTTATCGCTTTCTAAATTTCTTCATCTGTGTGTGTGTGTGTTACCCACTGTTAAATGTAGTTCTTCTTCTATTTCTTGCGCTTCCTTAATTATTAAGTATTTATTTCTATGATGATGATGAGTCATGTTGTACTATTGCTTGAATAAGATGATCTCTTTTTGGTTTTAAGTATTGCTTATATTTAACTATCTGTGTTTTATAAATTTACTCTAATCGCTATCTTAATTTCTTCATCTGTGTGATTGTTACCCACTGTTAAATGTAGTTCTTCTTCTATTTTTTGTGCTTCCTCAATTATTAAGTATTCATTTCTATGTGAGTCCTATTGTAGTATTGCTTGAATAAGATGATCTCTTTTTTTTGAGTATTTCTTATATTTAACTATCTGTGTTTTATACATTTACTCTTACGTTTATAAGACCCCTTCCTCCTTCTGTCAGCGGTAAGAATAGTCGCTTTACTTCTGCCTTTTGTTGATGTGCCTTGTTCCTTGATTTCTTGTTTTGACATCTATTTCTTTAAGATCAATAATTTTGTAATGAATAGCACCATGGTACTTGTGACCTGTGTGTTGCAGGTTTCCATGGGCGGTGGAAGTTATTTGCTGCAAGTGACCTGTCTGTTGGTTTTTCCCCTTTATCATAAACCTATATATCAAGATCAGTGTGCTGACGGAATAAGAATGCGAGTGTCACCACTCATATTAATATTCTATGGGTGTTGTAAGAAGCGACTAAGTGAGCAAACTAAACAGGGCAACGGCAGTGTAAAGACAAGGAAAACTTGACACAAATCCTATACCTGGCAGGCGTTGTATAGTAAGCCAAAACCTCCTTTCTAAGGAGAGGCCTATGCCCAACAGTGGACTATTAAAATGTGGAACATTCCTGACACCATCATTAACCCAAGGTTTGGCTGCAGCATCTAGTCAAGAATACCGTGCCAATGAAATACCACTAAAGTAACAGTACACCAAATTTCAAACCAATCGGAGTTGTGTAAGTTAGTGAGATGTCTTCGTCAACTAAGAAATGAGGTGATGGTCTTCACAAATTATGCTAAGAACCATCTCGATCACTTAAATTTTTAAACAAAAAGAACAGTATCACAATCGAACCATTTGTTTAGGAGCTCTGATACCACAGACATACACATAGGCACATCAAACATATAACACATCCTCTTTAATAAATAATACGTAACAAGATCAAATGAAATTGCCGAAGGGAATATATGCTAAAACTTCTTCGGTAACTTGCTGTGACTGTCATGGGTGAATTTTGATTTCACAAATTGGTATTACGGAGGGTTCATTTCCTGTCCAATTGCGTATGTCACGAATTTACTGAAACATTTTAATATTATTAACATCATTTTTAATATATATAACGAATATCGTAAGCGAAAAAGTAAGGTTATCTGTTTATTTATACCGAATACAGAGAAAATTATTGTTAGCTAGGGATACCCGAATTAATATATAATTTACTAATATTTTTAGATATCTGACACACAACGTCTATAAAGCTAGATTGCCTGATAGAATACTTAGACACTTTTTTTTTGTAAATACATACATATTATACATAGAAAACACCCAAACTCCGAAACAAATATTTTCAATCGGGAATCGAACCCAAGATGCATACGGTACCACAGCACCACCGAGGCAGTTCAATATAATTAATTGACAAATTCTACAATCAAGTGAGCAAAGCCCACATGGGAGGGCCATGTTTCGGCAGATATGGGCCAATTCGACCGGAATAATACCATAGACTCTCAGAAAACGGTTTTTAGTAATTCATTCGTTGCATTTAACCGAGTGGTGAGTTTACCGGAGACCGATAGGATACGGTCATCTACCAGGTAACTATTAAATTGTTGTGAGCCATTATCATCCATACTAATATTATATTATTATTATTCGCGGGTTCGATTCCCGCTCAAGTCAAACATTTGTGTGCATGAACATTTAATGTTTGATTTGGTCTGGGTGTTTCTATGTATAATATGTATGTATTTACAAAAAAAAAGTATATATGTATTTATATCAGTTGTCTAGTACCCATAGTACAAGCTCTGCTTAGTTTGGGATTAGATGGCGTTGTGTGAATGTGGTAGAATATTATTATTATTATTATTATTATTAATGCGAAAGTGTGTCCGTCTGTCTGTCTGTTACCTCTTCACGCTTTAACTGCTGAACCGATTATAACGAAATTTGGTATGAAGATAGTTTGATTCTTGTGGAAGGTCACAAGTTACTATTTACCGTGATAACCGACATACACGCGGGCGGAGCCGAGGGCAAAAGCTAGTTTCATAATCGAGGTTTCTCTGTTAGCTTTTGGTCACGGTAGTAAAATACTTTTTTACCTTGCACAATAGATCTGTGAATCGACCTTCAAACTTTCAAGAAAGAGCGTACTCCTTCCTATAAGGCCGGCAACGCGTTTGTGACTCCTGAGTTGCAGACGTTCATGGGTTCATGGGCTATGATCATTTTCCATCAGGTGACCCGTCTGCTCATCTATCGTATAAAGAAATATATATTTATGATCCATCAATTCACGTATACCTCCACAAAAATTCTTTGTTTTAATCAAATGTACCCTATCTTTGCTACAAAATTTGTCTACTCTGAACAGCGAGACATTATCTTTATATGTATGTTTAAATATAATAATTCTTCTGTGTATGTGTATATGACTGAACTCCTCCTAAACCGCTGGACCAATGCTGATGTTTTTTTGTGTGTACAAATGTATTCGAGAATGGTTGCTGAAACGGGCACAATTTTTTCCTTTTAAGAGAAGCGGACGAGGTCGTGCGGCGCAGCTAGTTTATTTATATGAATATGTATGTATAAAGATATATAGAACATAACACTATTGTATATAACACAGTATGTTATGAATAAAAAATATGGCATACAGAAATTATTATAATTGCTTCGTTATTGTATTAGATTACCCTGTACAAATGGTTGCAAGTTCAGTTAATAAATAAAATATGATTGTAATGATAAATTATAGAACATGAGGAGCAGCAGCTAGTTGAGTTCTAAAATCTAATAAGACGTATATAAAATTTACATTTAAAATGAACGTTTTGTGTAAAAACAGATTGCAAAGAAAATTCAAAAGCTTGCACGAATTTATTTTAAGATGAAACTCTCAGATGCGTCTGGAAACATAATTTGATGAGATATTAAGAAGCGTCTAATATGAGATTTAAAAATGTATGATATTCCTTTATGGACATAAACTCGTTTTGCGAAATAGAAGAATATTTTTGAACATGTTTTATTTTACATATTATCACAGAAATGTATGTACCTTATAATGATGATACAGTTGGAGTTAAATTAATTATGATACGGAAAGCTTTAAGGGTATATATACTCTATTAGAAGACCATTATATTTGTGTGTGAGTGCTATTGTCTAGGTGTGTGTGTTCGTATTTGTGTGATATTAAAATTGATCATTTTATAACGTGGCCTACCATTTTATGAACTTGGCTTCAATTCTCCTATTTTAATATTGTATCAATAGACTGTCGATGGAATATCGTCGGAATAGTTTTGCACTTTTCCTATTCTACTAACTATGTAAGACCAATGGCCGATAACTTGTCACTGATACAAATGTCGTCGATGTCTTTGTAACAGTTTGGTAAACGATACATTTTAAATTTGTAAGAAAATGAAATTGAGATTTTATTATTTTGACTATTTGATTATTATTGTTTGGTTTTATTATATTGATCTGACTTAATAGCATTCATAACACTCTTGACATTATTAATTCTCTGAATAAATTTATGACATGAATATATTCTTCAAATTGTGTTTGTAATGTTGAGCGTCTAAATAATAATCTTTTAAATATCTATGACTAAATATTTGCACACCTTTAAGAGGTTATATTACAGCGTACCTATGTATTATATGATGTTCTTCTACCACCTTTATACCTGTTTTATGCAAATAATAAATGATTTTGATTTTGATTTTGATTTTGAAATATTTATTTTCCAGGTATGGCAATGTGGTTGATATCACTGTTTATGACC
Source organism: Arctia plantaginis (assembly GCA_902825455.1). Lineage (NCBI taxonomy): Eukaryota > Metazoa > Arthropoda > Insecta > Lepidoptera > Erebidae > Arctia > Arctia plantaginis. Next base: position 7,136,719 of record CADEBD010000226.1, on the reverse strand, counting down.
TATATTACTATATCGACAGTCTATTGACACTGTACTCCTATTTATGTTAGTTGAATACTGATATTTTGACCGACGTCCATGGCATCTCAATAGCGTGCCAATGGAATGACAGTGGCTTGGCGTTAAGATAAAATAGAAGAATTGAGGCCGTGGTCTGACGTCTCATCATCAGTGAAATGTCATTGCGACATTTTTTTTTACCCAAGTTTTTTTATAATAATAATACACATAGCCCAATGGTCCCAAACATAGTAGCAGATCCTGCAGGCATTATGGAAACCAGACTGCTGATAAGCAAACTATGGGGTTTAAGTAATTTATAATTGTTAAATTATACACACAAATTATACATAAATTACATCCACACAAAGCAGTGCCACCAACCACTAGATATTTTTCTTTAAACTCTGGCACAGTTGCGTCATCAAACAACTGTAAGAAAGACAGTAAAAGACGAAGTTTAAGTATGATGAATCATCATAGACGTTAATATAATGTAATGAACATTACTAAAACTTTCTACTTACATCAAAGACATCAATGAGTAAATAATCATTTCTGAGGAACATATAATTTGATGGATAATGTATTCAAGGCAATATTGTATGGCGAAAATTTACATTATAATAGGCAATACATCATGACGAGACTTTGAGTGACGGATGTGTGGAAATACGGTTGCTAAAAAATATTATTATGCGAATCCTAAGATATTAGTTCGAGTGCTTAGGACGAAGACCGTGGCGATGTCACTGAATATATTAGCAACTACTGATGTAATGATAGAGCTTTCAAACCAGGTTCTTTTTTTACAATTAATGCTGTCGTCCACATAAGCATATCCTGTATTTTGCATGACAGTGTTTAGACGTAGAAATGAAAATATAATTACATCAAAAGTGCGTCAAGACGCCAGTTACATTAACAACACAATCACACACTGCACGGATGGCGTAGTAGTTTAAGCGGTCGCCACGCCTCTTCCTACTACGCTGAGTGTTGTGGGTTTGATCCCCACATGGGACGACACTTTGTGTGATCTACAAATTGTTGTTCTGAGTCTGGATTTTCTTTGTGTCCGTTTCATGTATGTTTGTAAAGTCCCCTGCGACACAGGATATATTCCTAATGCGGGAGTGGTTTAAAAAAAAAGGTTTTTCTCCTTCCTTGTTTTTCTCTTGTATTATACTAAGATAGAAAAAGTGAACGTAAACGCCACCCAAAATACGGAACATGGCATTGGGTGAATCCTCGGCAAAGCTAAACTATTTTACAAAACTCAATGAAATTATTTACAACATAATAGTTTATTAAAGAATTCAGAATTATTATATTTCCATTATAATATAATTTCTATGTAAATAAAATTACTTTTCATGACTTACTGATTGATTCAACAACGGGTACAAACTTTCAGTTTTAGCTGATGCTTATTATGTCGCAAACACCTACTAGGAAATAGGTAATTTTTTGAAATGTTACCCTTAATCGGGTAAAATAAGGGACGAACGGTTATCTCGAAATTCTTCACTATCAAAGTTAGAAACACGAAATGAGGAATAATCAAGCTAGTTGAACCGCGGGCATAAAAAGCCTATTATCCCTGTTTAATCCTTAGTAAGACGGGTGAAAGAGATGCCAAGATATGTAGCTAAATGTGTATGAGAAAATAGTACTGGAAATCGGACTATTTTAGGGCACTTAGTTTCTAAGTAGGCTGTTTGATTCAAATAATATGTGAAACAGATCTATACATCAAAACGTAATTAGAACTTACACGAATTCAACATATTTGATATAAAGGAACGTTAAAGATCGGATCTACAATATCTCGCTTGTTGGTAAGCAGTTTAATTAGAACAACAGGAAAACTCTTTATATTCATTTTTTAAAGACCTATGTTTAGCAGTGGACAGCGATAGGCTGATGATGATGATTCAATTTTTTGGTAATGTAAGGAATATTTCTGTGTACCAATGTTAAACAATAAATTGCTTAAATATGAGTTAAATAACTGTTAAACTAAATCAAACTACTTGTAATTCAAGAACACGATAATCGCATTTGTTCTAATTACAATGCTATTGTTCAGTCGTTAGAACATATTATATTACTTGTGCGAGAACAGAGTATAGACAGATAATTATAATATGTTAGAAAATGGTAATTAAGCATTAAACTTTTGAAGGATTTTGATCAAAAATTATTCTCATCATCATCAACAGCCTTTACTAGTCCACTGCTGGACATAGGCCTCTCCTTAGGAAGGAGGTTTGGCCTACTATACCACGCTGGCCAGACGGGTTGGTAAAGGGTTTGTTTCAAGTGAGGCGGGTAAATTGTTTGAGAGGGTTCTCTCTGCCCGCATCGTCCGGCACCTTTACGAGGTGGACCCCGATCTGTCGGACGCCCAATTTGGTTTTCGGGCGGGGCGTTCGACAGTCGACGCTGTTTGGCGCCTGAGGGCCGTGACCGAAGAGGCCGTGAGCTGTGGCGGCGTGCTGTTGGCGGTGTCCATTGGACATCGCCAAAGCATTCAATAGTCTGCCATTCAGCTGCATCAGGGAAGCACTCCACTATCATGGGGTGCCAAAGTACCTGAGGCGGCTAGTGGCAGACTATTTAGAGGAGCGTACCGTCGTGTACGAGGACCGAGAAGGTAATTCGAAGTGTCGGCCCATGTCGTGCGGTGTTCCACAGGGGTCTGTCCACCCCCTGGCGCCTCAATACCTCAGTACCGGTTCGGGCCCAGATGAAATATCTGGGCCTGATCCTCGACGGGAGGTGGCTCTTCGACGAGCACTTCCGACAGCTTGCTCCAAGGCTGGTCGGCGCTGCGTCTGCCCTAGGGCGACTTTTGCTCAATTTGGGTGGACCCAGCGTCGCGACAAGACGGCTGTACACGGGGGTTGTCCGGTCAATGGCACTATACGGTGCACCGGTGTGGGCGGCGGCTCTGACCGCCCAGAATAGGGCACGCCTCTGGCGCCCTCAGAGGGTATTGGCGGTCAGAGCCATACCATACGGTTACCGCACCGTTTCGACGGAGGTGGCTTGCGCGTTGGCCGGAACTCCCCCGTTTATCGGCGAGTGGCTGACTCCCGGGCGGAGAGCGGATTTCGCCCTCCGGCCGAAGACGTGCGCGAGTGGCGCGAAGCCGCTCGCCGAGCCACGATGGCTCGTTGCTCGTTGGTCATCGCCGAGTGGGCAGTCGTGGGCATCGCAGTCATGCCGCCCTGAGTGTGGCCGCGGGTGGACGGGGTGGGTTCATCCGCATTAGTTTGGCCAGCCGCGAGGGGGCGGCGTCCGCTTGTGCCGGACGTCGCCTAAAGAGAGGAAAATTTTTTGAGACGGAGCCCGCAACAGGAGCAGGCCGGCGCTAGGAGGACACACCACCCCGCCGCAAACCCCGGTGGGGTGACGGTCCGAGGGGATTTCCACACGTAAAAAAAAAAAAGGGTTTGTTTCAAGTTTTCTTTTTCTTTGCAGTGCTGCAGTTGTCCTGCGTAGTTTGCTCCCATAATCGGCTCATACGACACCCACTTGATGAATAGGGATGGTCACATTCCGTATTCTTAATCCGTCACCACACGGATAGCTTTGGAGATGGTTTTTATTTATTTTTATGAAACCACGATGTGCCACAGGTATAGCTAGTATATGATAGTTCTAAATACATATATGATATAGATAAATCACACCCATACACAGAATAAATAATCGTGCTCATCACACAATGATTTGTCCTGGGTGGCAATCGAACCCACAACCTCTGAATTAGTAGTCAGTTTGAGTGGTTTATATATGTAATATTAAACTTTAAAGCTCTAAGTTTTTGTTAGAGTCGAACCTTCCTCATAACAGTTTAACTATAGCCTTAAAAATAGGGCAATATAATGTACCTGCTTGGAAAAATCATAAACATATGACACCCTTAGAAAAATTACTATAGTCGTCACATCTTTATCTCTGAAGGGGTAGGCAGAGTCGTCATAAAACGCCCACAATTTGCTGACTATACATTGGCCCCAGTTACGTTATACCGGACAGGCATATTGCCGTTACCCATTTCTAAATAACCTTACTTATATATTTCTAAATACAAACATTTGTGACTATTAAATTGACGGGCCTGTTGATCTTTTTCTTTTGTTGACAGGGTGGAAAATATCTTCGGATCTCCAGCTGATCTGGGACATAGGAGCCAGGAGTATGTAGTGCTTCTACTAAAAACCACCTAGCCAAGCCCCCGCTGGGTCGTGGGCCGCTATCCTATCGCCTACCGCAGCAATCTTTGGAAGCCTGCGGCCCCGTCGACGGCTCATAACGCCGCCGACGTCCTCTGCGCTGGGAATTGGTCCTCTCCCGATCCCGTTCAGCGGTCTCTTTCTGGATCTTTACAGATTCACAGAAAGAGACCACTGCGGGGCCTGTTGGTCTAGTGGTTACTGAACCTGACTGCTAAGTCGAAGGTTGTGGGTTCGATTCCCACCCAGGATAGAAAATTATTTCATGACAAATGACAGTACTGTTCTGTGTCTGGGTGTAATTTAAGTATATTATGTATGTATTTAGAAACATATAAGTACGAGTATGTTTATCAGCAGTCTGGTTACCATAATACAGGCTCTGCATAGTTTGAAATCAGAAGGCCGTGTATGAGATGTTTGAAGTTATAATTATTTCCAGATATAGAAAACATGATCGTACTCATCCCACAATATTTTGTCCTGTGCGGGCCTGGTGAGACCAACAGGCCTTTCTATACCAAAGTTATAATTGTTAATTGTTTAGGATATACAACAATAAACTACGCAGTCCTAAACAATGCGTAGACACGGAGTTGTCCGGTTTTTTCAAATTAAAAAAGTTATCAAAAAATTGTGAAGAAAAAAGAAAGAAGAAAAAAAGTTTATAGGAATGAGAAATAAAAAAGAGGGTTTTTGAAATTCGCCCCGAAATGAAAGGGCCCAAAGGGCAAAAATTTGCTTTGTCTGACCAGGATTAATTTCCATCTTTCGTCTAAATCATTTAAGATAAAGGCCTTTGTTATTTTTGTTACTAAAGAGTTTTGGATCTGTTTACGTAGGTACTTGAATCTGCAATATACAATGAATACTTAAATCATAAATTTGGGGACTGAAATTTGTTGATGTGAAAAAAAAAAAAACCCAATCTGCAATTGTGGGAGTTATTTGTGAAATAAGGATCAATTTTCCCAATACCATAGTAAAGGTTCCCTTTCCTTTTTTGGTTTTGTTTTTAACGTGGCATACCCTATTCATACTAGATCATCTAGGGTAAAACATTTCAAAACATTTATAAATTGTTTTCTTTTTTTTTTTTTACAAATAACAAAGGGAAAATAACCGTGCAAAGGTCTCGAATTAATTAATTCGATTGTGTCCGGTCCACTAACGTAATTTATTTCACGTGGAGGGCCTCAGTTTGGCGCTGAGGGGAAAAGAGAGAACCCTTTGGGGATTCTTTTTTGAAATTTTTGTTTTGTTATAGAATGGAAAGATGCTACTTTTGTGTGTGGTATTGTAAATTAGTCACAGGTATGATTTTATTTTATAAATTTTTTGATTTTTCATGTGATTGTGATTTTCTTTCATCACTAGTTTTTGGGAATATAAAGCCCCCTTTTTAGGAGAAAAAAAACACAACGGAATTGATTTCACCCAACACCCACATCAACAGCCTATAATTCACTGCTGGACAAGGCCTCTCCTTAAAAGGAGCCTTTTGGGCCGACTTCACCTGGCCAGACGGGTGACTTTGTAACAAAATGTATTGTTTAAGTGTACTAAAGGTTTTCTTTTATATAGGAAAACCATTGCAGCGAGTAACATAGGCCATGGGTTACAAAATATAATAAAATAAATTTGGGCATTTTAAACACAAAAGCCCCTTAGTTTCAAACTAAGCAGAGCTTTTAATGAAAACTAGATGATGATAGAATCTTCATGCTTTTTTTCAAAACATACATATTATACATAGAAAACACCCAAACCCCGAAAAAAATATTCGTAGATCATACAAACATTTGGTCCGACCCGGGAGTCGAACCCGAGACCTCAGCACAGCAGTCGCATACGCTACCACTGTGCCATCGAGGCAGTCCAAAATGACAAACAATGTAGCTAACATAACACGTAGACGGAGCCGCAGGCAAAAGCTGGTATAAAATATTTATAAAACGATTTAAAAAAAAATATACAGTCAAAATAATAGTATTTCAAATGATGTTTGAATGTCGCAGCAATAATTATTATTTAGCACAAAGCTACATTGCTGCATTACTGTAGGTTTTGCATTTCCCGTTCTTAATTAAGGGGCCGGCGTTCTGTGGTGGCGTTAGAGCTTGTTTATATGCACTGATGTCGCTGGCGTTAAGGCGCAGTATACCCGTTAAGAAAAATAAATTAACTACCAATATCACACACTGGTAACTTGACGCGTCGTAAGGTTCGTAATTTTTTCGCCTTCTTTTATCTCCTGTTCCTTGTGTTCTATCTAGATCATTAAAATATGCAGATAGACTGTCAAAACTGTGAAAAGCGCTAAGCGCTTAACACGGCGCTTAATAAGTTGTCGCTTAAACGCTAACGTCATACAATATAAAACGTCTTTTATCTTCTGTTCTGTGTGTCTGTTGGAAAGGTTTCGGAAATGCTCAGGAAATGAAGTCCCTGAGAATACTGGTCTCGGCCGCAACTGAAACAGTAGGCAGGCGCACTAATGGGGTGGAAATTTGTATAAGGAATCAAGAACCGCTGAATTGATTCATATGAAATTTAGTAAGGACATAGTTTGATTTTTGAGGAAAGACATAGGTTACTTATTACCGCGATAACCGACAGACGAGCAAAAGGTAGTTTTCTAAAAAACGATTTCAAATTAAATTGAACAGAGACGCACATACAGTTAAACCACAATATATGATAATTGTAAAAGTTTCTGGGAACAATTTAGTTTCAAAACGAGATCAATCTATGAGGACGTCCATAATTTACTACACGCGTTGAGGAGGGAGGAAGGGGTAAACACGTTATGTATAAGAAAACTTAATTTAAAAAAATAACTTTATTGTTTTACTAGCTGAGACCCGCGGTGTTACCCGCGTTTGTTTTAATATTCGCGGGCAACGCCGCGGGGCGAAGCTAGTCTAAAAAAAAGTAGCCTAAGTTACTCCTTATGTCATCAGCTATCTGCCAGTGAAAGTTCCGTCGAAATCGGTCCAGCCGTTCCACAGATTACCCGGAACAAACAGACAGACAAAAATTTAAAAAAAAAATATTTTGGCATATGTACCGTGTAAGCATACAAGCGTAAAAAGCGGTTATTTTAATATTACAAACAGACACTCCAATTTTATTTATTTGTATAGATTGTATAGATAGATAAAATGATATGTGGTCCTGGAGGCGAATGATGAACATCAGTTGGACAGAGAAAAGAACAAATGAGGAAGTCTTACTAATGGGAAGCGAAGAGAGGCAATTATTGAATGCAATGGGTGAGGCCTATGTCCAGCAGTGGACTGCGATAGGCTAATAATGATTGAAAGCAGAACAGGCAAAATTTTTGGTCACTTGATAAGACACGACAACTTCTTCAAAACAATACTGGAGGGAAAAATAGAAAGAACGAGAAAACGAGGACGGCCTAGATCAATATACAGCAAGTGGAGGAGAAAGTGAGAGTCGTGGCCTATCAAGAGTTCAAACAGATCGCAGGAAATAGAGAAAAGTATTCATTGCTCCACCGACAAGGGCTTGGCTCTTAAATTGGGGGATATTGTGTTTTAATTTTGTATTTTATTTAGTAGTTCTCAAAACTACCAACACGTAGGAGCCTCGCAATCCGGGTCACGAAAGCAAACTGAAAAGTTCACTCGTGCCCCGGAGTGTTAAAATGACGGGTAATACAAACGAAATCATACCCTCTGTTCAATGTGTTTGTGCCAGATCTGCTCTGAGCCAAAACAGCAATAAAACCTCGGAACAGATCTTAGAATCACAAAAGAATGTCGTTCGCAGGAGAAAGAACTTCGAATTTTAAATTATAGTTTAAAACAAAACCTAAGTTTCTGGATTGATATGAAATTACATTATTTTGTTTCTTTGAGCACGGTGCAACATATCTTCCTACTCGTACAACATATTTAAGACAATAATTTTACAAAAGTTAAGTATTACTTGTATTTAACTTATAACGTTAAGTATTACTTATAACGTATTAAGCTTACTTGTAGCCTGTAGCGGCTAAACAGTTGTTATCTTGAGTTTTACTCGTACAAAGGTATTTTTTTCTTTTTTTATTATTATTATTATTATTTCTTTATTTCATTCTTTATACATATAAATTACATTTTTAAATACATTTATAGACAAAAACAAAAAAAAAAATACATTTAAAAATATAAAAAATAGTATCCCATCGGTATCGGGTACAGAGACCAAGATATCGGTGGTTAGGACTCCAGAGACAGAAACTTCCTCACAATACGTGCCGTATCGAGAAGAACTGCTTTCTGCATCAGACCTTTAATCCAACTGCCTAACGCGAGCCTCTGAAGATCTCCGGCTATTATCTGATTATTATTATTATTATAATATCTACTTCAAGGTAAGCAAATTCGTGACCTAGACCTAGATATGTACATTTAAAAGTTGTATAAAGGAAACAGTTCAGCGTTTAGCCAGCTCTGAATTATTCACTACATAATTTAAGACCGTTACTTAATATACAGAAGGTCCTTCGTCAAATGAGCCTGGTTTGCACAACCCTTGGTAATTGGGCATCCTTTGCAAATTGACGAGATTGATGTGATAAACAAAGAGGTGGGCTTTGCTTCATATAATATATTGGATTTACTATTTGCTTTTGTTCACATTCCATTATATTTGGAGTACGGCAATACAATTTTGAGTTACACGTCATTGTCCATGGGTGTAGGTAGTCACTTACCATCAGGTGTCCTGTTTGCTGTTTCTTTATGGCGTAAAGGCAAAAGAGCAGACGGGTAATAATAAATAAAAAATGTTTATTTCATCTCCACAAATTACATTTTGTTTTATATTTAACAGTTGACAGGAAAACTGTCAAGAAATTGGGGTGACATGATAGTAATGCACCATGAATACTTGTAACTCAGGCGTCAGAAGAGCTTTGCCACTGTTTGAGCCTCAAGTATTGGAGCAAATAAGAATTGTTTGTGTGGTGAAGAATTAAGAATACAGAGTGTCACTACCCCTTTTCATCCCGTGGCTATGGTAAAAGCCGGCTAAGGGAGCAAACTCTGCGGGACAACAGCACTGCAAAGAGAAGAAAAACTTGAAACCAACCCCACACCAATCCGTCTGGCCAGTGTGGTATAGTAGGCCAAAACATCCGTACTAAGCAGAGGCCTATATCCAGGAGTCGACTATGGATGATGATGTTGTAGATAAAGAATTGTTTTACACCGGTTTTCTGTGAGCTTGTTTGCTCACTATACCATGTAAATGAGTATAAAATATAACATATACAAATTTTAATTTGAACCATTGTTGCTTGTATCTGAAATATTTAATATATCACTTAGTTCTGTGTTTCTTGTGAGTAAAACGCCTTAAATAGATGGGTACGGTCGGCCAACGCTTCAGATGTTGCCATCAAAGCAAGTAATAACACAGACAATGGTATCGATCTTTACATAATGCTTGACAAAGGTATTTTACTCAGAATACTGCTTACGTCACACCAATTTAGTTTCGTCAGAATAAGTTTAATGCTACCCCTCATCTTCATGGAACTAGAGGTTGCTTTCCCTCCATTGTCTTATTTGTCGTTTTAACCATTTTTTAACTCAAACTCAAACTTTCTTTATTTCATAAAATTTCCAAAATTGTTTGAAATCGTCTTCCATCTAGACTTAAATTCTGAGAATGGTTATCCGATTCCATAAGACTTGAGATATCCTTCCAGTCTTGATCATTAGCTTGTAAATCATGGATATTATTGCTTGGTTTAAGCGAAACACCGTGGAAACTACCGTGGGAGAGCCATGCTTCGGCACAAATGAGCCAACTTGACCAAAATGATGCCGTGGCCTTACAGGAAATGGGTGAAATTTCGTTAGTGAATATTCACCGAATGAGTGATTTCCCTCCTAATTAATTGTTTCCTCTTCATCATCATCATCATCAGCCTATCGCAGTCCACTGCTGGACATAGGCCTCTTCCATTACACGCCACTTAGATTGTTTCCTCTTACACATATGTACATATATCACGAAAGTTTAAAACTTAGTACAAGTCTTCTCCTTAACAAATAGAGTGGTGTTCTGTGCAATTAGGCGTCTAAATACAGCCGTTGCCGGGATTTATTCACTTCTTTCATTATACTATGGTTAAGCCTTGTGAGTTTTAGTAGAAAAGCTTCTTAGGGATAATATTTTATATGTACATATACATATATGAAATGTTAAGTTGGTTTGTGTGGGCTTAAAAAACTCAAAAAAATCTGCACCCATTAAACTCAGATTTTGACACGACGTACAATACGTTTCAAAGACAGTTTTTATTTATTTTTTGCAATCACAGTGTGCCACAGCGAATTGTGGTATGGTACAGTAAGTTATATATAAATGAACACATTTATAATGAAAAAAATATTGACTGTCCGTGTGGTGTCGGATTGTAACCAACTCTGTACATCCCGTGGGTTTCGTAAGAACCGACTAAAGGAAAGGGAACAAACTACGCAGGACAGTACTACAAAAAGAGGGAAAACTAGACACAAAATCAACCCGTCCCGGCCAGCTTGGTGGTATTCCAAAACCTCCTTTCTAAGGAAAGGCATGTGTCCAGCAGTGGACTATTAAAGGTTGTTTATGAACATTTATAACAATTATAAATTGTCTAACGGCTGCCCAAACGGTCTCGTCATTGTTCAAGGGTTGCTTAAAGCAATTGAACCTCTGAAACTTAACAAAAAAAGTATTACTAGTACAGTATTGTAATCAGTTTTATATTCACCTTTTTATTTTCTATCTTTAGTAGATCCTTTTTTTTAGAAATCTAAATTTAAAGAAATCTAGAGCAGACACCTATTTATGAAAAAAGAGTGATTGAAATCTGTTTATAAATGTAAAATACTATCTATCTAAGCACCCACTACTAGGTAAAGGCCTCTTCTCTATCACGCTATTCCTGGCGGTTATGTGCCAGACGGATCTATCACTCTCCTACCGCCCCTCACAATGTCGGTTGACCATCGGGCAGGTGGTCTGGATCAGTCGATCGGTAGCCGTCCCGTCTACTCAAGACACAAATAATATTTTGTCGCATTAAGAATCTTCTCCTTTTTAGTCAAGAATGAATGTATGACAGTGTCAGTACCATTAAACGAAACAAATACTTTGATTTTTCTTGACATACGATTTAAGTAATCAATCAACAAGTTTCTCTTAGAAACCTAAATCAGTCTTCAACTTCCAACACACATTTTAAAATTACCTAAAAATCAACGTTTAGTGAATCCATATTTTTAAATGTTAACAAACAAAGTATAATTATTTATCAAAGTATCATATTGGACTGCACGGATGTAGACAAAGTACACCCAGACTCAGAACAACAATTTGTGGATCACACAAAGTGTTGTCCCATATGGGGTTTGAACTCACAACACTTCGGCGTAATAGAAAGCGGCGTGGTGGTTTAAGCGGTCGCCACGTCGCTAACGCTTGTAACTTAGTCGTAAGTTAACGTAGTCCCCCGCGACACAGGATTTATTCCTAGTGCGGGAGTCTTTAAAAAAAAAATATAAAATGATCAACAAATCTAACGTTATAAACATTTTACATAATATATTTAACATCAAGTTTCTAAAGTTTCCGTGTGGTGACGGATTAAGAATACGGAATGTCATCATCCCTATTCATCCTGTGGGTGTCGTAAGAGCCGACTAAGGGAACAAACTGCACAGAACAACAGCACTGTAAAAAGAAGGAAATGGACAATTTAGGCAATTACTTGCAATAAGTCTGCGAAAACTTTTTCGAAATAAATTTCAGAATCAGACTGTGTAAAACTGATTTAATATCAGCAGTCTGCATAATAGCTAGGTTGAGCTCTAAAAAAAAGATATTTTTTTTGCTTTTCATATTTCGTACATCGTTTTCATTCTTTATCACTCAAAATACAGCCTACAAAATATTCTATTTATTTCATTTGCTTGGAAACCGAACCATTAAATTGTCATTGCCTGTATATCTTGTAGTATTTGCAAAGGAACATGATAACTGGATGTCTAATCCAATAGCAGACAGTCGCCGTTATTCTCTTTAATTTCTGTAATCCTATATACTACTACTATATACTAGGCTTATCTAAGCAAAAAGCAAAGCGTCGTCTCCAAAATATCCCTTGAAGTTAAAAAACTTAATTTAAATTATGGAAAAAAACTTACAAATTGTGTCTGTTAAATGACGTAGCTCTTTAAAAAACTTGAGGCCAATTCATAGAGTCAGTCTATAGAATACTGGATTATCCGTTTATCGAGCCGTAATTCATTTTGCCGAAGTATTAAGATTATGGTCTTTCTTTATAACTTGCTTCTAAGTTTTCCAGAGCATTCCAAATTTAAGTACGTGTAATAATATATGCTTCTAGTGCTTCTTGTTTAGTTTGTAATCAAACTTTTTTTGTCACCATCTTTTTGGATTGTTTTTTAGAATCTCTTTGTTTTTCTCTTCACTACGAAGCTCTTTTTCAGCTATTCTTAATCTCATCTCTCATCTCATCTTAAACAAAATACAAGTGAAGAATACAAATAAAACGGGGTACAATAAAAAGTCTTACATCGTCCCTCATTTTATTATGCCTTTATTGGTATCATAAGAAAGATAGAAATCCCCTTGGACACCACCCATCGGTAGGAACCAGGTGTACCCTAGGAAGGAAATCCCTGGAACCTCGACGTACCCCGGGCCATCTATGGCATGTAGATGACCCCCTCGTGTGTGGAAACCACGGCGTACCGTTCTATAAACTAAAGGGCGCGTCGCGCCCTGCTTCTGCTTGGATGACAGATGATAAGTTCTATTCTATTCTGTTCTCAAAAAGGATAATGCTTACATTAATAATTGTGCTTGAATTAATTTTAGCAGACTGCACGGGTGGCGTGTGGCGTATTCACCGCTTCCTACTGCGCTGAGTGTTGTGGGATCGATCCCCAAATGGGACAGCAATCTAGGTGTTCTTTGTGTCCGTTTCATGTAGGCATGTTAAGTCCTCCTCTACACAAGATATATTCCTAGTGCGGGATTTATCTCTAAAATATATTTACAGGATTACTGGTTTAAACGACTTAGATACTTTAGGGGTTGTAGTGTAATAAGCATAAAAAGATTACTAAGGTCATTTTTCAAGAGTTTTCTTTAAGAAAATCTTTTTTTTATTTCATTAAGAATATCATACAATGAAATAAATATTTTCAGATATTTTTAAAAGTCGGCTTACATTAAGAGGTTGATCTGTTGGTGAGAATATCTAAGCATTACAGTAATACATTTTGAATATCTTTTATCTACTAAAAACAGTTTTAAAAGAGATTTGTGCCATAGTAAATGATTATTTTTTAAGGTCAGAGAACACATTACACTCCAGAGCACTGAGAGCAATGAATCCGGATCACATAAAGATATCTGAACAAATGACAACTTATTTTACTAAGCTATTATAGCTTTGTAAAATAAGCTGTCTTTAATAGACGATTAAATATTTCTTCAATAGATGTAACTAAATTTATTTGTCACTTTCTAAAATATTCTTTAAAAGAAAAAATATTCTTTTTAATTATTTTTCCACGACCTTACAATACTATTAAATTTTAGTACTTCATGTCATCTACACCGTGTGTGCTATCATCACCTACTATTCTAGTTAAGCAAGCTCTTGAAGCGTAATCAGCGGTGAGTTTCGTTGTCTCACGCATCGTCCAGCTTGATTCAAGTATTCTCGATAGGGTTGAAGTCCAGGCCGCGTCATTACCACTTTGTAAAATTAATAATCACCTCTTTAAAGCACTTACAATCTGACCCGGTTTCGTTGTTCTCGACTGTATCGTGTAATGATCAAATGTACCTCTGAGTCCCTTTGATCAACCAAATCGACTCAGAGTTTCATGGTAAACCATTTAATTTAGTTACGAAATATTCTACTGTTTATGAACAAAATCCATTAATTTATCACGATTTTCAATCACTACATTCGAATGTGATGTTGGATTTGAATCTGCAACATTTTTGGCGGAATAAGTTAACTATTGAAGCGTCATTGAAATTTAATTTACAATGCGGCAATTTCAAGCGGCAGTAGCTTAGTGGTTAAGGCATTGGACTTGTGATCAAGAGGTCGTGGGTTTCAATCCTGACCAGTACCCTTCTTACGTGAACCCACTCCTAACACAAGCAATTTAGCTAGGGATTAACGGGAATACTAGTAATTACAGTTGCTAGTAGATTAAACAAAAAGAAAAATGGTGATATGCCGTGTGGCGACTAGCACGATGGGGCGATTTGCCTTTTTAAAGGAACTCTAATAGGTTCAGTATGCTAACCAGGCTTTCTCATAATATGATAATATTGTCGCAAGCAGATTTATGAGCCGAAATACGGGCTTACGCAGATGTACTGTAAAACTGTACTGTCAAATTGGCACGGGAGTATGAGAATTTATTATTGATATAAATTACATGTTACGTATTTTATTTAAATGATGATTAATCAGTTATTTTCTTCGACTTATGATTAGTGTTTATTAACTTATCATCATCCGTTTCCCGGTCTTCTCATTTTTTAAATTTTATATAGAGTTGGTGCCAAGCAACAAGATCAAACAATGCAAGCGGTTTAAGGCTTTCATTACTAGCCGCATGCCTGACGCCATTTCTTCTTAGGAATGTTTTTTTTTTTAAAACAACTCTCGGACTAGGAATATTGCCTGAGCCGCGGGGGACTTTACACACATACATGAAATGGACACAAAGAACACCCAGACTCAGAACCACCATTTGCCGATCACACAAAACGTTGCCCCATGTAGGGTTCGAACTCACAACACTCAGCGCAGTAGGAAGCGGCGTGGCGACCACTAAAACTACTATGCCATCCGTGCAGTTTTCCTCTCAGTCTACTTATATACCTAATCAATCAATTCTCAAATGGGTGACGCATAAAACTAAATTTGTGTGCGCAATACCGAATGATAAAATATACAACCACCCAATGTTTCAAACGATTTACTATAATAAAACGTATATCAAGTAAATCCTCCTTTATGACGTATGCTTTACCTTCAGGTATAGGGTGACCATGGGTTTAAAATATCGACAACCAAGAAATAAACTTGACCTTAACTGAAAGGAATTACAAAGAAATTAAGTTGTATAGTACCCAGGCCTGCGACACTAAAACAAAAGTGGCATGTTAGTTAAAATGTATATAAGCGTTTTCTATGCTGATTAAATTTTAGTGGTAATCGAATTTAGAGGTATGGCCCAAGCTGTTCCACAGTGTGCCTTAAAAATACAAAATGGTTTTCGAGCAGAATGGTATAGCTTTACAAATATTAAAAGCAAAGGAACTAAGTATTCTAGGCATATTTAGAAAAAAATATCATAAGGTTTTTTAATATATTTATTGTCGCTTGTGGATCGCATGACGTAACAGGTAATTTTATTATACGCACGTATTTTCGATTCTGAACTCTTTATTACACGTTTGACTAAGTACAATGTCGACTGTGTGAGGTGTATCGTATACTCGTTATACCCTACTCGTTATATATACCTTAGCTTAGCTACAAATGCCAAACACTTTCGATAGTACTTTTTTGTGCTGTCTCATTACCTGTATAATTTATGAACACCCTAGTCATAGTGACAGGTTTACAACGCAAACGTGTCTAGACGTTATAAAAATACAGATAGATTGAATTTATTTGACTTTGTACGACCACTTCGTAGTTAAGATGATGACAATGGGCCCACATAATGGACAAAGTGTTGAATAGGGTTCACGTGAAAACATTGCTTTTGGCAATTGAAAATACTTATAAATACAATTGTTGCAAGCCTTAAATAATATAATTGCTGGCCTGCAGTTGGTCTAGAGTTTAGTGACCCTAAGCTAGAGGTCGTAGTCTTGACTTAGGACAAACATTCTGCAAGGAGTGCGACTATTTGTTCTCTGTCTGCATGTAATTTATCTATAATATGTATGTATTTAGAAATATATAAGTATCATCAGCAGTTAGATTGCCAGAGATTAGCTCTGCCTAATTTAGAATCGGACGGCCGTGTGAAAGATGTGTCAAGTTATTGTTGTCATAGTTTCAATAATCACAAACAAATAACAAAAAAAATATTTCTGGAGCGTACAGAATGTAAACTAAAACTAATTTTAAGGCTTGGCACCAGTGCCAGTCACATCCGCCCAGAAACTGAAGGTCAATTCTCGTAATAAAAATTCAGTTTTTAAATACTCTCGATATCACAAATGCCATAAAAAGCATTTTCGTAGTAAAGTCTTAAACGTAAAACGTTGACTATAATATGTTTTTATTGAATTATGACTGAAAGTTAAATCGATATTCTGCTGATATTAGTAATACTTTACCACGAGAATACCTTTTGTGACATCGAGATTAGATCGGAACTGAATTCTGAATGTTTTTTTGTTACGATAATTGACATCTGCTTAGTGAGACAGCGCTGGTTTTCAACGGTTGCTATCACTAACAATAATCCACAAAAACCACTCATCTAAGCACTTCCTTTGCTAAATGTATATAAACTTCAGTGAACGTTATCCATTCCATATTCTCGGTAAACATTCTCAAGTTAATTAAACCGAACAAATAAAGGACTCTCTGATAACTCGATCAGTGGTTTCGTAATTATTATATCAAGTGGCATTGAGCGATAGTAGTCGGGCTAAATCGTTCATGTCTTAGTTTTGGCACGTACAAGATACAATATTGTGGATGTAATATCTACTTGATATTATAGTACTATGATACTTCACAATATCGTATAATCGTAAGTCGTTACTCGTTCATCAAGTTTAAAAAAAATAAACAATTAAGAAATTTCTAATAGACAAAAAATTTACATTCTGTCCCGCTGGATGAGGGACAATACCATTCAAAACGAAACGAAAACATGATATAAATAGTTGGCATGACACCAAAACATCGGCAAAAGAAACTTGTCCCGAATATGTTACTCGCATGCCAAAAAACTAAAGCCGAAACTGTCAGGGAATGAGTTTTAGTTTAATTCAGAACAAGGTATAGGAAATGTTGATATCGGAATCATAACTTTCATCGAAAACACTTTGTAACTTCAATTCTGAAAACTTTTCTCTTTTGAAGTATAAAAAAGAGAAAATCTTTTGTACTTTGATAGAATTATCCATGGAAGAATAATCAAATTTTTGTGTACTGTAAATTAAAATTGTAATATCCGTTACCCGCAGTTCGTTTCAGCCCGTAGTTAGACCATAAAGGTTACTCCTCCCTAAAGAGTGCAATGTTATAATCCAATGCCCATAAACTTATTTAAAAACCAGTTTATCAAATGCAAACACATTTTTTTAAGTACGATTAGCTCCACAGATTTGGGCGTTGAACAAAAAGAACAAATGTTTTTGCTTTTTATGTTGGTAGGGTATTTTAACGTAGTGGTTTTTCGTTGATGACTTAGTAATTTTTTTGTGATATTGGGCGTGTTTAGTATATTTAGTGAGTAATGCGCCCAATAATACCTAAAATGTTTGTTTCATTTTAGAATCTAAGAATATTACACATAATAGACTATTGATAAGTAATATATTTATCACGTTGTATCTTTAAATAATTTGATTCTTTCTTATTTTTTTTTTATTTTCTTACAACTCCCGCACTAGGAATATATCCTGTGTCGCGGAGGGATTTTACAAACATTCGTGAAACGGACACAAATAACACCCAGACTCAGAACAACAATTTGTAGATCACACAAAGTGTTGTCCCATGCCGGAAACTCACAACACTAAGCGTAGTACGAAGCGGCGAGGTGACCGCTTTAACCACTACGCCATCCGTGCAGTCAATTGCCCTCTACAGTCTCTCTAATGTGTATTGTAAAGAGATAGTAACGCCCACTGTCTTTCTAGCGCAATTTGCAAGGGGCAACGATCTAATCTCTATTTAAAAGCACTTAAAGGACAGTTATTAAATTTAAATAAAACAGCTAATAATATTTCAGCTTAAAATATAACTTTTTACTTTATATTGTTATCTTTAGGCAAACGCTGCAAAATTTACGCTTGACTATGAAATTGTAATAAAAGTTGGTAATTTAACTAAGAGCCTCATATAACTTTTAAATTGAATCCTTTGAATACATTTTTACTGAATTTATATTTAACTCTTCAAGATTTGTTTGAATTTATCTATGTTGGCATTACCACAGAGTAAAAATTTGATTTATAAACTTATAACTTGCTATTTAAATAGCTCATTCCCTTTTTGGCAGCTATATTTTAGCCCCCCTCATTAATAGGGGATGTGTCTTTTGCTTATTTTTTTTATTGGATGAAAAAATTACGAATGTATTGTCGCCAAACTTGTGGTTGAAACTGGCCCTTATAGACAAGTCCGAGCCTTTTAACCGCTCTATAATTAAATTTTAAGTTAACGTTATCTGTTCTTTTAGACCTTTTTTTATTTCAGATTTGAATTCTACTTTGTTATACTCATAAAGAGAGTTTTTGTTTTATACATTTTCAACACTATAAACCAACGGAGTTAGTTGGCTTAGATTTGAAGATTAGAAAATATCACATACACAGAGTCGCTGTTGAAACTTAATAGTTGTTCATTACTTAGTTTGACTCCAATTTATACACAAGGATACAGCTTTTGGATAGATTCTAAAAATTCAATTAACTATAAAGTTTCTGTAAAGATCATTCATAACATGTTTCTTGTTTAGGGTTATTATTATAAACCGTTTTCCCTATAAACATTGTGGAATTATGGCTACTCATAAAACACAAACAAGCTTAACAGGAGTGAAATTTGAACAAGAAGATAACATAACAAAACCCCAGTTTATGATATAATTAAATATTTAAACCATAAAACAGATTAATGTTGGTTGTTAAATTCAGAAAAAAAAACTAAGCTTAGTTTTTGGTATTCATATTATAAGATACGTTATTAAGTTGACACATACAAAATGAAATAAAAATGAGGATAAGTCCATCATGAAAAACACAATAAGAGTTAAATAACTTGAGAAAATAATCACATCATCTAAAATCGTGTCCCGCAATAGCCCTGTCTGTTCAATGTCAAGGAAATTAAGTGGGATCTACTTTGACGAGATTAGCGACGAATTGTGACGAGGGTAGCAGATGCACCTGCGCCACTCGACACTCCACAGATGTAGGATAAATGGTGAAGCTTTTCCTATTTGACGGAAATATGTTAATATTACATGGCAAGAACATGAATTCTTGAAGTGTAAATTGTAAGCAGTTTTTAACGGGGTGTGACATAAATATTTTTTTATGTTATAAATTTTTGACTTCATTAATATTGTCAATAAGAAACAAGATAGATTAGTCTGCTGTGTTTGCAGCTTATGGATACGTTCAGGTAATGGCATTATATGTAAAGGTTTAAAGGTAAGCTCTTTATGGGTCCATGTGCTCTTTGTACAGAATTGAATCAAATAAATTAACGGACCGTCAAATTTGATGATCTATACAACAGGGAGTTCGAACACATATATTTGATTTGTATTTAGGAGTTATTTTCGTCGTTTTAAATCGTCGATGATACGACTACGTCGTAAATGATTGATGATGATGCAGGTTTGATTTTTACACAATGCACTAAACAGCAGAAATAGTTTTATTATTTTAATTTTCTAATCCAGTCTTACAATCTAATTAATCCAGGTTCTTTCTCCTAGTAGATACACAATAGTTACCTGTCTAGAGAAAGTAAAATATACATATTCTAGTAAAGTAAGCTTAAATATACATATACGGCAGTTAATTACATGGATACGGGTAATTAAAACTGTGGACTCAAATCGTTTACACATGTGTGTTAGTGTTTTTACTTGAATGAGTATTTAATAATCTAAAAGTTTCAAAGCAATAAATAAAAACTACTTAAAAGAAATACTAACATACATTATATAAACATTAACCAGCTAACAACTCACCTTTCTATTTATGCCAGTTCATGGACACAGAAAATATTTAAAAAAGTCTCTTCCAGCACTGTCCAGTTTTTTTGTTTCAAAATAAATATGCTTCGATCCAGATTTCTTTGATCTTAGAATTAAGAGTAGTTTGTTGACTCAGAGTTGAAATTCAGTTTGAAACTATGCACTGCCATGCAACTATGTGATAACTGTCCACCGCATTTCTATCTATTTTATCATTGGAGTATTGCCACACAAATAAAACCAAATACATCTGTATCTATAGTAACTAAATTCATTGTTTAGAATTTAATATCTGTATCTACAGTAACTAAATTAATTGTTTGTATCTGTATCTACATACATAGTATAGTTTGACTCCTTAAGCATAGCAGAAACCAAAACATGGCGTGTGAAACTTTTTTCAAATGATACCTATGAAGTTCTTATTTTAAACAATGTGC
Organism: Arctia plantaginis; assembly: GCA_902825455.1. Classification (NCBI taxonomy): domain Eukaryota; kingdom Metazoa; phylum Arthropoda; class Insecta; order Lepidoptera; family Erebidae; genus Arctia; species Arctia plantaginis. Next base: position 7,115,995 of record CADEBD010000226.1, on the reverse strand, counting down.
AACATTTGATTTTTGATTTTTGACTTTCAATTGTTTTTTTTTAATTCAGCTTAGACGTGAAAGATGGATACTTCTAAAATCCTAGTCATTTTTGAATACGAGTTCCGATGCGGAATTAACGCGGCAGAAACGGCTCGCAATATCAACGCTGCCTTTGGAGAAGAGACTGCTAATGAACGAACCACGTGGAAGATACACGTGAATAACGCTGAATATTTATATTACACTACATTATTTTCAATAACTATCATTTGCCAGGGTATTATCAATAAGGTATTCTTATAGTGTGTAAATATGATTTGATGATTGATTATTAGTGACTTTAATATATAAATACCAATAGATACATAAAATAATCTGTATGACTTAGTTAGCTGTTCCAACAAGTCATAAACCCAACAGCTAATACTGGACTTTGGCGGAACAAACTGAGATATTAATAGTTTAATCTAACTCCATTTGAGCTGTCAATAATGTTGGCTCTAAAGAAATTACACTTTTTTTTTAAGACAACACCCGCATTAGAAATATATTCCTGTGTCGCGGGGGACTTTACAAACATACATGAAACGGACACAGATAACACCCAGACTCAGTAAATTTGTGGATCACACAAAGTGTCGTCCCATGTGGGCTTGAACCCACAACATTCGGCGTAGTAGGAAGTGGCGTGGCGACCACTTAAAACACTATGCCATCCGTGCAGTCAAAATGAAGAAAAAACATTATAATGAACTTTCAGATGTTATAAATTTAATCCTAATCCTTTAAATGATCGTTAATATTAGATATAAATTATTTTTTCAGTTTTTGGTTGCTCAAAAACTAATCTTGATAAAATAAACTTGCAGAGTACATACATTGATCGGAACCAGGAACAAAGATTTCAGATTCGAGATCACCACTCGGTGCACTCACCAAAACCGGTTTGAGCTGGACAAAAGCGGATTATCTGGATAATACTGGATTTTGAAGGCCCGACGGCATTGGTTGAATAAAGTAGTAAGTGCTTCGGGCGTTTTTTGCATAAATATCGAAACGTTTTGAGTGTACGGCGTGGTTTATTGTACACAAAACAAACAGATTGAAATAAATTTAAGAGGATTATTTTTTGTATTCATAATTAATAAAATGTTGAATCAGCTAGTTTTTATTCTGTTGCAAACGATGTTCCAATAAGTATATTGTCTATTTAGACGATATATCTAGAAAAGAAGTAAACTGAAGGGTGTAAGCAGACTTGCCCAGTATTCATGTCATCAATTGTCATTAGAAAGGAGGCCATTGTCCAGAGTATTCATGTTAATCAGAAAAACATCTCCACCTGTGTGTTCCCTAACTTAAAACGGTTCCAGGAAAATCAATTACCTAAGTTCTAAAGAGATCGAACCGAAGTCGACAATGTACACCAACAAATTCTAATAAGTTGTTTTAAAGTAAGGTTTCCCTTAACCAATAAATAATAATTTATGTAATATATGAATTTGCTTAATGCAAGTTACTGTAACTTTTCTTGTCATAATGTTTTGTTTGATAAAAAGTGATACCTATAATAATGCCCATCGCCAAGTTCTTACAATGAGCACCAATATTTTGCTCCCGAGGGCACCAATCACACAGGCTTTTTGCCTTCGTGTTCTATTTGAAGCAGACATTTGCGCAGCAGAACCTTCATGTTCGTTTTACGTTGCTAATGGCAGAACGCCAAGTATATTTGCGATTCGAAATGTGGATACAACTTCAACTTACAGTAAGACGTAAGGTTGTTCATAATGTATACAACGTTTCACTTGGTATTTTTTTGAAAAGTTATTTTATCAAGAAGTGTTTGATAACAAAAGTTGTGAGATAAGAAAATGACATTGACAAAGTAAAGTTTCGACTGCAGAGTCATCAAATTCATTTTTAATTTGTTTTGGTGCGAAAATGTCAGTGATAATATATGAGTATGGTTACTTTTTACTTTATTGTTGACTATTAATGTGGCAGGTTGTTTTGCCGCTTCATGTAAAATTGGGACTTACAGTACTCCACGGTGCTTCTTCCATACGCATTCGCATAATACTATCTGTATCAACATCAACAGCCTTTAATAGTCCACTGCTTGACATAGACCTATCCTTAGAAAGGAGGATTTGTTCTACTTCTTGGTTTTCAGTATAATAACCATAAACTACCTATTATATAGTTATCTATTTACTTGAAGCTCTGGATTCTAGTGGTCAAGGCGGTAACCAAAAACTCGCACCTGACAATTTTCTATGTGGCACTGGACGAGGTAGCTAGTCTAGTTATTTTACTCACTGGTCATCGAAGACCTCAGTCATAACCTTAACATTGAGAGGCAGTGCAAAATGTTGGCCTGTAGGTAAACACCAAAAAGTCGAATTCAATGTTGTCATAGCATCGTTTTGCTTCGAGTAGCGTAAGCCTAGAATTAATTGTCTGCATCTACTTTTCCAGACCAATGGAATCCTGGAACGTTCAAAAGTAAAATAGTATATATTTTTTAGATACATATTCGTTTTTGTCGACGCTTTCCATCATGGGAGGTGCAAGACAACGCCTTTTATAATAAGGAATCAAACATTTTTTTTTATCTTTTTCCTCTTAGTACTAATAAATTCAATAAGGGCCAATTATGCTCATAACTCCAGTCAATGTTCGAAAATTGCAGCACAACTATTTAGGAACCAACTAAATAAAAACAATTTTGGAATACAAAGCATGACACTAACTTGTAACAACTTAGTCTTAAAGTTTAACATATTAGGCATGCAGAAACTAGGTTTATATACTTAAATCCAAAACTAGTGTTAAGATTAATAACAGTTCAGAAAACCTAGAAAAACACACAGAAAATTGCGTAAAGTTCTTTTATCGACCTCCTCCGACCTCCATCAACAGAACATATGAACTAAGCTCCATCGTTTAGACATGTCTAATTGATGAAGTTTAGTAAAGATGTTGTATGATTTAGGAGGTTATAAGCTAGAACACAGTTGGTTGGTAGCCACTGAGTAACTGTACAGTGGAGATGGAAAGTGGAACGTCACTTTTCACCTCCTGTTTTTAGGGTGTTATTAACAGGCAACAAAATAAAACATAGTACAGCGCCATCTAACGGAGTAAAATCGAACGTTGTAAAACTACTAATAATCCTGCACCGCACCATTAAAGTTTTCTCGTTGGTTAGTATATAAACAAACTTCAGATTTGAACCATTGAGCTGCGATGCACCAGCTCTGATCACCAAGCCTGAGTAGTGAAACCCTGTTTCTATCAGAGGTGCTTTACACTTGGTGCTGTTTTCAGTTAAATATTTTTTTTAATGTATGCCAGTAGGAACACGACGCTCTAGAATTTATATTTTCACACATATATTTGAGTATAAAATCAAAGAGAAACATTCGCATCAGTCACACGACTCGTACCTCGACAGGACACTCAAAGAAAACATAACTTCAGCCAAAGTACGTCTCTTTAAGCATTGAATGCATATCTCTGCTGTACAAGATTGGAACTTAAAGCGATTGTATAAGATCACTTTGCAATTGTCGCAAATTTTAAGATGTGGTTATCATAACATTACTCGGCGTCGCATAATATTAATAACGTGTAGTTCGATGTTACTCTCTCAGTTTAAATAGTCAATTATCATCAGAAGACCTGCATACTTGTTTGCCAACTATATCACAACAAAATGGTAATCTTCTCATGCTAATCACTTATTACTTCGAAATGTGCTATGGATTTCACTGCCGATTATTTTTTCTTCAATGTATTTGTTTATTATTAACTAGCTTTTGTCAGTATGTCGGTAAAAAATAGTTTAAAAGAAAGCTAGAAAATGTAGCTTTCCATTGGTGAAAGAATTCTTAAAATCGGTTTAGTGATCGGGTTTTTCGTGAAAGCGTAACAAACAAACAAACTCACTTTCAAATTTATAACATAAGTATGGATATAATAATATATCTGATATCGTAATACAAATCTGTATCTCCAATATAAATGTCACGCATATAATTTTAGATACTATACTGTTGCAAAAAAATTACTGTATTTTTTCATGCTAATTTTAACTGTTTATTCTCAAATATGATCATCATAAAACACATTGTTCTGTGAAATAATGTATGCAAATGAAAAATATTTAAAAAAATTACGTACTGCTGCTTATTTGTATGGTCATAAGTTTAATCACTTTGATAATATTATCGGAAAAATCTTAACCCGCTAGCTCCTTCAACTTGTTCGGTACAGATGAAATTTGAAATCTTTCTCACAACGATTGGGGCCGAACGATTGCTTCTCTCGGCCGCATGTGTTCCCGCTATAAAACACAAAGTTTCTTGTTGTAACTTTATGACGTCTGTATTTTGCATTCACCGCTCTGTTTCAAGTTTTCGCCATTCAGATATTTGTTTGCAATTTTATTTCAAACAAATAAAAGGAAAATGAAAGGAAACGCATCTTTATCCAATGATATAATTATCGTGTCTATATTTTTAGATTCAAGCAGGCACTGCGAGTTGTTAATTGTTTGGTTCCAAAGTTTTCCCGCAACAGTTATCAAGTAAACGTTCATCGTTTACGTAAACCTCTTATGTTTATTATGCCATCCGTGTGGTGACGGATTAAGAATACGGAGTGTCACCACCGCTATTCATCCCGGGGGTGTCGATGCCGACAAGGGAGCAAACTACGCAGGACAACCTATACCAAACCGCCTGGCCAGCGTGGTATAGTAGGCCAAAATCTTCCTTCTCAGGGGAGGCCTATGTCCAGCAGTGGACTATTATATGCTGTTGATTATGCCATACGACTGTAGCAAATTCTAGTATTATTCGTCTAAATATGGACAAATATGGCAATTTCTAATTACAACAAACAAATTATATCTGACATTTAGTTGGGATCAGACGGCCGTGTTTGCGATATGTGAGATATATTATTAATATTATTACTTCAGCATGTCTGTTTTTTCTTGTGTTTATTGACTGGCCTAGTGGTTAGCGATCCCAACTGCTAAGCCAGAGGCGGTTCGATTCCTACCCAGAACAAATATTTTACTGATGAGCATTATCATTTATTTTGTGTCTTGATGAAATTTGTTTATAATTTTCTTTCTCTATTTCGCTTTATCTTTTTCATTTTCATTCTAATTATATACGAACCCAGTAGTGAAATAATATCTAATGATGACCTGACTGTACGAAAAATAGACAAAATGCTTCGGAACCAATAACACAGAAATTCAATAATATGATATCCTAAAGTATCCATCCCAAATCCAAAATCAACATTGTAGATTTTTACAAATACTTACAAAGAAACCGTTAAAATTTTACCTGAGTAAAATGAAGCCGAAACCAAAAGCATTACTAGATCATTCACGCCCTTCACTAGTACTCATTAAAATAAATTAACCCACTAATTCAACATAATACTCTTAAGAACCAAATATTTTTCAACGCTAATATAATTTCAAGAAATTTAATACCAGTTAATACTGACATGTTTTATGAGTACCGTAAAAACACCTCGTTGGGTCCTGCAAAGTGAAGGCGAAATGTTTAATTACCCTCAAAAGCTTGTCTGCTAAAATTTACTAGTGAATCAAATTTATTTCTGCAACCATTCGTGGATTTGCTGACTTGTGTGTAAGTAGGCTAGTTCAAAGTGAGGAATAATGGGTCAGAATTCTGAAGCCAGAAAACGCGATTTATTTTTTGAGATGCAAAACAAATTCTGACTGTTTTTTGTTGCTATTGCCCATAGTTTGTAAGATTTCAATAGTAGAGGAAATGATTTATAATAAAATTTATCGCTTACTACACATTAACGATAATGTTTTATCTTTTTTTTCTGTCAGGCAGAGACAGAAGTGTGTGTAGAAGAAGAAGAGTATGTTCAAATTTATGATATTAAATATTGACGGGGGACATTATAGAAGGACAATATCGTCACAGCTTAAAATAGTTCATTGCTGGACATAGGCCTTTCCTTAGAAAGGAGGTTCGCCTACTATACCACGCTGGCCAGACGGATTGGTATAGGGTTTGTTTCAAGTTTTCCTTCTTTTTGCAGTGCTGTTATCCTGTGCGGTTTATTCCCTCAGTCGGCTCTTACGACACCCACGGGATGAATAGGGGTGGTAACATTCCGTATTCTTAATCCGTCACCACACGGATGTGGAAGGACATTATGTAATATAATATTATTAAGTGACATAAACCAATTGATGCGCACAAATAACAAAATTCAAAGTTCAATAGATCTACTAATCATCATGGCTGATGATGTTGATATCGCTGTCCACTGCTGAACGAAGGCTACCCCTAAGGAGCGCCAACTTTCATTAAATCGTCGTCTTTCTACAATTATAGTGGTGTTTTATTCCTTTAAATATCATACGAGATGATGGTCTTACACATGTTATTAGCTGCCACTTAATTATTCTAGGCTTCATATTTTTGTTTAGTTAACTACGTTTGCACCAATTGTTCAAATCATTGAAATAATCATTCATAACTAGTAAGTATAGTCTTCAAAATTTTAAGTTTTAAAAATTGAAACAATTTTATTGTTAAAAAAAATTGTAACTCAACTACAACATTGTAGATAAATACAATTGAAACCAGTCCAATATTTAATATTCAAAAAAAGAAACGAACATAAGTTTAACTCCAAGCACTCACTTTGAAGTAGTCTCTTTATTATCCAGTGCAGTCATAACCACAACCGTCTGCCTCTAATTGGTGTTATACCGCGAATTACTAATCTTGAGCCTCATAGCGTTGTTAAAAGTCGGCCTTTTTGCCAGCTCGACGCTATAAAAAAGCCATTGTGTTGTTTCTAATTGTTTTATTTTCTTATCTGGCTTTCGGCCTCCACTTTGGATCGGAGTTAACGTGTTAGGAAGTGGATTAAGGTTTTTATAATTATGTTATATCTTGGTAATGGTATGCTAATGTTTTTAATATATTAAATTAAACTCTCCGTATAATTCGACTGCAAGGATGGCTTTGTGGTTTAAGCGGTCGCCACGCCGCTTACTACTACGATGAGTGTTGTGGGTCCGATGCCCCACATGTGACGACACTTTGTGTGATCCACAAATTGTTGTTCTAAGTCTGGATGTTCTTTATATCCGTTTCATGTATGTTTGTAAAGCCCCCGCGACACAGGATATATTCCTAATGTTGGAGTTGTCTTTTAAAGAAAGGAAAAATTGAATTGATTATAAATATATATATATACTGAGAATTAATTCCACGACCTCTCGATTAGCAGCGAAGATCACTAATCATTAGAACAACCGCCCCCCTCCCCCGACCCCTGATATCTTTTCTATACTTACCTTTCCTTCTCATCTACCGCTCTTTACAAAATACTCCTTTCAGAGTATCTGAAATAGGGTCTGAAATAAGGAATACAAAAATGAAAAATACATTTTAGGAAGCAAAAAGCGGGCGTTTAATATTTTTTTTCCTCCCCCTTAGTGAATACAGAAGTGAATGATTAAATAAATAGATGTACAATACTGTTATTTATGTCCTGTGAGTGAACTGAATACGTCTAATACTGAGTGACAGGCAAAGCAGACAGAGCTTTGAGACGAAGAATTTTTTTAATTTACGACCTTCAAACATTCAATAAAAGACTCCTGAGTTGCAGGGATTCATGGGTGGCGGTGGTCACTTGCCATCAGGTGACTCGTCTACTCGTCTGTCCCCTCTTACATAAGAACTTAAAATAACGAACAGCTTTTTTTCATAAGTAAGTTGATCAGGCGATGGCCGGGCTTGAAAACCTTCAGAAAGAAAAACGAAAAGCGTTGAATATCTTTCCATTTCCAACACATCAGGATATTTAAAAGAGGCTCATCTACTAAAAAAATACAATAAAGCGAAAATGGGAAATATGACTAAAAATGCCGTTGAATAAGTCCCCGATGATGATGTTTTAACACGTTGCATGTTCGGGCGTCTTCGTCACGCATCGGCAGCTGGCTGTCGGGTGCGTGGGAGATCAGCCCTCGCCGGCGCATCATACACCGCCGAATACATGGCACACCAGTATGATATACCTTTTAATGTCGTTCCGAGTAATGTATCTCTTTTGTTAGCCACAAGATACCAGTTGTTATACAGTCCACTGCATATTACTTACGGCTGACCTATCAAAATTACAATTACTTTTTTAAAACAGAAAAATCGTAAACGTAATTTAACATAATAAATTTAACTTAACTGCTACTTAACTTAACCTATGCAATTTCTAAGTTTAAATAATACAATTTTACTAACGAATAGAGATACATAATACCCTCTTCTTGATTTAAAACATTTTACGAGTTACATTTACAAATAAAAAGGTAACCCACCTCTAAAAGGCAGCTAACCTTCTTCCTCATTGCCGAAGCATTTTCCATTTTGGACAAAGTTATTTTACTACTAAATATTTCGCTAAAATCCTGTAGAAAATCTTAATTTTAATCACAAAAAAATAATACGACGGGAGAGGTATTTTTGCGCAATCACCTTTGTAATTACAGACTTTGTAATTTTCTAGTTATTAAGGTTGTGCCTCTGCCAACCCTCTAATTATAAAGGCAGGTTTATAGTCGCTGCACGTATGTTAGGCAATTTGGCGGCCTTGGATTTTAAACAATTACACAGATGACGTTTTAGTGTTGGTTTAGTTTCTGAGTTTAGTTTTAAAACGGAAAACTTTAAGCCATGCAATGTTTATTTATCTATGGAAACAGCTGATTATTTTAGGGTTTTTAGAGCAAATATTTTTAAAAGTAATTTTAGAAAAGTAAATATCACGTTTTTCATTCGAGAAAACGGCCGAACTATCTATATAATATGTAGATTATTATGCTTTTTATTAGCTTCACCTGTATGTTTGTTTGTAACCGACTCCTTTCGGCGTGATTTTGACTGACTTTAAAGGGTCAAAATTCGTTCAAACTTTGTAGATATATCGACTATATATACACTAATTTGAAATAAAAAATTAAAATAAATAATATGAAAAAAAAAAATAGTAAAAAAAAACACGCTTTTTATAGTGTTTATTTTTAAACTAGTTTTTTACTATTGACAACAGGCACCCAACGTTTTTTTTTTTCAAGTTTATTAAAATGTTCTATTTTTAAGTTTGGTTGTCTATAAAAAGCGTGTTTTTTAGTCTTTTTTAAACTATTATTATTTAAGAATATATGTACGAGCCCCGATGCAAAATAGTTCGTCTAGTATGGAAAGTAGTGCAAAACGTAAAATATAGAAAGTAAATATTGGTAAAATAATTAAGAACGTTTAATAAAAAGTAAACCACAATTTGAGGAATATTTTAAAGTTTATTTTAACCTAAGTGAAATTCTTTCATGACTTTACATAACATAAAAAAAATAAAAAAATATTCTAAAAAACATAACGCAAAAGCATTCGTCTACCCTTGTCACTCACGCAAAATAATTCGTCTACCACTTAGTTGTGTCGCCTTTGCTCTCAATGACAGCTTTAATGCGAAGAGGCATGGTTGCAACCAACGCTGCACACTTCTCAGGCGTAATTGACTCCCAGACAGCCAAGAGTTTAGGCCTTAAGTCTTTTTCTTTCTTCTTTTAAGAGAACTTTTTTCATTTGCAACCATAGGTTTGCGATCGGCGACAAGTTCGGGCTGTTAGATGGCTGTTCGATTGTAGGGATGTAGTCTTTTCGCAAGTAGCCACGTCTTCGTTGTCCTTGCAGTACGGCAGGAAGCACCATCCTGTTGAAAAATGAAGGAATCTTGATGCTTAAGTGACGGAACAGAGCAGTAAATTCTTTTTCAAAAGGTTTTGACACCTTGCAGCATTGATAGAACCGTCCACAAACTGCATACCACCAACACATTGTCCAGACATGCAGACCCTGAAGAAGCCCAAAAAACTTCACTTTGCGTTTGAGACAATCAGTATGAAATGCCTCATTTTTGTTCCGAATCCCTTTTTTCCTTTCATCGCCGACTGTCACTTCAAAAATCCAAATGATACTACGCCACTGGTCGGAAGTCCAATTTAAATGATCACGAGCAAACTTCAACCTCTTTTTCTTTTGTACAGCAGTCAACAGTGGTTTCTCCTTAGCGGTGTAAAATCCGTAACCCATTGTTTTTGCAAGTATCAACTGAGACGTCTTTGTGAATCATGTCCTTCCATTGCACCGTGAGTTCTCCAGCTCGAGCATGACGATTATTTTTGATAATTTTCTTTAGGATTCTGTTTTCTACTGCACTTGTGATGCGTGGTCGACCAGTTTTCATCAAACAAGAAGTCATTCTATTCTTTTTATAGTGCTGAATGATAGATTGGACTGTAGACCTGGGCAGTATCCCAGTCCCATAAAGGTTCCATTTGTTCTTTTGAATTGTGGGACCCTAAAAATACCAGTAGGTAAACCCTGCACGTGTTTACATATGCTTTATTGCAGAGCTAGGAAAGCATATTCCCTCAAAATTTACTGACAGTGATGTTACCTATTGCTCACCCATTGATACGCTAGCTCAAACCGGCTTCTAAACACTATAATGGCAATATTGATATCGTGATACAGCTTTTTAAAAAATACAGGATCCAACTTATACACTTAAATTGTGGTACTTGTAGTGTAACCATAAAGTACGTAAACACTAAAAAACTACTCCAGTCCACGTGTTTTCAATTATATCAACCCTCCAATGACCACATTTGTGGTACATTCCACTTGTGATTACGGTATCTTGGGTCAAACATACCCTGCATTGTTGGTGAATATTTTTACATACATTTAAGGTTTAATGATTCGTTCAGTGTAAAGGCTCGTTAATGTGAATGAGCAATCTCTTTTAATGTATTCCTGGCTTTATTAGAAATGTTTTGTTAGCAGTTTTGATATAAAAAGGGCCTAATTTTTTGTTTATATTAATTTTTACATATTTTTATAAGGTCTAAACAATTTCAATGTCATATTGCTATCACATCATATTTACAGGACTTTTTTATGTATGTTTCTCCTAAAATCTTTTTTACTCGGTATTAAAATTTTCTGTATTAACCAGTTGTTCTAGCAGTTCTCCCAAGTCCAATTGTATATTTACATAATTAGTTGACTAAAATTATCAAAATCTAAATGAAATTCTGAATATAACTGTTTCACTGTATATTTCTAAAGTTTTTTTTTCTATAAGGCCAAATAATACTTGCAACAGCTAAAATTAAACGAAAGCCACCATCCAAAAAAAAATTTGGCATCATATTCTGTTAGTTTGATCTATAACTTTTTTATTGTATAGAGGGCAAACAAGCAGACATTGCACCTGATTTATTTATTAGTATCCACACTTACTACTATCATTACAGGTATATCCTAATGCAATAGTGTGTCTATTACAAAAAAAAAACTTTTTTTATATAACTTCTAAAGAACAATGGCAGAAACATATTTACCTAAAACTTAAGCGTTTAAAAAATCGAGTCACAGTAAACTTAATCAATATTTTTTCTATGATTTATCATTACACCACCATGTGTTGTATAAGTCTTATAAGAGATAAGATATTTTTGAAGATTTTATTTGACATAAGTACGTAATGTCAGATTCGCCATCACGTATAACTGACTAGGGATGCGTGGTGGCAATATTATACTATGGAATATTTTATCGATAATCGATTCTTATAGCTTTGGCTGAAATATTTACCGAAGGTTCACCTATTATGATTATGAATTTGCTTCTGCCCTCGTCTTCACTCGTACGGTAGAGTGACTGAATCAACATAATTAGAAATGATTTAAATATTTTTGACTCTCTTTAAACGCTTTTAAACACACTAAACAAATAGAATATAGTTACGTTATTTTCCACTACACAGTGTGATGAGAAAAATACATTGTCATTGATAACGGCACATAAATAGACATACATCGACATTTTCAAAATGTCGATACGTCGTCGTTTAGATCCTGTCATGCTCCGGACTCACCACGTTTGTTATTTTATTTTTGTTTAATTTAGTGTTAAACTCGAATAGATGTTATGCTTTTATTTTTTTTATTTCATATACTGTAATAATAATGAAAAAAAATTTTTCGGCTATCTGACGCACAACGCCATCTAGTTTCAAACAAAACATTAACAATATGTTAGTACTTAACCTCGAAACATTCAAAATCCAATATCTTTTTTCCTAGACTTCTTTCGCAAGTAATTTTGATATGAGAATGGTCAAGAATACATTCTCAAGTGTTAAGGATTTTTTGATATTTAAACGCTAACATTTCAGTTCAAATAAAATTATGTATGGGGACCTGCCATTGTCCTTTGTGTCTTTTAACTTATAATGTTGTCTTTGTAAACTCACTCGGTGTACTGCTAAATAAGTCAATATCTATGGCAACGAGGTTCAGGGTGATTGATGGTGTGTGACACCTATGTGAGACTTCCACAACTGAAGAGCCACAAGTATATAGCCGGGCCTCTGGTTACCACACTTACTCAAGGAAAAGCGCCAAAGAATTACTTACACCGGTTTTCGTTACCATACCATACCTAAACACGTTCCTAATAGCACTGTTACATCAATGGATGCAATGAACCCTCAAATTTCGCATACCTTACTACAATCTAGACGACATACCTCCCTAATGTGGATGGAGCATGTAATAACATCTTCCGGATCATTTCTCAGTCCAGTGATCAGAGCATGCGGTATGCACATTCTGGATTTCGGACTGATGGGCGGATTGCCGTGTGGTCAAATCGACCTACGTTTGCATTCATAGGGTTAGCGATAATAAAATTAGAAAATTATGTGTGTTTTTCTTGCGGGTGCAAAGGAGGTCAGAAGAAGTATATAGGAGATTGAGGCCTTTGCCTAAACATACGTTACTAAGCAAAAAAAGAAAAAATGAAAATTTATCCATTAATTTGAAGCCGTCTAAAGGCGACCGTGTGGTGACGGATTAAGAATACAGAGTGTCACCACCCCTATTCATCCCGTGGGTGTCGTAAGAGCCGACTACGGGAAAAAACTACGCATAACAACATCACTGCAGAGAGAAGATACCAACCCGTCTGGCCAGCGAGGTATAGTAGGCCAAAACCTCCTTTCTAAGGAGAGGCCTATGTCCAGCAGTGGACTGGTAAAGGCTGTTGATGTGATGTGAAAGGAGACTGAACAGAAATGTACTACGATATTTTAATAGAGTCTATAAAATACTTTTTTTTTTTTTATTCTTTAGTAAAGACAACTTCCGCATTACAAATAAGTATATCCTGTGTCGCGGGGGACTTTCCTAACATACATAAAACGGACACAAATAACACTCAGACTCAGAACAACAATTTGTGGATCACACAAAGTGTCGTCCCATGTGGGAATCGGACCCACAACACTCAGCGTAGTAGTAAGCGGCGTGGCGACCGCCTAAACCACTACGCCATCCGTGCAGTCGAATTTGCATGCCCACAGTATTTGTAAGAATTGAATCTCCATACGTCTACTATATTGATGTTATTATCATAAAGTTATGTTCTCATGTCTCCTCAAAATATTTTTATGCACGAAAAAAGAAGTGGTCTTGTTAAGGAAAAAAAAAACTTTTAAAGTACAGTGTTTGTACTCGGTCTATCGCTTCGGCTTATGTCTGTGATGTAGGTCAATATCTCGATTGATGTGGTTTCTAATTACGAGCTACGGTTGTCACATTATCTGGAGTTACTAGACGTTAATATGTTGGTGTTTCAATTTGCTGAACCTGTTATTACTAATGGTTTCTTACCTCATCTTGAAAATAGAATTCGGACTCGGACCGCATTTAACTCCGACCGCGGTCCCTGTTACCGGATGCATTTACTTTTAATATTTTTCTTCCGGTGAATGGGACCACCACCATAAATGAAAAAAAGAAATCTATTGTTCAAGCCAAAAACAGTACAGTCAAACGAAAAAATGTTTTAAAGTAGTTTAATTTAAGAAAAAACTCTCTCTCTCTCTCAAAAATATAATTTACAACTAATAAACTCAAGTTTTGAATATGGTAACCAAAAATCATTAAGTCTGAGATAAGCTATGTCGGTCATTATTAACTAATTATGATTGTTTAATAATATATTTTCATAAATAAATGATATTTTATAATCAAAAAGTTGTGTTCTTAATTTATTACTTTAAACGCCCTGTCGTTTGTCTCTACTGTTTTAGGCTTGAACAAGGGATTTTTATTCATTTTTGATTCATTTAGAGATTACTCTCTAATTGATTGACGGGGCTGTTCCTTCAGTGGTTAGTAACCCCATCTGCTAAACCGGGAAATGTAAACTATCTGCAAAATTTGTGTGATGAGCACGATCATATTTGTTTAAGTCTGGGTGTAATTTAATTATAAATTGTTTGTATTTAACAATGTTTAAGTATTTTTATCAGTAGCCTAGTTACACATAGCACAGGTTCTGCCAAGTTGGGGATCAGATAGTCCGTGTGGCGACGGATTAGGAATACAGAGTGCCACCACCTCTATTCATCCCGTGGGTGTCGTATGAGCCGACTAAGGGAAAAAACTAAGCAGAACAACAGCACTGCAGACAGAGGTAAAACTTTGACATAAACCCTATACCAACCCGTCTGGCCAGCGTGGTATAGTAGGCCCAAACCTTTTTTCTAAGGAGAGGCTTATGTCCAGCAGTGGACTGTTAAAGGCTGTTGATGATAATGATGGGGATCAGATGTGGGATGTGTCTACTTATTATTATTGTACAAGTTCGTGAATTTAAAAACAATTCGGAATTAAATATATAATATGCAACTAAGTATAGCATACAACTGTAGGGACTAGATAACGTATCATATGCACTTGTATAATAATTTTCCTTCTTCCATGAACTAAAGCATCAGAAACAATCAAAATTCAAACGTTCCACGATACTAATCCTGCTATAAACTCCACACTTACTGAAGACAGCCAACCATACAATATTTCTTCACAAGTGCCCCGAAGTATTAATTAGAGGGTCCAACGGTTATACCAGCTTACACAACAAATTTATTTGACTGCTATTGCTACTGCGGGATACCAAGTGTTAATTAAAAAGCTGGTTTTATGTTTTTATAACGGTAAGCATGTTGTTTGTGGGTGGTATAAGCGTCGTTTGAGGATTGTGCAGGTCGGTTTCCTGGAGGAAAAATTCTAATCATTGCCTGTGAAGTTATAAATTTTAGTTACTGTGCAGGTTGGAGATAAAAATTTAGTTTTGTTTTTTTTTGTGCTATAAGGGAACAAAGGAGCAAACGGGTCACCTGATGGTAAGCAACTACCGCCGCCCATGGACACCTGCAACTCAAAAGTCACAAGTGCGTTGCTGCCCTTGGAGTCCCTCCCGCTCGAGTCAGCGGGAGGAAGGATTTGGGCTCCGGTAACTGCACTCACTCAGTGAAAGGCAATGAAAGAATTGCTTAACACCGGTTTTCTGTGAGGCCGTGGTATCACTCCGGTCAAGCCGGCCCATTCTTGCCGAAGCATGGCCCTCCCACGGTTTATTTTTATTTTATTTACATTGTACATTTTCATCAGCAGTGACGATAATGTTTCCGTTTACATTATTTGTTTACTTTTTATTTTATTTAATAATTTTATCAACAATTGTGTATACTAACGATACTGAGCGTGTATTATTCAGATTAAATATTTATGAAAAGTGTTGATTTTCTTTTTTTTTATGGAAGAGGGGGCGGATCATCTGACCTAAAGTGAGTACGCCGCCCATGAACGCCTGCAACTTAGGAGTCACAAGCGCGCTGCTGGTATTTTAGGAAGTAGTACGCTCTTTCGAAAGTCCGGAAGGTCCGGCAATACCGCAGACAAAAACTTGTTCCACAAAGGATTCTTGAAAAGCGCACAGTGACTGAGCCCAAATTATCCATGTGATGGAGATGAAAATTATGTCGTGTGGAACAATGGCAGAAACTTGCGGCCCGCATTAGTACAAACAATTCCTCGGAGTACTCTCCATGATATATACAATATAGAATGCAGAGTGAAGCTACATCTCTTCGTAAAGCCAAGGGATCGAGCCGATCGGAGATCTTTGGGCTATCGACTATTCGAGTATTTCTTCGTTTGTTGCGGTCTAGAGGGAGAAGCTGGTACTGGGGTGCCCCTGCATAGTGATAAGAACAGTATTCTTGCGACTTGCGCCTTATAGGTTAAAAGCTTGGTGATATCCAGTCATTTAAATATCTTAAATTGTAGTTAAGCCGGTTTATTTGAATAAGCAACTATCTATATATACTTATACAAAGGCCTTATTTTATATCAATGGAAAAAGGTGTCATAATATTGTTTTCAAAAATATAATAATTTTGAAAGATTTATACAAATGACGTATTGAATTCGATTTGTAGTTTGCAACCTCAGTATGTACAATAAAATATAACAAAAAAAATAACAATCATAATAATTTACAAAGAGAAGTAAAAAAAGAGGAAACATAGATATTTATTTTGAAAAAAATCCTCCAGTTTAACGAATTTTCCTCAAAATGGTTATACAATAAGATTTGTCATAATTTTTTGTGACCCACCATAGGTCGCATGAATCGCTTCTCTACATTTCTACGAGAGTCAACCGTCACTTGGACCAGATTTTTCTAACGTTTTAAAGCGATATTCCTAAATATAAATTTAACAACGGAATGACAGTATTTACGCCATTTGAATAATTAAAACAAATACTTCTGGCAATTCGGTCCACTAGAGATAAACTAATCTTTATTGCTTCTCGAGAATTGCACACAGGATCCCCTTTACAGTATTCTGTTATAGCTTCTGTTAATCAGAAGAAGAGTACAGAAATAACGGCCAAGGGTGATTAGATTCTGAATGACGGGGCTGTTGGTCTAGTGGTTAGTGACCCTGACTGCTAAGACGGAGGTTGTGGGTTCAATTCCCATCTAGGACTAATCATTGTGTGATAAGCACGGTCATTTACTCTGCCTAGTATGTTTATTAGCAGCCTTGCTATCATAGCACAGGCTCTGCGTAGTTTGGGGTCGGACTCCGCGTGTGAGATGAGTGAAATTATTGTTCTTGGTACCTTTAATTTCGAAAGAGACCGTTTCGTCTTCTTACTTGTTCTATCAAAAATAATTTTATTTGGATTCCACAAGTCCTCAAAGCATTTACTTACATTTTATGGAAAGTCTATTGCTTTTATATTTAAAGTGTAACACAGAGCATTTTACCGTAATTATATTACGATCATTTACAATAGAACAAACTTATTGATTAATTTTGGAAGTTGTGAGAATTGGGGAAGGTATAAAATATATTCATCTGCCTCGAGTAGTCGGTGACATACAGACGGTAATGAATAAATTAAATGGTTTTTATATTATGAGCGGTTAATGTTAAGTGTTCTTATTATACTGAATTGTGTTTGAAATAATTGTTTTATCGGTTCAAGTAAATAGTAGTCTTACCGTGTAAGTATGAAGTAACATAATACCATAAAGTAATAAGAAACACTGCGATGGTACTTGTATAAGAATTCTATCTGAGTTCCAACATTATAATAAATCCTAAGGTTGCTTGCAAGAGATTGCTCTTAGCAATAAGGCTATCCTTTGTGCATTACATGTCTGATATTTTTATGTATACTACTTGTAAAATGGTGTACAAATAAAGAGTTTTTTATCTATCTATCTATCGATGTTCCTTTTGCAGTCTTAGACAATATTGGAAATTGGTGGGCATGCTATTATTGTTACTTGTACGAGTAGAGTTTTACGTTTCATTATTAAGTTTTCTAGAGTTAGTATCACTCGGCAGTTTTACAATATAATATTATTTAAAGAGTTAACATTCTGTAGGTAAAATTGATTGTATGAAGTGTAAAAAATGTGTTATCATTAGTTGATTAACGAAATATTAGATAGATATTTAGGAGTTAGTAGCTTATATGAACTTATTTTGTAAATGCAATCTTTAAATTTACAGCACTGGCAGTGCCAATAAAACGCTATATAGAAAAAATACAATAAATAAAACAAAAATATTATGCGTTCTTGTAGTTAGCTGTAAGCTGTTAAGCCAACTTATTGGGCATAAAATTGGTCTTATTTTTTGGTCTGTGTGTATCTCCATGTCACAGTCATAGGATTATTGTTTGTGACGTAGAACCCCAGTATATTATAAGGATTTACGGGCTGCGATATTTTTATTGACGTTGTACGGAAATCCGCAACATACCGTGTTTATATTGGATACCTTGATAAATATTTTGATAGGTATGTTTGTGGCAAATATTCGCTTCATTGTTATTTTGATAGATCGAGCATATAGAAAATAGGTTTACTATTTTGTACATTTGAACATATTGTTTCGATTGGAAAAGAAAATGGGATGGTATGTTTTTCTTAAGTACTGATAGCCTTTGGTTCGTGTAGTGATGGATTAAGAATACGTAGTGTCACCACCCCTATTCATCCCGTGGATGTCGTAAGCCCTATACCAACCTGTCTGGCCAGCTAGTATAGTAGGCCAAAGCCTCGTTTCTAAGGAGAGGCCTATGTCCAGTAGTGGACTATGAAGGGCTGTTGATGATGATGATGATGATGATGATGATAGCCTTACAAGACTTGACATTTAGATACTTTTCATGTCGAGCTCCGATTCGATTAAATAACATAAAAAAATGGTGTTCTTATCTTTACTAAATTATAGAATTTTGCGATTCGAACCTACTACTTTCCCTTCTTTTTTTTAACTTGTGGCCGTCACCCGACCGGGGTTAGCAGCGGGGCAGTATGTGGGAATCGAACCGACTAAAACCACACGGTGTGCCACTCCGCGCCTAAGATAGGAGGGGTCCGTGAACAGAACTAATATTAAGACATCCGGACCAATCTACTGCTACCTATTCCAACTACTTTACTGAGAAGAGTACATTCAACCAAACAAATAAACTCGTTAGCTTTAAAATATTAATACAGAATATCTTAATTTTTTACTCTTATCCCTGTTTTACTGTGGGTAGAAATATTGTTTGTGATTGCAAAAGGTTTTGAGTGTTTTTATATGCCTGCCGTCATCTATTCGTTCAGTTCAGTCCAGTTCTATCCATCAGAGAATCGTTTCTGACAATGGGAGAAGAGAAAGTGGAACTGTCTGGTGACGCTACTAGGCACAACAAATAGCTCAATCAACTAACTTTAAAACAGTATAAGTACGTATACAGCTTTTAGTTTACCTATACTTGTAATTGACTGCACTTTTGGCGTAGTGGTTGAAGCGGTCTCATCGCCGCTTCCTACTACGTTGAGTGTTATGGGTTCGATCCTCATGGACAACGTTTGGTGATCCAATTTTTCTGAGTCTGGGGTCCTTTGTGTTTTAAAAAATTTTTTTCAAAAAACTCTTTTAGAATACGCTGAATAACGTATAACATATGTATGTATTGATCCAATGAGACGCTGTCCCTGGGGAATCCTACAAATATTTTGATGCAATGGAATCAAATATTCCCGTAGAAAGTAAAGTGTTTGAAGCTCAGTTTTCTTACATATTGGATACAAACACAATACTTTTGCAATATCGGATATAGTATATCTTTTGGATATTTAGTATTCAATATGGCGGAACAAATCCTAAGATTTGTTCCGACTGTAGAATTGCTATAGCGGCAAATCTGAAAGCTTTGTAAAACGAAATTATATGAAAAGTATTCAATTTAATGTATATTTCATTCGTATTCTTTCGATATAAAAAAATAAAAAAAAAGATTTGAGAAGAGTCTTAAACAATTTTAAGACTCTTCTCAATTCTTTTTTTTGTCTTAATTTTTACTTGTTGTTGGTTGGTTGTTGTTGTGGGTTTATAAGACTATCGATTACTATGAAATTTTGCATACACTGTCAGCGGTACGAAAGAGAGAGATAAATATTGTTACCGAAATATACCGTAACATTTGGACTTGGTCGTCCACAAGATAAATATACATTAAAGCAAGTAAAATCACTACTGAAAATTTTCTATAATATAAGGAAGTGGTTTCGTGAAAAGCAACCAAAATGTGTAACATCAATTTGGGAGGCGCGCCCGGTAGTAGTCATTTAAAAAAAGTAACAGAAAAAAGAAAAAGAACGGTACTTTTTTGGATGGCATTGAAGTCGGTGATACTTTATTAAAAGTTAGTTATAATATAGGGAGCAAAGCACACGGGACATCATAATCATTATATGATAAACATAGTCTATGGACAGCTGCAACACACGCAATTACAAATGCATGAACGGCCTTTGGTGTGCGTGTACGCTCTTTTATTGAAGGTTAGAACCGCGACAATCACTATTTCCCTATTTTTCAAACTTTTAAGTTCATTTCATCATCAACAGCCATTAATAGTCCACTGCTGGACACGGGCTTTTCCTTAAAAATGAGGTTTTGGCCTACCACGCTGGCCAGACGGGTAGGAAAGGCTTGTTTCAAGTTTTCCTTCGCTTTGCAATGTTATCGCCCTGAGTAGTTTGCTCCCTTAGTCGACTCTTACCCCACCCACGGGATGAACAGAGGTGGTGACACTCCTTATTCTTGATCCGTCGCCACACAGGTTATTTAATTTAAATTATCACTACTATTATAAAAAGCCGACTGCCCAGTATTCAGTTACAAGTGGTTGACAGTCGGCGCTGTGGAACTCTGTGTGCGAATACCGATAGTATTATAGTATTGTTAATCTTTTTCCCCAATTTCCTCACTTTTACATACGATACAATCCTTTAGGCTAACTTACAATACAGGCGAGTTAATGACCTATAAAGCCTCCCTGATTCGTTCCCTAATGTGTTTTTAATGGCTTACATTTTGCTATTGAACTGTCATTTAATATGGCTAACAGAATTTACGACGACCAACCAAAGCTTTGTTAATATTTACCCTTAATATTTATGGTACACTTTCTGGTAATTATTGGGCTTAAAAATTTGTTGGAAATTATTTATTGCCGTGTGAAAATGATAACTTGCTTGGGTACACAGTTATTGGTTTTGTCATGAAATTGAGAGGTAAACCATTTAACTTGCTATGTTTCTTGCTTGTATGTATGTTCGGCATGAACCTTACAAACTAAATTAGAATTACTTTCCGATGTCCGATTGGGCTCTACATCTTCAGTAACAATACAATAATAAGGAACCATGAAGCTGTTCTAGCGATCAAACCGGAATGTGGCCATGGAAACTTCTTACCTTAACAACATAAACCTATCAAGTTTGAGCTCATTCGTTTTGTCTTGATAAGTACTTTGGTGCTACATAATATCCAGGGCCTATCAAAGCTTGTTTTAAATTATTTAACAATTACTGACTTATCTAGTTAAGACTATTCTTAAGACGTACTATTTTAAAAAGATTTAACAAAATATTAATAGTAATTGAAAACTAAGACCCTCAACTTACATCTTAATAGGCTTACGTTATACGACTGGATTAAGGGTCTGGTACAAAAGGCTGTTTTCCTCGACACGCTCCGAATAATGAGCAGGCTCTTGTTTTTGAAGCCCTAATCACCGGTGACTTCTTCTCTGTACCTGATTACCCGGTTTTTTGGTAATTCTAAATCTGTTCAAAGTATGAATAATGCATTAGTAATTTGTTAGCAAGGTACTAATAAACCATATTTCCACATTTTGATACTTATATCCATATTTCCATACTTATATTTTAAATATAAAAGTGAGTTTTTTACCCTTTCACGTCCAAACCATTTAACCGATTTTAAAACTTTTTCACCAATCGAAAGCTACTTTATCAGCAAGTAACATAAGCTACTTTTTACCGCGATAATAGATATATACGTGAAACCGAGAAGCAGGCAAAATCTAGTTGATTATATTAGTAAAAACAATTACGCAGTCTCTACAGCAAATTAGACACATAATAAGCATTCTGTTAACATCAAGATAGCATCAGATTACGTTAGTTTGTACGATCTTATTTAAGTCCGCAATGACTGCGTCTTCCTCCAGCAACTTTCGGAGGAACTTCTGACCAGTTTAATCTTACATATACTTGGATAAGTAAGTGGGAACTGCGGCGAGCGGTTGCTATCGAACCGTTGTATCAAACTACCGGAAATATTGTGAACTTTAAACCGAACTAAAATTAGTTTTGGGCAAAACTCATTCTGGGGTAACATTTTCAAATGAAGTTAATCCAGATATGAAGACGGAATATGAACGTAATTCAGCGGAATTTCTTTGTAGGACTATGTATAGCCAATTTACAAAAACGGATAAATGTTAATTACGATAATAGTATACCAGCGTTACTTATGATTCCAAAACATTAACAATATTTTAAATGGAGTAGGTTTTACTGGTAAAATTTATCTTATGTTCTTCATGAGATCTAGGAAAGTAGGTATTAGACTACTCATTAAACATATTACGCATATGTTCTAATGTGGTTTATTGTTATTATTATTATCTGATAGGACAACAGCACTGGTGTCATTATCATGTCATATTCTTTTTCTTCTGGTCGTTGTAGCGTATACTTAATATATAGCCTTCCCCGATAACACAAAATATTTTTTTCAATTCAAGCACGTAGTTACTAAGATTAGCGGGTTCAACCAAAAAAACAAATCCTTCAGCTTTATAATGCTTATATTATACTAACTGTACTAGAGATGTTATGTGTCAAACCGAGTTGAATCGGTTCATTAATTCGTGCGAATCGGTTTCGAAACGCCCCGCCGAAATTGCTGTAAACCGCGGTATGAACCGATTGAGCCGTATGACGAGTTAACGAACGAATGTAACAAACGAAAGCAATATGCAACATGATTCGACGGGATCGATTAAACCACGGTTCGCAACCGAGTTTATATACAAGTGTAAAACATGACATTACCTATACTAACCGATGACCGACTCGGCGATGGTATGAATTGATTGGTGGTTTGTTGAGACCTAAGGGCAATACAACAAACTACCCAGTCAAGTAACACGACTACCAAGCCTCCGTTTTTACTTATTTGGTGGATATAAGAAAAATAGAACGGTAAGTTAATCGGTTTATGTATTAAATTATTATTAAACGACGCGCGCTAACCGTATCCGATTTTGTACGAACATAATAATATAGTTTGTGCTTGTAGGTTACATTGATAAATATTTACTGTCGTGTCGCGTCGACTCGGTTCAGAATCAGTTGGTAGATAAATCAGTTTTGTTTAGTCGATAAAGCTGGAGTCGCGACTCGTCGTGACTCGATGGTATTCAACTCGGATCATGGTTCATGCGCAAACCGGTTTAAATCGGTTTGAAAAGTCGAGTGTCACACCATTACTGCACCGCGCCGCGCTTTGCTGTGGCTCAATGTGGTTGCATTGATGATAAATGAGTAACAAAAATAGATAAAAACTAATCTTTGAAGCTGTTTTTGAGTTTTGAATCTTTACTTAAAAAATAAATTTGAAAAATACTTTTACTCGAAGACATGTCAGAGAAAATAATTATGAGAGTACAACACGGAGGCACCTCAAATGTAAAAATTAAGAGAACGTAGAAGTTGTCTCCTCAAATGTAAATTCATCCTCAGATATAAATTACTCCTCGGAAGTCGAGTAACAGGCCAGCGGGCGTCGGGAACAGCACTTGAATTACCAGGATAGTTATAAATCTTACGCGTGTTCTTATACTAAAAGAAATATAAAGAAAAAGTATTGCACATTCAGTCTCGTTAGTGTAATGTATGTGGTTCTGTTTACAAAGTAAATGTACAATTTAAATATTTGTAAATAATTAATGAAATACGTTGAGGTAAATAAAACATTTAAAACAAAATAGTACTTGTTAATGTATTTATATTTGCTTCATCATCATCAACCGCCTTTAATAGTCCACTGCTGGACAAAGGCCTTTCCTTAGAAAGGAGGTTTTGGCCTACTTTACCACGCTGGCCAGACGGGTTGGTATAAGGTTTGTGTCTAGTTTTCCTTCTCATTGCAGTGCTGTTGTCCTGCAGAGTTTGCTTCCTTGGTCGGCTCTTACGACTCACACGGGATGAATAATGGTGGTGAGACTCCGTATTCTTAATCCGCCTTTTAATTACTTTGCTCAGCTTTAAGAAAAAATCATCCGCAACCGCCGTCGCGGATGATTTTTTCTTGATGATACAATAAATAAATGAACTAAATATTTATTCCGATTATATTATCGGATTAACGCGATAATCGGCTAAATTGATCAAATTATTGTATTCTCATCGGTCCTTGATAAGTGTGCTAAGTTTCAATAACACTTTGATGATTCCGTTTCATACATATGTATATACATACCAAAGTAATAAAGGCGTGTTACTAAAAGAGAAGAAACTATACTTATTTTTTATATCTATTTATCTATTACAAGTAAATAGAATTGAAGTGTCTATTTGGAATGTCAAAATAATAGGTTTATTTTATGCTCAATACCAATAACCATGATGCACAATACCTACGCTTAAAAATAAGTTTAAAAAAAATTTTTGTCTGTTGGTTCGGGTAGACCTTCGAACCAGCTGGACCGATTTTGATAATATTGTACTACCAGGTAGCTGTCTATATAAGAAGTAACTTAGGCTATTTTTCTTCTCAAAAAACCCTATAAATGATTACCAATGTTTTATTACATTAAAATATTTTGTGTCTAGTATTAGTATATGTCGCTTAGCTTCCAAGCCTTGTACAGGCCTTATGATACAGATATGTCACCTGAAGGCCAATTCTCTTAATAAAAGTTCGGTCTCATTTCAGTTCCGATCAATTTTCGATCTCGCAACTGTCATAAAGGTTATTTTCGTAGTAAATTATTGAAAATCCAACGTTGAATTTAATGTATCGTATTGTATCTATATTGTATTGTATCGGTAATCTGCAAGTCTTAGCAATACTTTAAAATTTTACTATAAAATATACTTAAATGACAGTTGCGGGGGTCGCGGGGGACTTTACGAACATACATGAAACGGACTCAAAGAACACCCACACTCAGAACGACAATTTGTGCACCACAAAAAATGTCGTCCCATGTGGAGCTCGAACCCACAACGTAGTAGGAAGCGGTATGGCGACCGCTTAAACCATTACGCCATCCGTGCAGTCAAAGTGAGCAGTCTGTTACCCATAAAAATGTAGCTACTACTGAGGTAGACCTGTTTTCAATGGAATGAATTGTGTTAGAATTAAACCGAGATCGGGTCGGTAACGTACCAATGAAATTCTCAGAGGCATGATGCATACCTGCCACAGAAACACTCCACCTGCCTTTAAAAACTTGCAGCACTGTTCCTTGTAAATGTTACTTATAATTATATTATCTACCTAAAAAATACTAATAATAATACTATCCTCATACATCTCTCACACAGCCGTCTGATCTGAAACTAGGCAGAGCCTGTGCTATGGTAACCCAGTCTGGTCACCATAGCACAGGCTCTGCCTAGTTCCTTCCTTCTTCCTAGTTCCTTGCTGGGATAATAAACATACTAGTATATATTTATCAATACATACATATTATAGATAAATTACAGACAGACATAGAACAAATGATCTTCTTCATCACAACATTTGTCCTGGATGGGAATCGAACCCACAACCTCTGGCTTTGCAATCGGGATCACTAATAACTTGATAAATAGGCTCATCATAAAAAAATAAAATAATACATCAGTTAATTTTTTTTTTCTTTATTTACGGAGCCTAGCCACAATGATGACTACGTCGCTCCATCATAGCCATTTTTTGTTTTAAACTTAACTTAAATATTGAAAATACAACGTATAAAAATAACTTAATTAACTTGTAAAAAATAGAAAAAATAACTGAATTAATTTTGTTAACTCTTACAAGCTATAATTGGTAAACAAAGCCATACGCAACCATTTAAACCTGCAATCCAATTGTGACAGAAAATCCGCTACGCTGAACAACGTCGAGTTAGTTCCGCCAAATGATCACACTGATTATATTGGGATTTTAGTTCTATTCGATCATTTCGTTGTCCGTCTATCTGTTATGTTTGTTGTTGTTTATATCTCTATGAGGACTCAAATATACAATGGTGCTAATTTTGTTGTTCGAAAACTCGCTAAACTAAACTAAAAATCCCTAAAAAAAATTTTGTCTTGCCAAATTCCAGGAAACGTTATGTGACAGGACGAAACAAATTTTTAGTGATTTTTAGTTTAGTTTAGAGAGTTTTCGAACAACAGAATTAGCACCATAATCAAGTTGAAATTGATATTAAATACTCAAGTTGACTGTAAAAGAAATATATTTCTTAATTAATAAAATGAAATGAAGGAAAGTAAATTATTTAACGTGAATAATAAAGACTTTAATCATTATCATTTTTTTTTTCACATTCACAACGCCATCTAGTCCCACATTAAGCGGAGCTTTTTTCTATGGGTACTAGACAACTGATATAAATATACACTTTTTTTGTAAATACATACTTATTATACATAGAAACACCCAAACCAAATCAAACATTAAATGTTAATGCACACAAATGTTTGACTTGAGCGGGAATCGAACCTGCGACCTTTGGAATAGCGGTCCGTTACACAAACCACTACGCCATTCGGTCGTCAAGGTCAATTCGTCGTCGGTCTTTAAGTAACGGTAGGTATATTATTAATTTTATTTTAATCAAAATTAAACAGTGGACGTAGCTGTTTGCTTGTGCTACAAATTAATATTGAAATTCATCCAATCTTCCAATAAATATAAATTATTTTTATCCCTGGTTTATTTTTGAACTTGAGTCTCACTTTTCATTTACAATCGGAACCACATCGGGTATGCCGTAACATGCATTTAATGGCCCCCAGCAGTGGGGGTGGGCATCGAATCCTCGTTTGGCCACCAAAGCCAAACGTAGTGTTGTCGTATTTATGATTTATACGTTTGCGTCGAAATGTTTGTTTTGGGTGAATTTCAAGTAGGCGAATAAATTGCATTATCCGTATATAAGTTGGCAACACTGTCAGATTTATTCTGAAATACACATTTATGCAGATTATTTTATAGAATTATTTTTTGTTTTGCGCGTAAGCTGCAGAACTCAAATCGAAATATACATCGAGTTCATAGAATTTTCAAGTAAATAACTTTTCCTGATCAGTATCAAAACTGATGCGCAGTGATTTATTATCTAAAAGTAACTAAAAGGAGTCTAACAACTTAACTTAGTTTAAACTCGAAACCTTAATTAAAACACAAATTAAAACTTTGAAACATAAAATGAAATGAGAATATGTATGTACCATGAAAATAATTATGTTTCGTCCCCTAGGAGACATAAAAGATAACTCCGTAAAGACAATGAAAAAATTTAATCACCCACAACAGAGATTTTGTCAAAGTTGTGACAGATTTAACGAGGGAGGCACAAACTGCGATATTTCATCACACACATTAATAATATAAAGGAATGGTTACATATTGTATAAGCAGAGCGATGAGCGACGCCATCGTGGATTGATATGCCTACGTCGCCTCGTATTGGGTTGGTGTGAGGTTTCAAGGCAAGACGAAGATTTGTGAAATGATGATCATCCTCAGCCTATCGCAGTCTAAAATAATTGACAAATTTTCGGTCTTCTTTGTGAATGAATGTTTACTAAGTGGCTCGCAATACGGTAATTTTTCTAACGTGTGTCAATTAATGTAAAATTGTTTTAAACATATTAACTCTTTGAAAAGCATACCTTAAATGTGTATTATATCATAGTAAATAACAGTGTTTTAAGGTAAAAAACTAAAAAAAATACAATGGAATTGAGGAGTCGATTAAAAAGGAAGAAATAATTAAGGTGCAGTGGCATCCAAAACAAAAGAAAGTCGATATTTTTTTCTTAGAGGCCTTTTCAAGCACAACGGTATATGACTTTGGATGCTCCGTGCCCCTTTAGTTTCGTTCCCGTTTCCAATCACATAATAATGGTATCCCGTATCCTAGGTTCCTCGCCTTATCACCTGATTAACCTTCTTCTTTTGTCCCATCTGATTTCATCCCTAAAGATAGACAAGGTTCAGGAGGCCGGCTATAAGTATGCGTTTAAAGTAGTAACCTTACACATCACACACACAGCCGTCTGTTTTGAAATTAGGCAGTGCCTGTACTATGGTAACCAAACTGCTTATAAACATACCTATATGTATATATAATAGATAAATTACAGCCTGACATAGAACAAATGATCGTGCTTGTGGAGGAACTGGTGATAGGTCCCTCCAACACAAAGGCAGAATCCTCCGACCAGGCGAAGTGATAATGCCTAGCGGGCCGCGGCCCAGCGGTTGATGTTGTGAAGTTGTATATATGCTAATTGTCGTGAGAATTATTCATATCGCGATATAGCATTAGCAGTTACTCCGTAGTTGCGTATGTCTTCGTTAGAGAGCGCTGTAATATGTTTCTTCGTTTCGCCGTGGAAGTCGCCACAGTGCTCATAACACAACCACTTGTCCAGGGTGGGAATCGAACCCACAACTTCTGATGAAGCAGTCAGGATAAACGACCAACAGGCCCGTCAATGCAACGTGTTTACGATGAACGCAAAAGCAAATGGATCAATTGATTGATCTTAGTTAAAAATTTTGTAGATCCTCAATAGATGGCGTTGTACTGGCTTTCTAGATCGCGGTATGGTTGCGTTACCGTCTTGTACTTAAAATATAATATTTTTATAAATAAAGAGGTCGATCAAGATCGGAATACAGCGCAGTGGTTTCATTTCACAAACCCTACTCTAGTGTTCTCATTCAGTACACCCACCGGTCGACCGCAGATCGCGACACCTAGCGGCGTGTCGAACATATGGTCCAATCGAGCCGGATCGATTATTTTTGTGCGAAGCTAAGCGTAGCTCGCGCCTCCTAGCGTGTAACCCGTAGTGGATCGCTACACAAAGGTACACGACCCCAACAGTGAGTGCGACCAGAAGAGGGCACCACTAGTCACTTGTGCGAAGCGAAGCGTAGCTCGCATCCCCTGTGTGATCTGTAGTGGAGCGCTACACAAAGGAACACATACCTCAACAGCAAGTGCGACCAGAGGGCGCCACCAGTCACTTGGAACGTGTTGGATTATTGTGAGTCAGTGCAAACTGTGAGTACACTTTATAAATATTTAACATCAAGTGCAAATAGTTATTCTAATGTAAACTTTATATACAAGAAGATTTAATCATAGAAAAATAATTGGATGATTTCAACTTATAAAATTTTGTACAAGATAATCAAGAACTTAGCAGAATTGAAGTACAGTGAAGAGGTCAAACTAATTTGAACTTTATATACTTGAACATTTTAACATAGATTAATTTTAGTTAGTAGTACATGTTTAGACTTAGAATAGTTTTAGAAAAAAAGGGGGAACGCGGAGCCTATGTCCGAATTTCGTCCAAAGTGAATAGTAGCCAAACACTTGTAAAATTTTCAACAAATTTTGAGACTTGTAAAATTTTCAAAATTTTTAGACTTGTTAAATAACTTTAGAAATGGAGGGTTTACTTAAGGTTTTGAAAAATACTCAAACGATTATTCAGAAGGGGTTAGTTAATTTTAAAAAGAGTCCTAAGGATAGGCTCACTGTAGAGTATATGGAAGCAAAACTTGAGTTATTAGAAAAAGATTGGGCGTTATTTCAACAAAATAATACAAAACTACACGAAAGTTATACCGAGTTAGTAGATGATGAAAAGCTTGTAAACATGTATGAAGTTACTGAGGACACATATATTACTTATAAATGTTTAGTTAAGACTTTGTTAAATAAATGTAAGTCAGAAAGTGCATCTGGGTCAGCAATTTCTAAAGAAGGGTCCAAATATCAAAATTCATCCGCTAAACTTCCAAAAATTGTTATTCCTACTTTTAGCGGCAGATATGATGAATGGACTACGTTTCGCGATTTGTTTTTGTCACTAATAGATAAAAATGAGAATTTGGATAATGTTCAAAAGATGCATTATTTAAAATTACACCTTACTGGGGAGGCTGAACAGTTTGTGCGTCATAAGGAAATTTCAGAATTAAACTACACCCAGTGTTGGGCTAACTTGGAAAAAAGGTATAGTAATAAAAAATATATATCGAGTTGTATTCTAAAACGACTTTTTAGTCAAAGGCGTATGTTGGTTGAGTCAGCCACCGGTATTAAGAAGTTGCTAGATACAACTAATGATTGTCTGAGTGCACTTAAAAATTTACACGTTGACGTATCAACATGGGACATTATCATCATCCATATTGTTTCCTTTAAATTAGATCCGGAAACGCGAAAGCAGTGGGAACTAAATGCTAATAGTATCGACACTAACGAACTATCTACCTATGAACAATTTGCCACATTTTTGGAGAATCGTTTTCGTGCATTAGAACGTATCGAACCTAAAAGGAGTCATCAGGTCACAAGTTCACATGTACCCAGGGCCATGGTAGCGACGAACTCATATATTAGGCGTTGCGAATTCTGCAGCGAGCCTCACAAACTTTGTTTTTGCAAGCAGTTCGCAAAACAAACTACAGAGGCTAGGCGTGAATTCGTAGCAAAACAAAAAATTTGTTTCAATTGCTTGGGTAGCAATCATAGCGTATACAATTGTAAAAAGTCAACCAAATGTAAAATGTGTCAAAAAAGACATCATTCTTTGCTACACCTAAGCATCGATACGACGAATGAACATAAGGTTCCTTCAGTTAATTTGTCTACTGTTAGTACTAACTCTACAGTTAGTACTAATCATGCAACCTCCACAATATCGACAATTCCCCGACAGGTTTTATTAGCCACAGCGCTAATAAATGCCGAGTCGAAAACGGGTGAGTTACAGGTGATTAGGGCTTTGCTTGATCAGGGCTCCCAAGCATGTTTTATTACCGAGGCCACAGTTCAGTACTTACGCCTGCCTAAAATTCCTATTCAAGGAGTGGTATCAGGATTAGGTAATAGATCAACCATGGCAAAATCCATGGTACATTTAAATATTCAGTCGCGAATAGATCCTCAATTCAAATTAACTCTAACAGCTTATGTGTTAAGTAAAATCACATCCTACTTACCCGAAAGGAGTATTTGTAAAGGTGTGCTTGAATGGTTTGATATAACTACTCTCGAGCTTGCCGATCCCCAGTTCAACCAATGTAACAAGATTGACATCTTGTTAGGCGCCGATGTCTATAGCCGCATCTTGAAGGAAGGCATTATGCGTAGTCCATCTGGTACTCTGATCGCACAAAGTACTACCTTAGGGTGGATACTATCAGGTTCAGTGGATAGGTCAGTTAATAGTTCAGAACACAAACACAAAAACATAACAGTCATGCATGCACAAATTAAAGAGGACGATCTTCTTAAACGTTTCTGGGAGATTGAGGAATTAACTAGTCATAAGAAGATACTTACCCCAGATGAACAAAAGTGTGAAGATTTTTATAGTGCCACTACTTGTAGACAAAAGGATGGAAGGTACGTAGTTAGATTGCCTTTTAGCGTCAAAGATCCCCAATTTAGAGATTCTCGCGCTATAGCTGAAATTAGATTTAAATCCTTAGAGAAAAGATTGGAGAACAACAAAGAGCTTAAGGAACAGTACCATAAAGTAATTAATGAATACTTGCAATTAGATCACATGAAACCTGTAAGAGATGATGATGACAAAAAGGATATAGCAGCTTACTTACCTCATCGCGCCGTAATACGGAACGACAAATCCACGACAAAGGTACGGGTTGTTTTCAATGCATCTGAAAGGTATAAAAAGGAAATTTCGTTAAATGATACCTTAATGATTGGTCCATCACTACAAGCTGATTTGCGACATACAGTGATGCGATGGAGAGTTCACCCTATCGGTCTTGTAGCCGATATTATAAAAATGTATCGGCAGATAAGAATAGCTGACGAAGACACAAAGTACCAACGTATTCTTTGGCGAGACAGTCCTGAAAAGAAAATTAAAGATTATGAGTTGTTAACAGTTACGTTTGGTACTGCATCCGCACCGTACTTGGCAATCAGAACACTTCATCAACTTGCATATGATGAAGGCGATAAATACCGGCATGCTGTGGATAAAGTATTTAATTGCTTCTATATGGATGATTTAATGTCTGGATGCTACAGTGTAGAAGAGGGAATAAAGATATATAAAGAACTTACAGAGTTATTGGCAAAAGGAGGTTTTATGTTACAAAAATGGAACAGCAATAATCCAGAAATGTTAGATATAATAAATTCACTAGAGCAAAAATCAGATAAGCAGAAAAGGTTAACAGGCAAGCAAGATGAAAATACAAATTTTAGTAAGGAAAAAGTAATAGAAAATAAAGATGTAGAGATCAAAATAGATAGCATCATCAAAATACTAGGACTTATTTGGAACCGTAGCGAAGACTCGTTCCACTACAAGGTGAGTGTCCCAACGCGGTCCTGTGTATCGGTAACAAAAAGGGCGGTAATTGCGGATATAGCACGATTATTCGACCCTCTTGGATGGTTAGCTCCAAGTGTCGTTCTAGCTAAGATATTTATACAGAAGTTATGGCTAGCAGGCATTAGCTGGGATGAGAAACTAAATAATGAATTAGCACAGGAATGGAGTACTTACCGCCAAGAATTGTCACTACTTACTAAAGTCACGATACCTCGTTGGCTTGGCACTAATGTGGGCGATGCACTAGAGCTTCACGGCTTTTGTGACGCTTCCAAGGCAGCTTACTCAGCAGTTGTATACTTACGAAGGGTTGACGTTTCAGGTAAGATCAAGGTTGCTCTGTTAGTTGCTAAAACCAGGGTTGCTCCAATAAAGCAGATTAGCATCCCGCGTTTGGAGCTATGTGGAGCAGTGCTGCTTTCGAAGCTTTTAATAGAAACAGCAGAGGTGATGAAGATCTCGACAAATAATGTCAAGGCTTGGACCGATTCTACTATCGTTATAGCTTGGTTAAATAGCCATCCAAGCAAATGGAAAACATTTGTTGCTAATCGGACCTCGGAAATCTTGGCTTCTACGAAGCCTTCTCAATGGTTTCACGTATCAACCACCGAAAATCCCGCTGACTGCGCATCAAGGGGAGTATTACCAAGCTTATTCTTGGAAAACTCTTTATGGTTTAATGGACCATCCTTCCTAAGAGATAATCCAATTAAAAAATATAGTAGGCCAGATAATTTAGACATAGACTTAGAACAGTCTATTAAATCTCATGTTGCGGTCATATCAGAAAGTTTAGAACTGTTCACAAGATTTTCTTCTTTACCAAGGCTTATTAGAGTTATTGCATACTGTCGTAGATTTCTAAAAGAAGGCATAAAAAGGACAAAATATTTACAAGTTAAGGAAATAGATAAAGCATTAGAATGTTGTAATAGAGTTACACAAAAAAATATATTTACAGAAGAATATTTACAAATACAAAATAAAGGATTCTTACAACTACGGTCAAGTAAATTAAAGGCATTGAGTCCTTACCTAGACAAGAATGGCTTGATTAGAGTGCGAGGTAGAATAGACAAGGCTACATTAGAACAGACCATGAAGCATCCCATAGTGCTACCAAGTAACGCTCACCTCACTCACCTGATAGTTGCTGACGCGCACCATAAAACTTTGCATGGTGGACTACAGCTGATGCTTAACTATTTGAGGAGAGGTTATTGGATAATAAGTGTGCGAAATTTAGTAAAGCAATACATCCGGAGGTGTGTCATATGTGCCAAGCAAAGAGCCACTATTAAACCTCAAATAATGGGCGATCTTCCATCCGTGCGTTGTACTCCCGCAAGACCGTTCTATAATGCACGGATGGCGTAGTGGTTTAAGCGGTCGCCACGCCGCTTCCTACTACGCCGAGTGTTGTGGGTTCAAACCCCACATGGGACGACACTTTGTGTGATCCACAAATTGTTGTTCTGAGTCTGGGTGTCCTTTGTGTCCGTTTCATGTATGTTTGTAAAGTCCCCCGCGACACAGGATTTATTCCTAATGCGGGCGTTGTCTTTTTAAAAAAAAAAAATAATAATAATAATAATAGTGGAGTAGATTATGCTGGACCAATAAAAATTAGGACGACAAAGGGCCGTGGACATCATTCTTTGAAGGGCTATATTTGTTTATTTGTGTGCATGTCCACGCGCGCAATACACCTCGAAGTCGTAAGCGACATGACAACACAGGCGTTCCTAGCGGCGTTTAGACGCTTTATTTCTAGACGAGGTCACTGCGCTAGGTTATATAGTGACAGTCGCCGCCCCGAAGATGCGGCAGCGAGAGAGGCGGAGCTGTTAGCGGGTTACAGGGTTGCCAAGAGGACCCTTCAGGCAGCGATAAAGCGGGCCAAGAGCGAGGCCCGCCGCGAGATGCTGGAGACACTGGAGCGGGATCCGTGGGGACGCCCCTACCGTATGGTTAGGGGCAAGATGCGCCCATGGGCCCCGCCGCTCACACGGTGTCTTCAGCCAGAGCTGCTTGAGAGGGTCGTTGGCTCCCTGTTCCCAACGCGAGTGGTGGAGCATACTCCGCCACAGATGGCTCCGCCTCTGGCGCTTGAGGCGCCTAACGTGGATGACGACGACGTGCCTGAGGTCACTGGGGTGGAACTAAGGGTGGCGGTGTTACGGCTTAAAGCCAAAAACACCGCCCCGGGACCCGATGGCATTCCTGGCCGAGCGTGGGTCCTGGCCTTAGTCGACGAGGCTCTCGAGCCCCGACTGCGAGGGTTCTTCAGCGCATGCCTCGAGAGGGGCCAGTTTCCGAAATTGTGGAGGACGGGGAAACTGGTCCTCATCCGAAAGGAGGGGCGCCCGGCGGACTCACCGTCCGCCTACCGGCCCATAGTGTTGCTTGACGAGGTGTGCAAGCTCTTTGAAAGAGTGATTGCAAGGCGCCTCGTCAAGCATCTCGTGATGGTTGGGCCGGATCTGGCGGATAACCAGTACGGTTTCCGTCAGGGGCGCTCCACCGTGGATGCGATCATGCGCGTGAAGGCTCTGGCGGAGGAAGCAGTCTCCCGGGGCGAAGTGGTGTTGGCGGTGTCCTTGGACATCGCCAACGCGTTCAACACTATGCCCTGGAGCTGCATCAGGGAGGCGCTCGTGTATCACGAAGTGCCTCTCTACCTCCGCCGCATAGTCGGGGCATATTTGTCGGAGAGAGCCGTCGTCTACCCCAGTAGGACCGGTCTCGGTAGGCGTGAAATGTCGTGCGGTGTTCCGCAGGGGTCGGTGTTAGGGCCACTCTTGTGGAACATCGGCTACGACTGGGTGCTTCGTGGTGCCTTCTTGGATGGTGTCGCCGTCGTGTGCTACGCGGACGACACACTCGTGACGGCGCGCGGCAAGACGCACCACGAGGCAACCCTGAGGGCCACGGCCGGGGTTGCCCAAGTCGTTGAGCGTATCCGGCGGCTGGGTCTCGAGGTGGCTCTGCACAAGTCCGAGGCCCTGTTCTTTCACGGGCTTCGGAGGAAGCCGCCTGAGGGATCTAGCCTCACGGTAGGAGGCACTCGCATCGGCATCGAGCCCTCGATCAGGTATCTGGGGCTCGTACTCGATGGCCGATGGGACTTCGGATATCATTTCCGAGGTCTGGTCCCCAAGTTGGTTGGGGCAGCGCGTGCGTTGGCGCGGCTGCTGCCCAACATGAAGGGACCCGATGACTCCTGCCGGAGACTCTACTCGGGGGTTGTGCGGTCCATGGCCCTTTACGGGTGCCCAGTATGGGCGGGGGGCCCTGAAGGCCAGCAACGTCGCGATACTGCGGCGACCGCAGCGAATGCTGGCCATCAGGATCATAAGGGGGTACCGCACGATCTCCTTCGAGGCGGCGAGTCTCCTGGCCGGAACTCCACCGTGGGACCTGGAGGCGAGAGCCCTTGCAGCACTGTATCAGTGGCGCAAGGAGGCGCAGGAGTTGGGTCGATACCCCGAGATTCGAGAAATCGATGACCGGAAATCCCAACTCCGCCAGGTCATCATAGGGGAGTGGAGGGAACGACTCGGGCAACCGAGCGCCGGGCACGCCGTCATTGCGGCGGTAAGACCCGTTATGGAGGATTGGCTCGAGAGGCGTCACGGGACCCTCTCATACCGATTGACGCAGGTGATCACTGGGAAGGGATGTTTCGGAGATCACCTGTGTCTGATCCGCAAGGAGCCAACGCCTGAGTGCCACCACTGCGATGGCCAGACCGTGGACACGGCTCTCCACACGCTGGCAGAGTGCCCGGCGTGGGTTGAGCAGAGGCGAGACCTCGTGGCGGCCATCGGAGTGGGAGTTCTCTCGCTCGATAGCCTGATTGCGGCTATCGTGCGGAGCGAGAGTGCGTGGAACTCTGCCGTCTCCTTCTGCGAGCAAGTTATGCTCGCGAAGGAGACGGCGGAGCGGGACCGGGAGAGGTTTAGAACTCTCCCGGCCCGCCGGGCCCGGGCACGGGCCAGGCAGCGCAGGCGACTCAGGCGCCGGAGGTCGCAGAACGACCTTCGTCCTCCATAAGCGCAGGCCTGGGGGTGACAGGTGAGGCCATCTGTCACCCTAGCAGAAGCAGGCCGGGGTGGCGGCGAGCGCGTTGCGAAGCGCGCTCGCTTCCAGGGAGCACAGGGAACATGGGGTTCCCACACGGGGCGGGGGTCGTCTACTCGTCTGTAGATGACCCGAGGTATGTCGGGGCACCAGGGCCTTCCTTTCTAGGGTATACCTGGTTCCCCGGCTATTAGTACCCGGCGAAGGCGTGCGGTTTTAGTCGGTTCGTGTCCGACATGCCACCGACAGGTGGTATCCGAGGGGATTTCCGCACGGAAAAAAAAAAAAAAAAAAAAAAAAGGTTATATAGTGACAACGGAACCACATTTGTTGGTGCCTCTAAGGAACTCGCATTAATTTGCAGTTCGGTTGCTGAACATTTGGAGGCAAACAACACAGAGTGGCACTTCATCCCTCCCCATGCACCGAATTTCGGTGGATTATGGGAAGCCGGCGTCAAGTCTACAAAGACTCATCTTAGGCGAGTTATAGGCGATGCCACGCTAACCTACGAGGAGCTTTCAACGCTGTTAATACAGGTGGAAGCATGCCTCAACTCTAGACCAATGAGTATCGTAAGCCTGGGTGACCCAGGAGAGTGTGTACCTTTGACCCCGGGACATTTTCTTATCGGTGAACCGTTGATAGCATTACCCGACTGTGGGAATTATGAAACTTCCAACGTGAATTCTCTGACTCGCTGGCAATTTGTTCAGAGGATGTTACAATCTTTTTGGAGGCGCTGGTCACAAGAGTATTTATGTAACTTAATGCACCGGTACAAGTGGTCCTCTAAAGTTCAAGAACCAAATATTGGTGATATAGTTCTCATAAAGGAGGATGATTTTTTACATAAATGAGTCGTTGGTTAATGGGTTGCATTTTGGAAAAACATTCAGGAGATGATAATGTCACCCGTGTCGTTACCTTACGCACAAAATCAGCAATCATAAAAAGGCCAACAAACAAATTGTGTATATTGCCTGTAGAACACGAATAAAATGTTTTTTTTTTGTAATTATTATTTTTTATTTTATAGTTTATTTTTAAATTATTTAGATTGTATACCTTCTTTACCATTTAAGAAAGGCCGATTCGTCTACATCGTCCTTTGGTGGGCAGTATGTTTACGATGAACGCAAAAGCAAATGGATCAATTGATTGATCTTAGTTAAAAAATTTGTAGATCCTCAATAGATGGCGTTGTACTGGCTTTCTAGATCGCGGTTTGGTTGCGTTACCGTCTTGTACTTAAAATATAATATTTTTATAAATAAAGAGGTCGATCAAGATCGGAATACAGCGCAGTGGTTTCATTTCACAAACCCTACTCTAGTGTTCTCATTCAGTACACCCACCGGTCGACCGCAGATCGCGACACCTAGCGGCGTGTCGAACACAACGTTACATTCATATTTACATGATACTGTTTACTCTCTTAGATTACTGTCGTATGCAAGACTTTGAAGACTGGTATTATATATTAGGTAAAACAAATATAAAACAAAACTAAAGATCGTCAACGATATTGTTACTATAAGTTATATTTTAGTTTCGTAAGTTTATGAATGATAAAATATGTCTTAGTTCGTCTGTTATAGACTCGTTTGTGAATTTTATGTTTATTAACTTTATAATATGCAAATTAGAGTCGTAAAGTGGCTAGCAAATAAAAATAAAGATACTAAGCAATATAAAATAAGTTATTGTACATTGTTTAAGACTAGTCTATGTAGAACCTCATGGTCATAAAGTACTATCATGAGCGATGAGAGGAAGGGTCCTCTCCCTGTGTGCTTGTATGGGTACACACAGGATTAAAGGACATCAGGGGATGCCCTTAAACCCTGTGTGTACACACATCTTATTCTTGCTTTAAAATGTATCCTATCTTGTGTAGTGCATATGTGTGTCTAATAGTGTATGTGTGTATTCAGTGTGCTATGTAAGTAGTTATATGAGTTTCTTATATCTTGTATTGTGCTATCGTATCGTACTGTAAAATTGCAACTCCCCATGCCATCTTTAATTTCCTCCTCCATCTAGCGGTTGCCTGGAAAAGATCGCACATCGCGATAAGCCCGCCAATTGTACAACTATGTTATATGACTAGTTTTACTTTCTTTGTGTAACTGTCCCTAGATTATAAGACTAATTCAAATGTATACAAATTGTTCTATTATTATGTCCTTTTTTTCTTGTACAATAAAGAGTTATCTATCTATCTATCATGCACGGAGGGGGTACAATCAAAAAACAAATAAACAATTGAAAACATATTTCTTAAGTAGATGAAATGTTATTATGATGTTAGGAGCAGCAGCAGTTATATACTCGTATAAATAACACTAATACAATAAATAAACGAAAAAGAGAAATGAAAGCTCGGAAATCTCGGTAACTAACAATCATTATTATCAATTTTGTAATTATATTTTTTATACAATATTGTATTACAATATTGTATAAAAAATTGCCTCTCTCCTTCCTACAAATGAAGGCAAGCAATGAAGTATTAAGAGATCAACAAAACTTTATATTCGCATTTCATTAAGTCAGCGGCCTAAATTATGTTAAATATAATTTAATATGGCATTTTGAACTACCTTTTTTCCTGTGCGGTAATCCCCTCGGATATCACCCGACCAAAAACCGCATCCCGTCTCGGGTACCAGTAGCCGGGGAACCAGGTGTATACTAGAAAGCAAATCCCTGGTACCCCGACGTACGAGTACCTCGGGTCATCCACGGCGTGTAGATGACTTCCTCCTGTGCGGGAACCCTAATGTTGGCTTCAAAAGTTGTGTTCTCAAACGGGCGTGAGCGCTCCATTTTATTTAGAATATATATTATCTAACTTATGTTAAAAATGTGGAAGTGAGTTTGTTAAACTAGAGGACGTCGCGGCGCGCGAATGACCTATGACCCGTTACTGTCGCGCCTTTGAACTAGTGACCCAGTCACAGCTGAGCGAAGTCATTATTACCTCAATATCTACGTTATTTTGTAATTATATTCAATGAAATAAACATATTTGGAATCCCTGATATATATTCTTCTAAATGTTGCGACAGAGACGCTACCGCGTAAAAATTTGGTGTCACAACTGTTGTGACGGCGACGCGTCGGAGGTTAAACTACTAAACTATTTTTTTAAGTTCTTTCACCAATGGAAAGCTATATTATCAGCGAGTATCCAACATATAAGCGGGCGGAGCCGAGGGCAAAAGCTAGTTTCTTTATAACCAATCTACGGATAATATAAACTATAGCATAAAATTTCGATACGATATGGTTTGTTTCACACTAAGTCCACAGTTTGAGTATCATCGCGCTCATAAATGACAAAAGTTTTTCAGGCCGCAACTCGTTTATAGAGACATTACGACGAATTGGTATTGTTTGTTGGCCAGTAGCGGTAACATAAGTCATAGGTGTAGATCTTATTGAGATATATTGTTTATTGATTGCTTTTCCAAAGGTCGCAGGTTCGATTCCCGCTCAAGTCAAACATTTTTGTGCATGAACATTTAATGTTTGATTTGGTTTGGGAATTTCTATGTATAATATGTATGTATTTACAAAAAAAAAGTATATATGTATTTATATCAGTTGTCTAGTAGCCATAGCACAAGCTCTGCTTAGTTTGGGACTAGATGGCGTTGTGTGAATGTGGTAGATTATTATTATTATTAATAGGTCGAAAAAAAACAAAAATACTTCATAATTAGGTAGAGATGTATTATTCAGTATTTACTAAAAGATTTTTTGTTTATTTCTAAATAAGACTGTACTATACACTGTGGCGGTATAGATATCACAAAAAATGAAATAACAGATAACACGGTTCAATATACGTCGGTTAAAATAAAAAAATAAAAAATTAGTACGAAAATACAGAAATGCAAATTTAGAACAAACTAAATACAATAAAATAATTTCCGAATTAGAACACCATTGATAACATGAGTCGGTGAACTGTACCTACACGGCAGCGTCGCAATGTCGGCGACGTCAAAACGACGCCGCCGCCGCCGCCGCCGCCGCCGCGAGCCGGCGAACTTTACATTCTTATTACCTACCTACCAATCACTTCACTTGCTTTTAAAAATCTATTTATAAAGAATGCGATTTTATTCACGTGTTTATTTCGTGAATGCTCGACTAGCTTCCGACCCAGCAGTACGCGTCACTCCTTGAAAAAGTAGTTACCTTGGTTGTCTCGTAATCTTTGTACCGCCCTTACAAAAATTCGGCAGTCTGTAGGACATACACGATTGACTCCATACGTGTCCGTAAAGCAAAAGATGCGTTTTGATAGAGTTTTCCATAAATTAACATCATAGCAGGATATTCCGCGGCTGTGAAGGTCACTCACGGCATTATGGATGTAGATATCGATAACCCAATAAAATTAAAAGACTGATAATGCACTCAGTTTCACACTACACTACACACAGAACCTAATAGTGACTTTTCAAAATAAAATTAGCAGGACTCCTTACATTACGAAGTCTTGCGCACACGATAACATTAATTGTTCACACCATTGCCGTGTATTATGACGAAAGCAATAAGACTAAACAATTATTACCACTAGAAAACTTCTCTAAACAAATATGTATCTCATAAACAACAACAATATTATTATTACGGTTATTTGTCGTGAGCGCATCTACAAGGATACGGAATAGCATAAGCTCGCCGGTGGCCAAGGGCCGACTGACTGTCCTTACTGGATGAACTAATTAAAAACGCGTGTTGCATCGTGATGACGTAATAATCAACATATTTCGTTCGCTTCGGGTGTAGTAAAAGCGGCAACGTGTGATTACCGCGTATACCTACAGCTGATCGCCGCCTGAGGTCAATGTATTATGAATGCATGTACACATGATGTTGCAATTTACGAAACACAAAAATGAGTCCTGTGGCTAAACTACTGGATATATTTTGTTCATATTTTGCAAATCGCCTAGAAATTAAGGGCAGAATATGTGGCTTAAGTATTTGGGATAGGAAATGAAACTCTCTGTATATTACATTATACTGTACATCCACTTTGTTAATTTATTTTAAGCTGTAATGTAAAGAATATTCTATTCTAAATATATTACTATCATAATTACTTGACAGAAGTTGTTTCACTTGGCACTAATACTGGTTTGCTTTGAGGCTGAAGTACCACTGCGGTCGAATCAGCCCATTTATATGCCAAAGTAAGGCACTCCAACACTAATATTAAAAAGGGACTTGACATACGATTAGTTATGTTTGCGTTAACCTTCTTCTTTCGAGCGTTTTTCCCAAAGTTGGATCGGTTTTATGTCTACTACGATAAGACTGAACTTTTTTACCTGATTTTTTACCTGACTCTGACATCTAGATGTACATAATTATTCTTTTCAATAAAAAAAAAAAACAATTAATTTCAAAAGAAAATAAAATTTATTTTTTATATGTCCCTATCTGCCTAACGCGCGGAATCTTACGCTTCCCTGGGTAATCCTTAGCGATGAGCCAATGAGCTTCGATGGAACGAGGTACGGGGCCAATGATCCGTTGACCCAGTGGCATAGACCAGAAATAGAATGGGCCGAAACCAGCCGATGTCGATCACCAAGGGTGAACTTAAAACCCTGAAATCAGGTGTGGGTGGACCATTGACACTCTGTCTAAAGTCACTCCGTGCAGCATAAGGGTACACAATGGTAAGCGATTGATTCTCTCACATTCAGGTAGAAAATAGTTATCTGAGGACTAACAAAGAGAATAAAATAAAAAAGTAAAAAAAACATAATAAGTACAAATAGGCAAACACACATTATCAAGCATGTAGGTAGGCACAGCAATATGGTGAAGAGTGAATGTGCGCTTTTTATTTCATGTGTGGAAACAATAACCAAGCACTAATTATAGGTTTTAGATAATAACTACGTACTCGTAATTACATTTTAATTGATAGCTGTAACTAGTATGTATATGATAAAACTAATAAAAGCACAACTTTCCAAGACACGGGGTTCATAATATTCACTAGTGTTTTAGTACTAAAAAGTAGATTTTATATTTACATTTACTAGTCGACATTAAATACCAACGGTAGCAAGAAAA
The DNA here is from genome assembly GCA_902825455.1 of Arctia plantaginis. NCBI lineage: Eukaryota > Metazoa > Arthropoda > Insecta > Lepidoptera > Erebidae > Arctia > Arctia plantaginis. Next base: position 7,073,279 of record CADEBD010000226.1, on the reverse strand, counting down.
TAATGTAACGGAACTTCAATCGAGTACTTATTTACGATAAGCTCACAGCAAGACAATGGTTCGTAGAATGTTTCAGAAACAGAACTCGCGGACTCAGTTTCATTTTTACTAAACCCCTCGCCGCGTCCACGCTGGCCAGACGGGTTGGTATAGGGTTTGTGTCAAGTTTTCCTTCTTTTTGCAGTGCTGGTGACCTGCGTTGTTTTGCTCCCTTAGTCGGCTCTTACGACACTCACGGGATGAATTGGGGTAGTGACATTCCGTGTTCTTAATCCGTCACTACACAAATATTAATTAGTTATAAGTTATAGTATAATGCTCCTAAGAGTTGAATAACCGAAATATCAATGCATAACATTGTAACAGCCATCAGACCTCAACAACCAAGTACTAGGCGAAATCGAAGTTCTGTAGAAAGATTATTGTCGGATTTTTAGGACTTCAACTTTCCGTAACGATTCCCACTGATTAGCAAAACGCGACGTGCTCTCCAAGAAACGGACAGGTCTCAATGTGTTAAGAATGGTCACCTTACCGTAGACCGACCTTTCTAAAGATTACTTAACTTTGCAATGTGTTGCTCTTGGCCACGAGCCCCTCTCCTCTTTTATGTTCTCTTTAATCATCCCACCGAAATTAAAAAGCATTAAAAAGTTAAAATGTGTTTATCAGACCCTATCACATTTAGCAGTAAACTCCGCTTAATAAACTTCAAGCTTTTCCCCAACAATTTTTATCTCCATAACCCGCTAAAAATACTCTTAACAAAAGCCTTAAAATCTTATATGTACAAGAAATTCCCCAACAAGTAGGTAGTGTTCAAGTTAAACGGATATTAGGGAGGTTCACGGTGGACGATTTCGGAGATCGGTTGGATAGTAGATACCGGTGTATGACGTCATGAAGGCCGTACAATCCACCCAGTCCTGAGGTGTAAAGCTTATTTTGTGAGAGGAAATTTCGGTACAAAGTTTTGTTGGGACGAAATTGTATTGTGCGAAGAAAATAGCATAATATTTTTGGTTTGGCTATTATTATAAAGGTTAAGCTATACTGTCTTCACTTTCAGAGTACGGGTATTAATACACAATATACTTTTTATGGCAATAAGTAAAGAAACAAATGAAAGTTAATTGAAATATAACTGTAAAAACTAGCAAAAGGTTGATTTTGCTGGCTTAGTAAAATTCAGGCGTATTGATAAATGAAAATATGTGTGTATGTGTGTGTCATCTTAATCATCAACCTTTAACAGTCCACTGCTGGACATAAGCCTTTCCTTGGAAAGGAGGTTTTGGCCTACTATACCACTTTGGCCAGACGGGTTGGTATAGTGTTTGCCTCCCTTTGTCGGCTTTTACGACACCCATGGGATGAGTAGGGGTGGTGACTCTCCAAATTCTTAATCCGTCACCAAACGGATGATCATTGACTATTAAATTATCATATAATCAGCGTATTGCATAGACAGACTTTGAAAAGGAACTTTACAGTGTCGCGTACAGCAGAGCAATGATTACCTAAATGCATATGCATAGTGATACGTCCCTTAGTGACGTGACAAAACTTACTAAATTTTCATCCCCACCACTTGGATAATTGGCGCTCCACCACTGTGCGCTTTTCAAGACACTTTTTGCACCGCACTACCATCAGTGGAACAAGTTATCGGCTGCAGTATTTCCGAAACGATACGACCTTAAAACTTTCAAGAAAAGAGCGTACTCCTTCCTCAAAGACTTTCAACGCGCTTGTAACTTCTGAGTTGCAGGCGTTCATGAGAGGCGGTAGTCGCTTTCCATCAGGTGACCCGTCTGCTCGTTCGCCCCCTATTCCATAAAAAAAAACTAATGTAGTTATGTTACAACAAAATGATCTTATGACTACAGTTGCTAACGTTTTTTTAACAAATAGTAGGGACTTTGAGATTCTTACAGATATATGACTGTGATGAACATCAGACAGGCCAAGCTATGAACGACTTTGTTGAAATTTACTTATGTTGATTTATCGAAATATGTTGGGAGCGTGTAACTAGGTTTTTTGTTTCCATTTCATATTAATATTACTGTTTATCTGAATGGAAGTTGGGCAACGAGTCTCATTTTGGAATTTGGTTTCCTATTCAACTTTTTAATTTATGCCCTGTGTTGTTTATGTTTTTAGTGTCAACGTTTTGATAGCTACACTCAAGAGCTACAAAACCGCTTTACACACTATTTCGATATTTAGTCTATTTGGAGGCAAATAATAGATAAATAATATAGATAGTAATAGATATAGATAATAATAGATCTAGCTAATAATAGACATAGCAGATAGTAAGTGGCTAACGCCGAACCTGGAGCCCTGCAACTCATGAGTCAACGAGTGCTTTGCCATCCTTTAAATCCGTCCCCGGCTCATCCATGCCGAAGCATGGCTCTCCCATGATGATATCTTAAAGGAATAGAAGGAGTCATGCGTTTAGCTGTTCATACCGTTAAACGCTTATGAATATTCATTGACCTGGGCTAACAATTTCTTGATGTGACCGAACATTTACGAATGCCTCGTTGGTGCAGTGGTAGCGTATGCGACCGCTGTGTTGAGGTCGCAATGTATGATATGTATGTGTTTACAAAAAAATGTAAGTATATACGAGTATAAGTATTCTATCACTCAATCTAGCTTTCATTTTTGAAACTACATGGCGTTATGTGTCAGATGTCCGAAAATATTATTACTTTTTGAAATACGAACATTTAATCTGGCCTCTACCTGTCGTCCGGACAGAGGGAGGCACGACTCTGTACGCAACATGTTCTTCACGCCTCTATGGATTTGAGGGAGTAGAACCGTCCTCAAATGACAGATACTCAACAGGAGGCTCAGTCTGCTGGATTTCACGGCGATTTCCTTTTTAGGGCACACTTGAGGCCCCGAAAAAAACCTGGTGACATACCACCTTTGGCCGTTTATCCATTTTGTCTTGGTAACATAATGATCCGAGCGGGTTTTCACACTGTAAAAAGACTTGCTATTATCATCTATATATCTTGAAACTGCTTAATATTAACCAAAATGAACACTAAGCATTAATTTCAACGATCAACAATTAAAATTATCTGCTAAGAGCAAAACATTACAAAGACAATGAACGATATAATACTAAACCCACACAAAATATACGTCGTATTTCTGCCTTTAATTTAAATTAAACAATTGCCAACTAGCATTTAAACTATCTAACGGACAGTCAGTGAAAAGGGTTCAATTATTAACAGAATTGTCCCCTTAATATATGTGAGAATTAGTAGTAGCTATATTAATTGCGAACAAGTTTGCGTTAGCTTTATTTTCATAGGATATTAACAGGGGTAGGTTTACGTAAACCGCTAACGTGTTTACGAATAGTTATTGATTAGGGGCGAATTGGCGTAATCAATTAGATTCGTTGTTGGTGTCATTGCTTTTTTTGGACAAATATATTAATCTACATAGTATCATTTTTTGATGTTAAACTAGGCTTTATTACTTTGATAGGCCTGTTGGTCTAGTGGGTAGTGACCCTTACTGCAAAGCCGGTGGTCGTACGTCGTACACGGGTTCTTTTTCCACCCAGGACAAATTTCTTTGATGAGCATAATCATTTGTTCTGTATCTGGGTGTAATTTATCTATAATATGTACGTACTTGGAAATATTTAAGTATGTAAATACCAAGTATATTTATTTATTATAGACAGACCAACAGTGTACATGTAGTATTACAACAGTATCATCATCATCGACAGCCTTTAATAGTCCACTGCTAGACAGACCTCTCCTTAGAAAGAAGATTTTATGCCTACTATACCACGCTACCCAGACGGGTTGGTGTATATACATTATATTACCCGTGGGAAAGAGCCATAATACGGCACGAATCGTCACGACTGGAGTTATACCACGGCTTCACAAAAAACTGGAGTCAAGTAGGGATGAAATAAAATCACAATCACATGTGATAAATCATATCATCACATCTGTGAGTGATTTACAAAACCACTGGTACTTAATTGTTATTATCACGCTAGCGCAAGACTCGCGAAAAGTCCAAATCTAAAAAAAAGATCATCTTTGGTAAACTGAATTTTGATTAATTTTAATGCCATTTATCTTTGTCTACGACGGAATTACAATCACATGTGAATTGACTGTGACTAAAACCAATCATTTATCAAATGAACATCATTTGAAAGTAGCAATTATTTCCATGTCTAGAGTTAAGCATTCTTTTTTTTAAATAAACAACTCCCGCACTAGGAATACATCCTGTGTCGCGGGGGGACTTTACAAACATACAGGAAATGGACACCAAGAACACCCAGACTCAGAACAACAATTTGTGGATCACACAAAGTGTTGTCCCATGTCAACACCTATATAGTCTGGGAATGTAGTCTTAGGTATAATGGACGTAATATCAGCGGCGTGCACAGGATTATGACACTAGGTATGCGGAGTAGTCGGTCACAAAAACTTTTTCTTGTATAGATTTTTAGCATAGCCGGAACGGATCTCTAAGTCGGAAACCATGCCAACAGAACAAGTCTTAGATGTACTACTATTCATGTACATCTTCAACGGTAGACAAAACAGCGATAGATCGTCGCGGCGGAAGAAATTCTAATAAGTAAAATAATAAGCTAAAATATTATAATTACTCGCCTGGTCATCTTCAATTTTCTGATTTTTACATATTCAAGGTTCCGGTTACACACATTTTCCACACGTACCTCACAATCAAATAACATTTTTAAAAAATCAACGGCACTCAGTATTAAACTGTTAAATGTACACACTTTCAAATGTTAAAATGAAAAATAAAACTATAATTATACTGGCGCAAACAAAATGTAAACAATATGGCCGCGAAACACACGAAACATATCTGCTATTTAAACGAACACTTCCGATTACTCCCGAACTAACTTCGGTAGCCTGCCGCTGGAGGCGGGGTAATAAAATAAATGGGTGTGTGCGTTTGCGAACTGTGCACGGACACCAAAATTACTACACACATGCGAACAAATGTAATGCGGGACGCGACGGCATGAGTTGCTTTGCGCTTGCTTTTCGGTAAACGCCTGGCAAACATAATGTTTGTGTGGTCCTATTTTTAAATAGAAAGCGTTTTTAAGTTATTATATTTTGTTTTTTCATTTATTTACTATTAATTAAAGTTAACTAAAACGTACGAACGTTTTATTAAAATGTCTGTGAATAGCAAGTAAAGCACTGCATTTCTGCCTACAAGGAGCGCACGCCCCTGCGTAATATAATGCTGAATAGCTTACAGGTGACATCTGGGGCGGAATACTATGGGGATCTTGTGTTAGCTAGGGTGAATTTCCTTGCGTGGGCGATTCTGTGACACATGTTATAGAAATCAAATATAGCTCACTTAGAACCAATACTATTTTATGACCATTCCTTCTCTGTTAAAAACAGTGTATGCCCATTTTAATTTAAGTGGATTTATTATATTTCCAACTCCTAAAATTTTCTTCTGATTAATTTCGTTGCGGGTTCTAAGACAGTTAATTTTTTTTCCTGGAACTTCCCGAGTGTCATAACTCGGTGTGTTGGTGGGTCACTGCTGTTGATCCTGGTGTACAGGAATTTCCAGTGGTGGACGAAGGTGGGAGCGACTAGTCCCATTTAAAAAATAACGTAGGGACCTCAGCGCCGTAGGAAGCGGCGAGGTTTCTGCTTAAACCACTACGCCAAAATTTTACCTCAATAGGTATAGGTGCAGTACTTTTTAGTTTTTGAAACGTACACAAACCAACTTAACATTTTTATATCCATATATAATAATACATAAACCATTTCCAATACAAATAAAATATACTCTGGTAAGAATAAAATGCTTATATTTACTTCTTTCCACAACTTTAACCGTTAATACAATCAGCTAAGTTCAATCACAACTTTTCTCCACAAGTGACTAACGTTGTAGATACTTTTCTAATTCACATTTTGTGTAAGAAAGAGTACTTTTAGTTTGAGTGTGCCGCCTCAAACCTTGCACTTATCATTTGAACGGCTCAAACTTTCAAGAGTGTTTCGAAATGTTTCTCGAATACTTCACCACAAATTGGTCGATCTTTTTATGGTTCGAAAAGCTATTGAGGAATTGTGTGAAATCTATGTTAAGTACGTTTTTGCTGAGTGATAATTGTGTACCTTGTTCTGGCGGTACGCAACAGGTGCTTTGTTGAGCTTCTTTTGTTGTTGAAGTAAATAACAAACTGTTAATTAAAGTAGATTAAAGAATAGTGAGTATAGAGGGCTTCAAACAGATGCATTATGATAAATAATTTATCGTTATTTATGAATGCATTATTATTTTCAGCACAAAAGAAGGCCCATTCTCGTAATAAAAGTTCGGTTAAAATTCAGTGCCGATCAACTCTCGATCTCGCAACTGAGCTGATTATCGATTCAATTTTCTTCTACAATATGATATAACCATACAGTTAACGATGGATGTTTAATATTTTCCTACGAAAATCGAAAGTTGATCGGAACTGAATTGTGACGGAACTTCAGTCTGCTCAGTCTGCAACTGGCCTTCAGTCGGCTCAGCAATAAAAATATTCTTACACTAAATGGCTCAACTGTAATTCCTGTAATTTGATTTCCTTGACTTTGCTTGTTATTCATTCACTATACGATTTAAGATGTGTTAATCGGCTTTTAATCGTGATTATAATCATCATACATCAACAGCTTTTAATAGTCCACTGCTGGACATAGCCCTCTCTTTAGAAAGGAGGTTTTGGCCTACTATACCACGCTGGTCAGACGGGTTGGTATATGGTTTGTGTCAAGTTGTGCATCTCTTTGCAGATCTGTTGTCCTGCGTAGTTTGCTCCCTTAGTCAGCTCTTACGACGCCCACGGGATGAATAGGGGTGGTGACACTCCGTATTCGTAATCCGTCACCACACGGACAATTACAGAATATAATTGCCAATAATTACTTCCTCAAAGTAGCCTTATTTAGCAGCTATTTTTGGCTCACTCAGAGTTATATTTTACGCGCAGCCGGGTAAAATATAACTCTGAGTGAGCATGGGTTATATTTTTCGAGCGTATGCATGTATATTCTTTAGCACGCTCTGTAGCCCAAAGGCACGGTACTATTATAATACAGTACTGTAACTCGGCCGCATGATAGAAATAAATGCCTACAGCCACGCGGTACGTAAACATGCGTTAGGGCTGCCCGTCTCCAGCATTTTAATTATATTTGCCTACTTTCTGTTTCTCTTTAGATTTGTGATTGTAAATATCCTTTTTATATAAATAAATGAAATACTTTGTATATTGAATAGGAAGTGTTCAATAAAAATGCGTGTTATTTTTTGATTGGTAGATTTAATTATTTTATTTTCTTTCTGCATTGCAGGAGTTCAAGTTTCAATTTTCTTTTTCTTGGAGTGTTGCTAGAGAGACTCGTTGAGGTTTGAGCAAATATTTCATTTGTTGCATTTTCAGTCTGTGTACTATTTTCATTTCCTACCAACGGAGCAGTTTGGGTTTGTTTATCTTCTTTTAGAGATACTCCTGGATCAGTACTAGCTAAGCTTGGCAGCATCAACAATGGTAGGGCATTCTTTTTTAAAAGTTTTCTATTTGATTAATGTAATACATCCTCCAAATTAAAATGTTTTTCACAAACTTGGTAGGAACTAAAGTTAGGTTTGTTTTCCAAATCATCTCGCCCGATCAGTTGCAACCATTGAAGACGTCTGAAAAAAAAAATACATGTGACACTCTCGGAGACTGCCGCGGTAAAGCTATTGCATAATATTTTTTTTTTAAAGAAAAAAATCTGCGTGGTGTCAGGTATTTTTCGTTAGGTTTTGAGAATTTCTTGATTCGGTCACCGCGCCGCGGCGCTCTCAAAGCCCGCGAGAAAAGCTATGCAATAGCTTAAAAATCCTTCTATACAATAAAAAAATGTGCTTTCTCCTTACACGTTACAAAACTACAATCCTTAGAAACTCCAACACCTACCTACTCAACTAGAATGCAAGAAACAGCTGACGAGTAAGTAACTTTTTATCTCAGCTTATTAACGTCTCCATAAATTAGGTACCTACCTACAACTCAAAACAAAAATTCTTTGGTCACCAATTACCTAATTAATTATTAAAAAGCTGAACAGCTGACTACGAATGTTTTAAAATCACAACCCTCAAACATCTAAATCTATACGAATATTATAAAGCTGAAGAGTTTGTTTGTTTGTTTGTTTGAACGCGCTAATCTCAGGAACTACTTGTCCGATTTGAAAAATTCTTTCAGTGTTAGATAGCCCATTTATCGAGGAAGGCTATAGGCTATATATCATCACGCTAAGACCAATAGGAGCGGAGCACCAATGAAGAATGTTTCAAAAACGGAGATAATTTATTACTATTGAGAGACGCAGAGGAAGTTGCGCGGGTCAGCTAGTGTTATATATGAGTCTAGCTGTTGTTGTTAATACCGAGAAAATGAAACCAGTTTTTAGTGGTATATGTTGTTATAGTAGCAGCAGAAACACTTTGTGAAAATTTCGAAAACTATCTAATGACACACAGACGGTAAAAAATTGTTTCTAGTATTTTCATACACACAGATAATAAACAAATATTATTAAAAATAAAATACCACGTCTTTACTTTGAATTACCTATGCAAAGTAACAAAACACCCATGCACCGAATTTTTAACACGAGCGTAAGTAGGTAGGTACCTACCGTATCATGATTCATTCAGAACCGCATATAACTACCTATTTTACTCGTCTTAATAACTTTCCGTTACTCTATTCGCTTTATTAATCCAAACACCTTTTTTTTCGTAAGATAAAAGGAAATACTTATCCATTAAAAAGACACACATTATGTACCTACCTACTAGTAAGTAAAATTATTTTATAGTCTTACCTTTCAGAGTTTTCAGGTAATTTAAAAAAGCTTATGTCTGGATGCGTTATTGACGAATTCATACAACCAAAAACAGCACAATATTTCCTACTCGTCATATTAACTGATTTTTAGAGAAAAAATCGCGCGGTTATTGTTAAAAAAAACAACACACCGTCCGTTCGACACTGCGGTACAGCCGTGACTGTCTGCGCCCCGAGCGCACCCCGAGATCGAGGCGCGTAGGTATAGCTCGCGTTTCGCCCGTTTGTATGAAGTTGGAGTACTGTATTATAATTGTACCGTGCCAAAGGGTTTTAGCACTTCAGTTGTCGTCGTCAGATTTAGTCTAATCGTAAGAGGTCACTCTTACGAAAAAAAAACTGAGAAAATGAAAAATATAAAAATTAAAAAAGTCGGTTTTTAAATTTTAAATCATTTTCACGCAGCCGGTTTTGTTCAACAATTAACTCGTAAATAAAACTAAGTGTTTAATATTTGTAGAAACATTATTTGTAAAAGCTCAGAGTAAATTAATATTTCTCTCTAAATACAATGTTATGTAAGTAAATATTGTCTCAGTAAATTGTTACATTTTAGAAATTTTAGTTATTTTCGTATGCGATTGCATTACCTTATCTGTACCTACTAAATAATTGCCGTATAAATTTTGAGAGTTGCAACTCTCAGAAATTGTCCCTTTGTCATATTTCGGGTCTGTAAAATAGTGTATTTATGTATGTGAATGTTTTTATACTAGTTGTACTATTTTAAAGCGCTGGTTTTATATTCTGTTCAAGTTGTTCACTAATTTCATTTTATTTGACTAAAAAGTTACGAGTACCCATGTGAGAAAAAAGAAAGTTTTGGACGACTCTATTGAGTTACAATTTCTGAATTTGATTTGCAGTTAACCATTATTTTGGGTAAAAAATAAGTTTTACTTAAAATAACTTAAAAAAAAAAACAATTTTAAGTCAGATGCCTAATGTTAACCCGTCTGCAGATGCTATTGGCTGTTAAATTCTACAGGATAGCTTCTTTCCCCTTATTCAATTATGCTGTCTTTCTCAGCAGTTCCCCGGCAAATAATGGGGAATGCGTGCACCGTATGAATTACAGTTTTCACCACCTGTGCGAATTCACAGAGAAATTGTCGAATCTATACCCCCGAAAATTGATATAATTAATCAGTAAACAGAACATTTCATTGAAAACATACGGCATACTACATACGGCCGAAAAATTGCAAGGTACTCCATTTATCTACTATGTAATGATCACGATTTGTTCTGTGTCTGGGTGTAATTTATCTAGAATATTTATGTATTCAGAAATATATAAGTATGTTTATCAGTAGTCTGGTTACAATAGCACGGGATCTGCCTTGTTTGGGACTAGACCACCGTGTGTGAGATGTGTGAGGTTATTATTATTATTATTTAGACATTACAACGCTATTTAACACGCAATTATATGTCATGCCGGTACCGAACTTTAAAGATATTGCTGTGGGATGGCCTTCCTACAGCAATAACCATGGTACACATGGCCAGGTTCGACTGCAATGATACCATGGCCACACAAAAAATTCAGTGTAGGAGGAAAAAAAAGCCCAAAGGGTGGCGTATGTTGTTACGCCTTCAACGACAAAACCGATGCACCGATTTTAAAAACTTTTGACATGGAAATGTTTTAATTCTTTAATAATTACATAGGCTATTTTTTACCGCGGTAACTGACATATACGCGGGCGGAGCCACGGGAAAAAGATAGCAGACAGTAAATGTATTCCGTATAGTCCGTGTGGTGACGGATTAAGAATACAAATTGTCACCACCCCAATTCATCCCGTGGGTGTCGTAAGAGCCGACTAAGGGAGCAAACTAAGCAGGACAACAGCACTGCAAAGAGAAGGGAAACTTGAAACAAACCCTATACCAACTCGTCTGGCCAGCGTGGTATAGTAGGCCAAAACCTCCTTTCTAAGGAGAGGCCTATGTCCAGCAGTGGACTAGTATAGGCTGTTGATGTGATGATGTGATGTGAAATGTATTCCAATTCATCGCGCTTCACACCGTCTATTTCATGTTCAGTAGTTCAGTTTGAGTTCATGTCATTGCCTTTGCCTACACTAGCGCCAGTGTGGTCGATTTTTGCACTATTTTTTTCTGTTCGCTGTTCATTCGTTGTACTCTATAAAGAAAACATGAGTTGCATATATTTAATTAGACATAACAGTGAGTCATTAGAGATTACAATACCAGCTATTTAGCGTACCACATCGTTACACATAAGTCAATATTGCTTAAGCCTTGACTATTTAATTATAGTAACAAACAGAGCCCCCTGCAATATAGAACAATTTACACACAACGTTCAAGTGATACTATTCCAGATCAAATGCTTTGTTATAGAATTAATCTCACCAATTCGGCGCTCGGTAAAGTTACAATATCGCTCCTGTAAAGTCCCATAAAGTTGTGGTGCAAGGGGTAGCATTCAGGCTAAGTTGAAAACCATCCCAGTGTTCTTTTAAACTAACGCAAAAAATCTTGTAGATTTTATAATGTTCACGTAGTACCGAGATCGCGCAATGTAAAAAATTATCATATAATATTAGTTAGTGTGTGTCTGGATTAAACGTAATCAAGACGAATAGATTATTTTAATTGTGGGATGATTTTATCCACAAATGTTCATGGGCGGTGGTAGTCCCTTACCACCAAGAGACCTGCTTGTTCTCTAAATCATAAAAAAATAAATTAGTACGTTTCCTGTGAGTTCTGTAACGTAATAGATTATCCTGTGTTATACAGATCATCACAAACATAGAGTTAATTAGGTGATCTATTCCTGTTGAGTTTAAAATGTATTTCAATGATTTTAATTATGGCTAGTAGAATTAACTTCGTCTTGATATTGTCTCGATAAAAGCCATTAATATAGAACATGATGTTTTCCGATGCCTGCCCACGTTGTATATCGGATATCGCGGTAAATTGTAGTCTTTTTTTTTACAGGTTTAGTAGCAACCTAAATTACTAGTATTCACGTTAACCCCTCCCGCTAAGGTAAATTGCTTGTGCTATGAGTGTTTTCACGTCTTTAGTGTACTGGTCAGGATTCGAACCCACGATCTCTTGATCACAAGTCCAATGCTTTAACCACTAGGCCACCGCTTCAACAGTTTATGTCCTTCCTTAAGAATCAAAGTAATTATCTCCATGCCAAATTTTATTAAAATCCGTTTAGCGGTTGCGCCGTGAAAGCGTAACTGACAGAGTTTCTTTCTTATAGCACTTAATAGTAAAAGTAAGGATTAAACACACACTATCAAGACCTTCTAAATTGTGAGCAAATGACCAGCGATTATAAGCACTTAGAACCCTGCAAGATTCCTCAAAATCTTCTTCATCTAAATGATAGAAGCTAGATTTCTTCAACACACCTATAAAGATCATACATTTGTAGCTCTGATTAAAGCAATACTCGAATTGGATTTCTGAACTTCCATATCTAAAATGCACTAATATTTAACAGTTCAGACATGCTCTGATTGCAGGCTTAGTACTCGCTGTTGCTAGCTTTGCAACTAAATACTAGATAAGTAGATAAAGATGAATACTTCTCGCTGTTACCTGTTACGAATATATTACTCAAAATACTATATCTCTCATATCTAAGGCCATAAGTTGTTTGCGGTTTAAATATAAACTCTTTTGAGTTTAAAATTGTATCATGGAAGTGTTCGTAAATGTGTACAAAGTATTATAAACCGATAAATAAAGCTGGGAGGTTGTGAATAAAAAAACATAAAAATAAATGCTTTTATTTTGTTATGGTACATGAATTTTTGGCAAAGGGACAGTGGTTTACCTTGGCTTAAAAAATAGGTGTTAATAAAAGCTACCTTAAACTAATATTGATGAATTATTCACATAAAATAATAATAGACAGAGACAGAAAATATTACAGAGAGAGCCGGCGACCAAAGTGTTCGTTATGACCAATAAAACAATATCAATAATACATCGGTAGAAGCGCTTCAGTTCATCCTCTAGTCACTATGAGGTCATATTATACAAATTTTAGAGATTATGTATTTTCACTATTATTATAAGCCCATAAAAATGACAATGTCACACATCTCACACACGGTCGTCTGACCCCAAAGTAGGCAGAGTTTGTGCTATGGTAACCAGATTGCTGATAAACTTACTTATACGAGTACATTTCTAAACATATTATAGATAAATTACACGCAGACAGAACAAATGATCTAATGCTCACCACACGATATTGGTCTTGGGTGGGAATCGAACCTACGAGTTCTGGATTAGCAGTTAGTATCACTAACCCCTAGACCACCAGGCCCTAAATAAGATCCACGTATATCAATGCGTAAGTAAATCTAAAAACGCTAACCTTATAACTTGTGCCACAAGCAAAGTTCCCACTTTACCGGCACGGAGTAGAAATTAATTAGAAGAGGTTGGCAAACTTGGCCGTGCCGTCGCTTATTGAGCCGCTGGCAAAAATATGAGACAGCCGTAACAGTGTGGCCTTCCACTTACGCTCTAAGGTATCTATGACAGTGTACTTCTTACGACCAGTTTAGGTCAAGATGGTGTGAATTTGAACGTCGTAAGAACCAATTTGTTGTAAGTATTGATTTTAGTGTCAAAGTTGTTTTAGAAAAGAGGTGTTTATTTTTAATAGACTGGAAAATAGGAGAATAAATTCTCAATTCGGTTGTCTTATTTTATGTTTGTTATCTCAGAACTTCGTCATTTATGAACTGTTTTTTAATATATTTTTTAAAAACGAGTTCCCGTTTAGCCCTATTTAAATTTAAATAAAAAAGAACACTCTCGACGGTTGAAAATAATGGAATTAAGAATATATTAGAATTCATTATAACGTAGCATCGCATTGAAGTCAATAAATTTTGTCCCCCCATAGCTGAACAGCTAGCTGAAAAAAATTAAAAGAATTAGCAGCATTAATATTAACGAATTTGGAAAGAAAAATATAGCGACTAAGATAATTCTGTAAATTGTAAATATGCTTACTTTAAAAAATATCAATCAAAATAAAAAAAAATGGTAATTGTTTGAAACGGGTTGTAATAATATACGGAACTCTACGCTGCACGTGACCTGATGGCCACTTAGTGTTTTTTTTATAGCTCATGTATATTTATTACTCCTAGAGCTTTATTCAGATAAATTGAAATAAACATTCGTTCATAGAGATCTATTCATACACATCTTTGACCTATGACGCTTCCCAAATCATTATTCTCAAATCAATACCATTATCACGTAATACAATATGTGTACCATTAAAATGACTAATTGGAGGCAATGTATTGTTTGTAGACAGAGGAAGATAAAACAATGTTTTGGTACATATTGGTGTGACAGGGATTGTCTTCGAGACCATTGTAACACCTCGGATTGAATAGTCAATCAAAGAGAATATGCTATTGTAAGCATTAGTTTCAAATGTATATACATATATATATAAATATATGTAATACTAACCTTTTGCCCGCGGCTCCACCTGCGTATATGTAATCATTATCATCATCAACTGCCTATAATAGTCCACTGCTGGACATAGGCCTCTCCTTAGAAAGGAGGTTTTAGCCTACTATACCACGCTGCTCAGACGGGTTGGTATAGGGTTTGTTTACCGGTGGCAACGGCCTCTGCAAAGAGGCCGCGTAAGCTGCAGCCGCCCAAAACCGCGGCTGTAGTGGTGACCGTGTCCCCGGAGGCGGCTGACGGCGGGCTGTCCAACGCGGCCGTGTTTAAAAAGGCCCGGGACAGCCTCGCCAACGACTTTGGGACGGTGGGGGTCAAGATGCGCCTCGCCCAAACGGGAGCTCGAGTTCTCGAGTTCCCAGGGGCTGAAGGCGCCAAGACGGCGGACACTTTCGCTGAGAGGCTGCGGGGTTTATTCGCGACCACAGATGGTGTCAAGATCGCCAGGCCTACCAAGTGCGCGGAACTGCGCATCTCGGGCCTGGACGACTCTGTGACGGCCGAAGATGTCCGCGCTGTAATTCGGGAGAAGACGGGGTGCAGCGCGGACAACGTCAGGGTCGGCACCATCCGCCCCGGTCCAGGAGGGCTTGGCGCCGTGTGGGTCAGCTGTCCCGTAGCGTCGGCCAAAGTATTGCCCGACGCCGGCAGGCTGCTCATCGGTTTCGTGAGCGCCAGGATCACAGTCCTGGCGGCGAGACCGATGAGGTGCTACAAATGCCTAGCGTCGGGACACACGCGCGTCAAGTGCGACAGCTGTTTTGACTGCGGCGGACTGTGTTTCCGCTGCTGTCAACCGGGGCATAAGGCGGCAGAATGCTCTGCCGCCCCTCACTGCCCAGCGTGTGCGGCGGGCAATAAGCCCGCCAATCACCAGATGGGGCAGAGAGGCTGCAAGCCTCCCCGCAGTTCTCGGCAGACGTCAGGGGCTAGCCAGTCGACCCAGGCTACCCCCGACGTCAATATTGCGTCGACGTCGTCGCCCATGGAGGAGGTTGTAGAGACGATCCAGTAATGGATCAAGTCTCCAACCTCCTGGTCCAGACGAAACTGAACCACTGTGCCGCGGCGCAGGATCTCTTCCTGCAAACCATGGCACAGTGGTCGATAGGTGTTGCCGTAGTCGCGGAGCCCTATTCTGTCCCTCCCCGTCCAAACTGGATGGGTGACTGGGACGGCTCCGTGGCAGTCGTCGGTTCCACGACGGCTCATTACCCGCCCTTGTCGCTAAGAGACAAGGGCACTGGATATGTTGCCGTCGAGTGGGGGGGGATCACCATATATGGTGTCTATTTCTCCCCCAACCGGAGTTTGAACGACTTCGAGGTTTTCCTAACCAGCTTGGAGACCTCGATACGGCGACT
The DNA here is from genome assembly GCA_902825455.1 of Arctia plantaginis. Taxonomy (NCBI): domain Eukaryota; kingdom Metazoa; phylum Arthropoda; class Insecta; order Lepidoptera; family Erebidae; genus Arctia; species Arctia plantaginis. Next base: position 7,057,418 of record CADEBD010000226.1, on the reverse strand, counting down.
AGCGTCTGGGCACGTCCTTGTGCTGGGGGACTTCAACGCAAAGTCCATTGCGTGGGGTTCCCCCAGGACGGACGCAAGGGGCGAGGCCGTAGAGGAGTGGGCGGCCTCGGTGGGCCTCTGTCTTCTCAACAGAGGCTCCACCAACACGTGCGTGCGACAGCAGGGGGGGTCGATAGTGGACCTCTCGTTCGCTACCCCTGCCCTCGCCGCACGAGTAAGGAACTGGCGTGTCCTGGAAGAGGTTGAGACGCTCTCGGATCACCTGTATATCCGATTTGAGCTCTCCCGGACCCAGGACTCCAGTAGGGGTCACGTGGCGCGGCGTTTATCCCGCTTTCCGCGGTGGGCTGTTGCCAGACTGAACCGGGACCTACTAGAGGAGGCAGCCATAATTCACTCGTGGCTGTCTCCTCAGGCTCCGACCGAGGAGGTCGACGTGGGGGCTGGTCGCTTTCGCGATGCGATTACGCATGTATGCGATGCGGCCATGCCCCGCATTCGAGGTCGTCGGCCTCCAAGGAAGGAGGTCTACTGGTGGTCCCAGGAGCTGGCGGACCTCCGTGCGGCCTGTACACGTGCCCGGAGGTCCTACACGCGCAGTCGGCGGCGTCACCGTGGAGACGGTGAGGAGGACCGGCTTCATGAGGAGTACCGACAGGCGCGGAAAACTCTGTAGCTGGCCATTAGCCGCGCCAAAGAAGAAAAAAGACAGGAGATGCTGGAGGGTCTTAATCATGACCCCCGGGGGTCGCCCTTATCGCGCGGTGCGACAAAAGCTCCGCGCGTCGGGCCCCCCCCTTACGGAGACTCTCCAGCCCAGCTTCCTGCGAGAAGTGGTTGAGGGCCTTTTCCCACAACGAGCGGAACACACTCCCCCGGCGATGGCCTCCTTGGCCGGAGACGACGGGGAGCACGGGGAGGATAATGTTCCGCCCGTCCGGGATTCGGAGGTAGGGGCGGCTGTTCTACGGATCCGTTCCAAGAATACCGCCCCTGGGCCAGACGGGGTACCGGCCCGAGTGCTGGCCCTGGCCCTCAACCACATGGCAGACCGCCTCGGGGAGGTGTTCGACGCTAGCTTGGCGTCGGGACGCTTCCCTGAGTGCTGGAAGAGCGGGAAGCTGGTCCTATTGAGGAAGCCGGGACGGCCTGCCGATTCGGTCGCGGCCTGTAGGCCCATCGTGCTGCTGGACGAGGCGGGCAAATTGTTTGAGAGGGTTCTTTCTGCATGCATCGTCCGGCACCTCTGCGAGGTGGGCCCCGATCTGTCGGACGCCCAATTTGGTTTTCGGGCGGGGCGTTCGACGGTCGACGCCGTGTTGCGCCTGAGGGCCGTGACCGAAGAGGCCGTGAGCTGTGGCGGCGTGCTGTTGGCGGTGTCATTAGACATCGCCAACGCATTCAATAGTCTGCCATTCAGCTGCATCAGGGAAGCACTCCACTATCATGGGGTGCCAAAGTACCTGAGGCGGCTAGTGGCAGACTATTTAGAGGAGCGTACCGTCGTGTACGAGGACCGAGAAGGTAATCTGAGGTGTCGGCCCATGTCGTGCGGTGTTCCACAGGGGTCTGTTCTTGGGACCCTCTTGTGGAACATAGGGTACGACTGGGAACTTCGCGCCGATTTCCCCCCCGGGCTGGGTGTAATCTGTCACGCAGACGATACCCTGGTGACAGCCCGGGGGGCAAACTTCCAAGAGGCGGCGCGCCTGGCCACAGGGGGAGTCTCCCTGGTGGTCGGGCGCATTGAGGCGCTGGGCTTACGGGTGGCCCTAGATAAGACGGAGGCCCTGTTATTTCATGGGCCCCATCGTGATCCACCCCCTGGCGCCTCAATCGTGGTCAACTCGGTCCTCGTACCGGTTCGGGCCCAGATGAAATATCTGGGCCTGATCCTCGACGGGAGGTGGCTCTTCGACGAGCACTTCCGACAGCTTGCTCTAAAGCTGGTCGGCGCTGCGTCTGCCCTAGGGCGACTTTTGCCCAATATGGGTGGACCCAGCGTCGCGACAAGACGGCTGTACACGGGGGTTGTCCGGTCAATGGCACTGTACGGTGCACCGGTGTGGGCGGCGGCTCTAACCGCCCAGAATAGGGTACGCCTCTGGCGCCCTCAGAGGGTAATGGCGGTCAGAGCCATACGCGGTTACTGCACCGTTTCGACGGAGGTGGCGTGCGCGTTGGCCGGAACTCCCCCGTGGGATTTGGAGGCGGAAGTGCTCGCCGAAGTTTATCGGCGAGTGGCTGACTCCCGGGCGGAGAGCGGATTTCGCCCTCCGCCCGAGGATGTGCGCGAGTGGCGCAAAGCCGCTCGCCGAGCCACGATGGCTCGTTGGTCGTTCCGGCTGGAGACTCCACACGCTGGCTTCGCCGCCGTGGAGGCACTTCAGCCGGTCATCGCCGAGTGGGCAGGGCGGCAGCACGGGACCCTTTCCTTCCGGCTGACGCAGGTGCTTTCCGGGCACGGTTGCTTCGGAAAGTACCTGCACTCGGTCGCTAGGAGGGAACTGAGTCCCGCCTGCCACCACTGCGACTGCAGTGAGGACTCGGCCCAGCACACGCTGGCGGTCTGCCCCGCATGGGCGGCGCAGCGCCGGGCCCTCACTGCAGTCATCGGAGTGGATCTCTCGCTACCGGCCGTAGTACGCTCCATGGCCGGTAGCGACAGTTGTTTTACCGCGGTCGCGCGGTCGCGGCGGTCTGCGAGGTAGTAATCTCGCGGAAGGAGGCGGCGGAGAGGGCCCGGGAGGACGACCTCCACTCGGACCCGATCCGCCGCTGGCGAACCGGGCGGCGGAGGCCCGCCTATCACAGCCTCATGCCGCCCTGAGTGTGGCCGCGGGTGGACGGGGTGGGTTTCCCCTCCACCCGCATTAGTTCGGCCAGCCGCGAGGGGGCGGCGTCCGCGTGTGCCGGACGTCGCCTAAAAGAGAGGAAAATATATTGAGACGGAGCCCGCACCAGGAGCGGGCTGGCGCTAGGAGGGGTCCGGATGTCTTAACAACAGCTGTTCCCGGATCCCACCTGTTACAGGCGCAGAGTGGCACACCGTGTGGTTTTAGTCGGTCCGAGTCCGACACACCACCCCGCCGCAAACCCCGGAGGGGTGACGGTCCGAGGGGATTTCCACACGTTAAAAAAAAAAAAAAAAAAAAAGGGGTTTGTTTCAAGTTTGCCTTCTTTTTGCAGTGCTGTTGTCCTGTGCAGTTTGTTCCCTTAGTCGGCTCTTACGACACCCACAGGATGAATAGGGGTGGTGACATTCCGTATTCTTAATCCGTCACCGTGTATGTAATATAGCTTTCCATTGGTAAAACATTTTTTTAAATCGGTTTAGTGGTTTAGGCGTTAAAGCGTTACAAACAAACAAACTTACTTTCACATTTATAATATAAGTATGGATGTATATTCAACGTAAGTCAGGTGAACTGATACAGAGGAGTGCCAATTAAGGTCAAGAAATTTCAGAGAGAGACAGTGATAAATTATGTTTATTTCTGTAAGTAAATCTTTTCAGATATTTTTACAAGTCGGACTTCACAGCTAGAAGGCGCCGGCATTTCCTAAGACTCACAGTGGGAAGAAACGCCTAAACAAACCGGAGAGGTGCTTTTTTTTTAGTCCGTAAACAATGTTAAAGAAAACTTTATGAATACAGTATAGGGTATGAGTTGGCCTTTTGAAGAAAAGATCGTAGTTATGAGTCGGCCTGTCCATACAGACCGCATACGGGCCCCAGCTATCGTGGTGCTTACCAAATATTTGTCAAGATCAACGAGCCAAGCATTAGTGTCACATGTATATACATATATATATAAATATATATAATACTAGCCTTTGCCCGCGGCTCCGCCCGCGTGTTTGTAATATAGCTTTGCATTGCCAAAATATTTTGTGAAATCGGTTAAGCACGACACACTCAAAACGACCAGAAAGTTACTAAATATGAACTAACATGGCAAGGCTACACTATACTCACATTTAGGAGTAGGAGTGGATAAAGCTTTCGGTTGGATAAGTTATATCCTGTAAGGCTACGTTATTGGTGTTGTATGATCCTGATATTTTTGTACTGTACATGCTATTCTAGGTCTGAAGAGATGATATTGAATTACGTTTATATGGTTTTAAAATGTTCAACTGCTGCCGAGAATTCGTAAAAATAATTATTTAGCACCATATTTCTAGTGTTTTTGAAGTCAGTTAAGTACCAAAATGTAAGTACAAAGTTCAAAGGACAGTAGCTTAAAAAAGGACGTATATTCTTGACTGTAATTTCACTCCACACAGATTTTTCTTGTGTTCCTCTGTAAAGTGGCGTGATGTGACTTGTGTCATCGTTAAATCGAAAATAAAGAATAATTAACTTTCAAAAACCTTTCATCAACTTCAACGCGGTTAAATCATTTTAAACTTTAATAAGCTGTGACTTTGAAATCTTAAAATTTAAAAGAGATCAATCGTGAGTATAACGGATTAAATAAAAAAATTACCAGTCGACAAATGGCGAAAATACACTTCGATAACACTATTTTGAAACTTTAAGCACTTACAGATATAAGGCGGATTAATACTTTAAGGATTTTCTGGCAGACTACTATATATACTATATATATATATATAATATACGTACATGCATAACATTATAATGTATACTTTTATACAAATACCTACATTCAAATGGTCGACTACAGAACCTCATCCGTTTTGATGTGAAGTTAAAATTTAATTATCAGAACAAATGTACCGAAAAGATTTACATTTCAAATTCAAATTGGAATTTTAATTTAAATCTCTATAATTTGTGTTTATAACAGTGAGTTTTTAAATTTTCTGAGATCGGTCAATGACATCACAAATTTTGTAAAAAAGTCAAGTGCCTTGGAAATTGTTAAAAGGATTGTCACAGAGCAGGCCAGGCGAAGTGGGTGTTTGCGCCTATCTCGGAGGAACAGCCGCCATTAACTTATTAGGGAGGGACTAGAGTGACAGACGATTGACGCCTGTTTAGGTGATTTTGTAGCATAGGAAATATTGTTGTGTAGTAAGTGTGTGTGAAAGAATAAATGATTGTTTGTTACTCAGCCACGTGAGAACAGCTAAACGGATTTGAAAGAGATTTAGCACAGAGATAGATTATACTCAAGAATAGTACATAGGATACTTTAACCCCACTTAAATTAAAAAAATGATGATAATATCGATTAAACGCGAGCGAGGCCACGGGATTAAGCTAGGGAAAGCTAGCACGGGAAATATACTCGACAATTACACATCTGTACAGATGTGTTGAAGCAGCAATAAAAGATTTTAACGGCGCTGCAGCTGCTGCAACTGCCACGTCTAGGGCTGTGAGTTCGATACCAACTGAAAGTAAATATTTGTACTCATGAGTTGTGTTTTTATTTAAAAAAGAAAAGGGGATAGGTAATACTTAAAGTTTATCCGTGTTCTAAGACCTGTAATTCAAAATCTGCTTAGTTTTGATCTAACTAGCTATATCAGTGTGCAATATGTTCCCTGGGACATATAAGTTATATATATTTACATATTCTATAAGTATACAATAAGTTAATATATAAGTAAATATCAAAATATAAGTTTCTAAATAGAAGTCCGCTCCGCTCCCTACCCATCCCAACCCCTATCTACTGCCACTGGGCGTAACCGCGACGTAATGAACTAATGATGCTGACGCACGACCCATTACGACCCTCAACAGACTTAGTATACCCTATTGTACAGTCTGCCTATAATCACAATAATAAACTTACAGATTTTGCAAAAACTTCTCACTTAATCACTCAATTTCTATTATTATTATTCTCTTTATTTCATGAAATATACATATTAATTACATTTTTAAATACAGTTCACATCACATCACATCTACAGCCTTTAATAGTCAACTGCTGAACATAAGCGTCTCCTTAGAAAGGAGATTTTGGCCTACTGTACCACCTGCCAAATGGGTATAGGGTTTGTGTCAAGTTTTCCTTCTTTCTGCAGTGCTGTTGTTCTGCGTAGTTTTTACAATAAATACATTTATCATTCATAATATAAAAAAATAACAAAATATATCGCTCAGGGGCCTGTAGAGCATCGCAAACTTCCTTAATGACGTGGCAGTCTCTGGGGCCATCGGATCTGAACTTATCACTAATCCAACGACAGTATTGACACGTTTACGTGAGGTCGGTTTACGAATTATACTCAAAAACTGTGAATTCCCGAAAGAGAACATTATATATTTAGGGTCTATTATTGACAAACAAAATATAATGTTATTATTATTTCTGGTACATCACACATCACATCATATGAACAGCCTTTAATAGTCCACTGCTGGACATAGGTCTCTCCTTACAAAGGAGGTTTGGCCTATTTCTGGTAACAAAGAGCTACGAGTACCTTTAACATAATTGAAGAATCTAAATCATGTATTAGGATTTAACATATTTATTTATATATGCATAATACTATAAACCTCCTTTCTAAGGAGAAGCCTATGTCCAGCAGTGGACTATTAAAGGCTGTTGATGATGATGATGATGCATAATACTTGTCTGGCCTCTCAGTCTAGTGGTTAGTGACCCTGGACAACTAATAGGGTATAAATAGAATTTTACCGTGGGAGAGTCATGCTTCAGCACAAAAGGATCAGCTCGACGAAATGATGAAATAAAATGGAATGACGGAGGATGGATGGACTGATACCACAGCCTCTTAGAAAACCGGTGTTAAGAAATTATTTTATTGCTTTTTATCGAGTGAGTGACGTTACCGAAGCTCAACTCTCTTTCCTTTTCTAGAGGAGGGGAAATTCACCACACTTCAGTGTCTTAAGTTGCATGTATCCATGACCGGAGATGGTCTCTTACCACTGGGCGACCCGCCTACTCCTTTGCTGTCTAATAACAAATAGGCCCCTTTTCTTTATTTTTTGTGCGGAAATCCCCTCGGATACCACCCACCGGTGGTTATGTCGGACATGAAACGACCAAAAACCGCACGCTGTCTCGGGTACCAGTAGCCGGGGAACCACATTTACAGTAGGAAGGAAATCTCTGGAACCGCGACGTACCCCGGGCTATCATCGGCCTGTAGATAAGCCCTTCGTGTGTGGGAATCACGGTGTTCCCAAACAGCATTTTAAAACTAAAACACTACAACAAAAAATGTTAACATAATTATATGCTCTACTATGGGGCAGTGCGATGTTGGGGCGGGTTGTTACTTTAGTATAAGTGCATAGGATTAGGATGCAAATATGAAGACAAAACATAAAAGCAACTCCGCGGCCATGTTTCTAGTGCAAGAGATTATCCTGTCAGCCGCAGCCACTAACTCCGCTAGGCATCATTATGGTAATTTTATCGGAAAATTTTCGCCTGCATCGCTGAGCTTGCCTCGCACGAACACACTACTGTTTTAAATAGCTAACTGAGTGCTCAATTGAATGCAAAAATAAATAAAATTAAGACACAACTTCCTTACATAGTAAATTTTAGTTTGTGAGCGGTTTTTTTACATTTATGGCTTGAATATCTTGATTGAGAGAAATAGAAAATTCCATACTTATATTATGAACATGAAAGTGAGCTTGTTTGTTTTTGAAACACTGATTAAAAATAGGCTACTTTTTACGGCAATAAACGACATACACCCGAGCGGAATCGTGAAATAATCACATTTATAATAATAGGACCTTGTATAAGTTCTCGCTGTTTCTTCAAAGATGGCAGTAGCAGTAGCCTGTTCGTGGAATTTCGAATGGTAACACACATGCAAAGCTGTAGTGTATCTAACCTTAAATTTCGGTGTATGTTAGTTCACTTTATTGTAAGCAAAGTATTTTATTCTTATTTCTCAAAATGTCTACTTTTGTGCCAAATAAAGTATTTTTGCGGGGAATTTTATTGCACTACTTTATTCAAAAGAAATCTGCAGCTGAAGCACATAGAATTCTTGTTAAGACTTATAGTGACAACACTTTGTCGAATACGACATGCAGAGACTGGTTTCGACGCTTCAAAAATAATGATTTTTAACTTGAGGATAAAGAACGTTGTGGCGCACCGAAAAAAATTGGAGGAATTACTCGATCAAGACCAATGTCAGACGCTAGCAGAACTTACAGAAAAACATTACAGGTAGATGAGTCAACTGTTTAAAAAAGTTTAAAAGTTTTAGGAATGATCCAGAATCAAGGACATTGGGTACCGTATGAATTGAAGCCGAGAGACGTCAAACGTCGTTTTCTCACGTGTGAATTACTGCTTCAAAGGCAGAAAAGAAAAGGTATTTTGCACCGCATCGTAACTCGCGATGAAAAGTGGATACACTACGATAATCCAAAGCGTTAAAAATCGTAAGCCCGGCCATTCATCAAAATCGTTTACAAAACCAAATATCCATGGTTCAAAGCTTCTTCTCTGTATTTGGTGGGATCAACAGGGTGTAATTTATTATAAGCTGCTCCAACCGAATGAGACTATCACGGGGGATCGCTATCGACTTCAATTAATGCGTTTAAGTCGAATCTTAAAAGAAAAACGGCCGCTATACGAGCAGAGACACGACAAAGTGATTTTCCTACATGACAACGCTCGGCCTCATGTAGCAAAACCAGTGAAAACCTACCTGGAAACGCTTCAATGGGAAGTTCTACCCCACCCACCGTATTTACCTGACATAGCCCCTTCTGATTTTCACCTATTCCGTTCGATGGCACATAGCCTAGCTGACAAGCGCTTTCATTCTTATGAAGAAGCTAAAAAATGTATCAATTCTTGGATAGCCTCAAAAGACATGTCGTTTTTCCGACGCGGCATTAATATACTGCCAGAAAGTTGGAAGAAGGTGGTCGCTAGTGATGGGCAATACTTTGAATGAAATGTTTTTGTTCCTTATAATTTAAGTAAAGCTTTTATTTTGTAAAAGAAACAGCGAGAACTTATTCAAGGACCGCATGGAAAATAGGTTTTTATATACCTTAACAGGTAAGAAAGTATGTACTACTAAATTTTGAAAAATCCCCACAGGTTTCGAGACCAATAGTAGGTCTTTGTCAAGATCTGAAGCGGCCTGTCACCCTATCCATAAAATCTGATATCTATCGCATTTTAAAGGGGTTTTTAAAGGTTTTTATAATTTATTACATGTAATAATAAGATTCTTAAAAATGATAAGTGGAAGGTACATGTATTCCGTCATCAATGGTATTATTCTAATATAGAAAAGAGAAATTTGAAAATAATATAGACATAATTAAAGATTTCAGAAATTTCGTCGAAATGTTAGCGCTTTGAAGCATATTACAATTATCCTTGCCAAATACTTAATATAAATTCATAACCTCTGTGAATCTCGTGCCAAAACAGTATTAACTCCGAGATATATATTTGTACTTTGACGTAGCTTTTAATCACATAAATTTTAATTACAATGCGGAAAATGTGAGCACGTGCAAATAACAAAGATTTTGGTTTTGCTTCATGAGTAAGGTTACACCGAGTTTAAAAGACATATCTTATTAAATATTTCGTTTTACAAGGCAAATGACTGTGGGTGATCCTTGTAATTTAAGGCTGTTTCTACACGGTGCAAGTAGATGGAGCGGGCAAAGACACGGGTAACTTTCGTCAGTACCATGCGCGAGTTACTTGCGCGTTGGGTTAGTATGATGTGCATGCTGCTCGCGCAGATTACATGTACACCTTTTTTTTATTATTTTTTTTGCGTGCGGAAATCCCCTCGGATACCACCTGTCGTTGGCATGTCGGACTCGAACCGACTAAAACCGCACGCCGTCTCGGGTACTAATAGCCGGGGAACCAGGTATACCCTAGAAAGGAAGTCCCTGGTGCCCCGACATACCTCGGGTCATCTACAGACGAGTAGACGACCCCCCCCCCCCTTGTGTCAGTTCTACACCTGCGCAAGTAGCGAGTCCTTTACGTGAAGCAAATAACCGTTGTATGTCCCCAATATGCGCAAGTTACTTGCATCGTGTAGAAGCACTGTCACGTTGGATAAAAGGAATGTAATTTTGTTTGATTATTTTGCTTTACGTCTTAGGTATTTTGTTCATTCTACATATTATTAAAGGTACAGATAAAAAAATTTGCTACTGAAGGATTCAAAATGGATTGATTGACGAAATACGTACAGATAAAGTCGTTATTCAAAATAGTCAGATAATCATTGGAGTATGCGGATAAAGTGTTATTTTGTGATACACATTATTATTGAGACCCATAGTTTGTTTTTTTTAAATCTTAATTGAGATATATTTTTGAACGTATGTGACCGAATTTGTGATCTTGATGGCTGAGATTCATAATTAGACTCAATCTAATTATACAAATAAATATTTTTTGTCTTTTTCTTGTCTCCTTTTTTTTTATGATTGAGAGCAACGTCTACCAAGTTATCATTAGAGATAACACATGCAATTTAATCCAATGATCAGTCGCCAAACAAGTCAGCCAACATATTGTCATTTTTGTACGTCCGTATACCCATTATCGGATATTAATGCCCATGATAGCTCTCTTAAGGTATATTGAAGAGCTCATTAATCGGGACATCTTGGAGAAACTGCTGACCATGAAGATTCCCAAGAGTGGGCGTGTGTTGTGGCCATTAAAATGGGTATTAATTTACGTTTAATACTGTAATAACGGTTTTGGTCGAATTAAGTTTTATTAGCTATTCGATGGCTACAATTTATGACCGCTTGGGTGTGGGATTTTCACGATAGATGGAGTATGAGGTACTTTTATTGTGATTGCGGTTATTATTTGTAATATTTCGGGAGTAGTTACCGCATATGTATGCTGGCATGAAGATTGTGAGCATGAAATAACACTTTAGAGAAATTGTAGCTACGTCTGGTATCTACACAAGGACAATATTCGTGAAATTGTGTTCATGGGTTATTTCGTAACAAGTCTCTAATTTTCTATATTAAAGTAATTTGATTAACTGTAGTTTTAACTTATTAACTGTTAGCTTATTCTTTCTTGCTTTTTTTTGTTGTTGTAGTATAAAAAGTTATCGTTTTAGTTAGTTTTAATCGCTGCAAATTCTTAAATGTTTATTTATTTTTACAATACAATTATTCACTTTTTTCTCAATTGATTAGCCATCCAATTATGTTTAATTGTATGCACATAAATATTATATTTTGTAATTCTTACCCTTTGATTTGATTTAGAGTACGACAGAAAATACCTGTTTCCATTTTACATGTCACTACGACTTATAAGAAGATTTTTTTTATAAGAAGATTTGGACGGAATTTCTCTAATGACTCGACTAAAGTCAATGTGGACGCAACCATTGGCAGCATCTAGTAAATACATAATGATTTTTTACTATAGTACTTTGTAGACAACGAGTTTAAAACATTGATTGTTTATATTGCTGCCTTTACAGCCTACTTTATATCGCTTATTTAGTGCCTCCACATAAACCCGTCAATCGACAGCTGACATCACGATATCGTTACACTAAGAAGTTCTCAAATACTGTAATTAGCTTCGTTAATCATAATTCTTTGGTCCAACATAAATGCGGGCTCAGCCAGTCTAATATGTGCCAGGCTACTTTTACTTCAAGAAAATATTTAAGAAAATAAATGGTGCTTTTAGCTTCCATTAAGAGATTAATTACATGACTGCTGCGAATAAGAGATTATTATAGTGTTGAATAATATATTTTAGTGAACGTGGTTGATTAAATTATTTTATTTGTACACCTAAACATCAAACTTGCCCTTCGTTTAATGTTATTCGTGACCTCACTGTGTTCTCTAAGTCAAGTCTCTCTTCGCTTAGTTCCCAAGAATTCGTTTCTAGGTAATTTTGGGTGACTTGTATTTTGTTACCACTCTAGTTTGTCAGGACCCACGTTTCTGATTCCTTTTGTTTTTTTAAAGACAACGCCCGCATAAGGAATTGATCCTGTGTCGCGTGGGGCTTTACAAACATACATGAAACGGACACAAAGAACACCCAGACTCAGAACAACAATTTGTGGATCACACAAATTGTCGCCCTAAATGGGGTTTGAACCCACAACACTCGGCGCCTACGCCATCCGTGCAGTCCAGAGGTAAGTACCCGTAAAATACGATTTTACTTTAAACGATCTGACTTTTTTATTACCTGTTTATCTAGTCAAAGGTCAATTTTGGGTAAGCAACCCAGATGAGACGTATGCATCTACTGGACTCATTTACCTCATTTTTTTCCCATGTACCGTAAACATAGTAAATGGCGATGGGAGTCTATTGGAGGTATTTGATGAGAAGGAAGACAATCAGAATTAAGAATACCACAAATGCGATGCAAGATTAACGTTAAGAAAACTTCGTCATGTTTCGCCATTAATGGACCAGCTCGATCGGAGTGATACCACAGCTTCACAGAAAACCAGTGTAAAGCACTCCTTTCTACCGATTGAGTGAGGTTACCGGAGCCCAATACCCCCCTCCTCTGATTCGGGAGGGGGGTCTCAAAGGATGGCACCGCACTCTTGACTCTTGAGTTGTAGGTGTCCATGGGTGGCGGTAGTCACGTACACATCATCATCATCATCCTTTAATAGTGCCTTGGTGGTGCAGTGATAGCGAATGCAACTGCTGAGGTCTGGGGTTCAAGTCCCGGGTCGGACTAAATGTTTGTATAATATGCAAATATTTGTTTGGATATTTTCTATGTATAATATGTATGTATTTACAAAAAAAATGTATATGAGTATTCTGTTAGTCAATCTAGTTTTCATAGTACAAACTCTGCTTAGTTTGAAACTAGATGGCGTTGTGTGTCAGATGTTCGAAATATTATTATTATTATAGTGCTTTCTATTGTAAGGAGAGGCCTATATCCACTTACATATACCATACAAAAATACTGCAGGGATTAGTTGGATAAAAGTACTGTAAGACCGGGGCCTCAATTCTGCTATTCTAATATTGTATCAATAGACTGTCGATGGAATGTCAAAGGAATAGTTTTATACTTTCGTATTCCACTAACTATGTGAGATCAATGGCCCGATGACTTGTCACTGAACTGCCACTGATACAAATGTCATCGATGTCTTTGTAATAGTTTGGTAAACGGTACATTTTAAATTAGTAAGACAATTATATATTTAATTTTCCAGGTATGACAATGTTGTTGAAATTACCATTGATGAGCTATATTACTTTATCGACAGTAGGTATATTGACACTGAATTTATGTTAGTAGAATACTGATATTTTGACCGATGTCAATGGCGTCTCAATGGAATCTCAATAGCGTGTCAATGGAATAACAGTGGCTTGGCATTAACATTACATAACAGAATTAAGGCCCGGGTTAGATGGCGTAATCTGAGGGAGGCCTAAACACTAAATGACTGAGAAAAGCTGAGACGTCTAAATAAATATGTATGAGATTAAGATTTTCTATTCGTTGTTGGTAATTGGGGGACTACACTTTCTTTGATACGAAGTAGCTCCTTATTAGATCTGGTGATTAAGTGATGAGAATTTTTTGCAACAACAAATAGGGGATAACGATAATATTATGTCAATATCCATAATTCTTTTAGGGTTCTGTACCTCAAAAGGTAAAAAAGGAACCCGTATAAGATCATTTTCTTGTCCGTCTATCCGTCTGTCCGTCTGTCCTTGTGTCTCACCATGGGTTTTTTCAGGAACGGGTAGACCTAGCAAGTTGAAATTTATATCAGATATTGATCTCTATGGTCCGAATTAGGTGTATAAAAATCAAGGTCTTGAGTCAACACGATAAAAAGATATGGGCAAATTTCGATTTTCGCGAAAATTTGTAAGTACCAAAATTTACCTTAATTTTCAACTTTTTTATTTTTCTGAATTTTCTCTTTACTTGTGCTGTAAGACCTTGCTTTTAACCAAAATTGACAATTCTAGTTCAACTGGAAGTACCCTATAGGTTTTGGGTCGAAAACCTAGAATTTGGCAAAAAGAAACGTTTTGCATAACTTTAATGTAATTATAAACTATTATAGTTAAGTAAAACTAAAAAATGCGGGGAGGATTAGATGTCAGTCAATTAGTTACTCAGTTATTCAATCAAGTATTGAATAATTAATTGTGTGAATGTGGTAAAACAAAGAAAAAGAAAGGAAAGAATAAATTAAACACAGTAAAATATGTTTAAAAAACATTGGCCGCGGCTCCGTGGCGGCCCGGCCACTGCTCATTATATTATTGGCCGTACAAAAATATTTTCTCTTTGAGTTTAATATCTGGCAGATAGGATCAATTTTCCTTAAGGTGAGATTTGCATAAAACATTTAATAGACGCCTCTGTTATTTATTTTGCATATTTTGTCGTAAACAGACCCACTCAGTGGCACTGGAGTAATTTTTTAGATAATATTAAAAGGACAACATTTGGAGTTTGAATTAGCGTTTTCATGATAAAAGGTTGTTAAGTTGTAATGATTTCCATATACAACGAAAAACATGAGCCAATGCCATCTAACGAAGACATACCAAACTACTGAGTAACTGCTAACCCCGCATCGCGCAATTAAAGTTCTCTCGCCGATTGGTATACATACGACTTCCCAACATCAACCATTGGCCCGCGATCGGTCTGCTGGAGGGACCACGTTGCTTTTCACCTCTACATGTTATATGACACATTGGTATAAAGCCGGCTCCTCCGAAAAGTTAATTTTATATCTACAGACAACGTTGTAAGGATTGCTAATCATCAAACCACAACGGTGGCTTGCAACCATACCGGAGAAAGCTAGAAAGATGATGATGGTGATAGTGATGATGATAGTTATTATTTATTATATTCTAGCTATTGTCCATGACTTCGCTCGCGTAATTATTTCTTATTTCCCGTTTTTAAGTTTGAAAATGACAAACTTCTATACAACCAAACGTCAATTATTTTAGCTCTTTAGGGGTTTAATAATTTAAATTTAATAATAATTTACAAAAATCTTTTTTTAGTGGATCCTAAGTTTGTTGTCATAATAACGAAGTTTCATATAAAATTTCAGTTCCTATTTTACAGTTGTACAGTACTTTTTTAGTGCACACCTACGGCATCTAAAGAACATTTTTGATAAATTTAATGCTTCTAGACCCAGCGGTTTCAGATGTGTGTTGATCGACCAGTCAGTGAATCAATCTGTCAGTTTCTTCTTCTACACGGTGATTTTTTAGGCGTTTTGGAAACGAAACATTTTAATTTGGAATCATCTATAGTACCAATAAAAATTATTAAATCAATTGTAATGTTGTCTAAAAAAAAGTTTCAGTTTTAATATTCATTTTTACTTGATCGACTTGGAAAGTAGTAATGGACTGATCATTCATTCATTATCTTATATGAATGAAACACGTCCGTGGGCGTTTCGGGGCCGCTGCGCACCGCTGACGCTAACAGCAGCTGATAAAAGTATACCTATAGGCGCGAGCTTGCGAGTACTTACGTAGATAGACTCCAATTTGTCCTTCATACTTTACACGGGCTTAGGATCGTCGGAAATACCTATTTTATTTAAACTTCTTTTCGATTATTAACCACGATTGTTCTTTTCACAACAAATCAATTTATCAACGGACTGTAGGTATAAATATTTCAAGCGTATTTAAAAAAATCGGAGCTCTCTACAGAATAATTAACTTACATACCTATGCTCAAAATGGAGTCCGTTGCATTCAATACACAAACGTCCACGTTTAATGCAATTATTTTTTAATTTTCTTAATGTGTCTCTATCACTTTTCACTTTATCAAGAAAAAATCCAGGGGCGTTAAGTCCGGGCTTCTAGGTGGCCAAGGCACTGGCCCTCCTCGACCTATCCACCGATCACTAAACTCATTGTCCAGGTATGCACGCACTACACTCCGGCGAATAATAATTTAAACGTCCTTGACCTTGCGCGTGAGTATAGTATTTCTATTCGTAGTATTTACCTACTTGCGATTGAAAAGCCCTACTACTGGTTCTCACCTTTTCTCTGTAATCCTTGATGAAAAATATATATATTGTATTAAATTAACGTTATATATAGCTTCTGTTACTGATAAATAACTCAAAATATTCTTTTCCAAAACGCTTTCAAAATCACCGTGTATAGATCTTAATTAACTGCCTTATTCTTTCATGATACTCTACTCTGTTAGTACACATGTTACCAACTCTGAAGCTACAAAGCAAAAAGATTCATAATGTTATTTAATATAACCAGAAAGGCAACTCAAATTCGTTTCTTTCCCCGCAGTTGAGTGACGCGTTCAAGCTGGTTTCTTGCCTTCTTTATTAAATAATACGAAAAAATAACAGAATATACGTCATCCCATCAATTCCTTTAATATTCGTCTCATTAGCTATAATTCAGTGCGAGGAGGCATTCCTGTTGGAATTTCAGTCATATTTCAGTTCCAAGCGGTCGTTCAGTTTATACAAAGAAGTATAAGTTACAAGCGAAACATTGTAGTGTTTTTAACAAGAAAGGTTAGTGCCTTAACAAAAAGAAATGAAAAAAGCTATATAGAAATAAACCATATATACAGGCTGCTATTAAAAGGTATCAAATTTTGGTAGCGTTATGTGTGACTAACGAACATATTAAACTGAAAAAATATGTTTTAAAAAACAAAATAGTCCACTGCTGGACATGGGCATCGCCTTAGAAGGGAGGTTTTCGCCTAATATACCACGTTGGCCAGACGAGTTGGTATATAGTTTGTTTCAAGTTTTCCCTATCTTTGCAGTGCTGTTGTCCTGCGTAATTTGCTCCCTTAGTGGGCTTTTACGCCACCCATGGGATGAATAGGGGTGGTGACACTGCGTATTCTTAATTCGTCACCAAGCGAAAATGGGTAAGTAGGGCTAAATTTCATAAAATTAATCATATATTTCATAACAAATTCCTTTAATAACTTTTAGAAAAATCTGGTCAGTTCGAACAGTTTAGATCACTTCTATATTTTTCAGTAAAAAGTTTTAACTATTTATCTATTTTCATAAAAATGCAAAGTGAAGTATGTATATCAAAGAAATCATGATATTTACTTAAAAAATCTTAAAATCCTTTCAGACAAGTTAACCGCAGATCTGATTTAATAGAATTTGAGTGCACTTTAAATATTAATACAAGTTAAAAAGCAAAATTTATAGTGTTTATAATAATTGCCCTTTGGCCGTTTTACGAATATTAGAACTGGACATAGTAAAATATTTGGGACTCTTATAACCCGCTGTCGCTCTTAACTTACACCTCTGTTACTCGTCACGCCCGCCTACTGTTTGAGGAGATAATTTTCTTCTTAATTAACCCTCTTGTTAATGGCGTATTTAATTGGGCCATCGCATCGTGTGAGATGCCTCCCCGTATAGGATGTATGGGGATTTTTAATTGGAAATGCAATGAAGAAACTTTATTTAACATAGACGGGGCATGGGTACAAAGGGTTTTTATGTTGTTAGATTTAAATAGGAATATATGCAGGTTTTGTGAGGAAATATAACTTCTGGGATAAAAACTACCCTATGTCCTTGCCCGGGACTCGGATGATCTCTGTACCAAACTTCAACGAAATCGTTTCAGTGGTTTAAGCGTGAAGAGGTAACAGACAGAAAGACAGCAGACACACAGACACACTTTTGCACTAATTATATTAGTATGGATTGTAAGATTTTCAACTTTTTAGTACACAGATAGAGGAGTGTTAAACGTCCACAAGTTGGTTTTATAGTCTCACTTACGTAATAATTCGCAAGCAAGCATTGTCTTTTACCGGACAATAAAATAAATTCTAAATAAACATACTTATATATTTCTTAACATATACATATTACAAAGAAATAACACTTAGACACCGAATAAATGATCGCGCTCATTTGTCCTGGTTGGGAATTGAACCCAGGACCACTGTTTAGTCAGTATCACTAACCACTAGAGTCTAGACCCACAGGCTCGTCATCTTTATAGTTTTGTTTTTTGTGTTCAATTGGGCCTGATTTTTATTGTAACAATACCGAATTCAATTTCATAGATATTTATTGAGTCAGAGTTTTTTATTTTAGTTTTAATTATTTGAACCTGGAATTATTATTTTTATACGGTTTGTTTTATTAAGCAGTTATAAGAGTGAATATAAATGTCGTTTACAAGTCTTAATATGTGCCACCGTATGTACTTAATATGAGCCTCCGTCTTCCGAATCCAGTCTAGCCATGTGTTTGAATACAGTCTGTCTCGCCCTGTCTCGAGGGAATCATAAGAGGCGAAAAAGAACGCACATAAAACAAGTAGTACCTCTACAAGGGAAAGATAACTCGATTTAAAACCCTTTACTAACCCTGTGGACCAACGTGGTAACAGAATAACAGTAGGCTCAATGCCCCCCCCCCTCCTCCTCCTTCTCCAACGAATTTCTTTTCTTAGCGTTAAATAATAACAAAGTGTAAAACAACTTGTAACTTTCTTAATTGATTTTACTATTAAAATATAATAAAAACTTCGTAAGATATACATATCTATACATTTTAAAATATTGACAGTTATTTTAATCTCACAAATAAAATTGATCAATTCCCAACCAATCTTCAGCCCTTTTATTCGCAATGTTTCGAATCCTAGTTGCATTGCGGCTTTGTCTTGAAAGATTTGATCGTCTGGGTCGCGGCATGTTATTGCTAATGATAATATCGGCACAATAAGTTAATAGAAACTCGAAACAAACACATCAACCGGTCAACTTTAAAATTTCAAAATGTCAAATTTTCAACCTTACTTAACCATAGACAACATTACGTTTAGCTGTCAGTTGCGTTTTGTTATTCCATGTCAGTTACGTTTTGTTATACCTTCTTCTTCTTCTTTGCCCTTTCCCACTTTATGTAGGGTCGGCTCTCCTAATTATGCGGCGCCAGGACATTCGATCCTGGGTTGTCGAGTCGGGTAATTGTTCCTCCATTATAAGTTTTGTCATGCTGGTCCACCAGGTAGTAGGGGGGCGTCCTCGGCCTTTCTTCTTCTCTGGTAAGCTCAGTGCTTTCTTGACGACATGATCTTCGTCTCTTCGCATTACATGGCCGTACCACCTGAGACGGTTTTCGGTAAGTTTTTCTGTTACGGGGGCAACTTTGAAACTACCACGGATGTATTCGTTTCTGATTTAATCTAGTCTGGTTACCCCTCCAGCCCATCTCAACATTTTCATCTCGGCAGTATGAAGTTTTTGTAGGTGTGTCTTCTTTGCTGGCCAACATTCCGCCCCATACATCAATGCCGGTCTCACTGCAGTCTTGTAGACCTTGCCTTTAGTTTGAACAGGCATGCGGGAGTCACATAGCACTCCAGTTAATGCTCGCCACTTTTGCCATCCCACATTTACTCTATGTGTTACATCCGCCTCAATATCTCCATTATTCATAATAACAGATCCTAGATATTTGAATTGCGTTACTTTAGGCACTGGAGTGTGGTCGGGAAAGTGTATTGTGGCTGATGTGACGTCATTGCTGAATCGGCATTCCATGTGTTCCGTTTTCCGTGTTGACTTTGAGGCCTACAGACTCGAGCGCATTAAACCATGATGTTAGGGCAGTTTGTAGTTCTGTTACAGAGTTGTTTATTAATACGATGTCATCAGCGTACAGGAGGTCCCAGGGTAACGGGGCTTGAATTCTCTTTGTGACATAGTCCATGACAAGATTGAAAAGATGCGGGCTTAAGGCAGAGCCTTGATGGACCCCCACTCTCACCTCAAATTCATCGCTTACCCCAGCGGGGCTTTTAACTCTAGTGTGCACATTGTTATACATATCTTGTATTAGTTGTATGTATGTCTCGGGCAGATATTGTGCTCTTAAAGCTTGCCACACGAGTTTGCGGGGAACCCTATCGAAAGCCTTTTCAAGGTCGATGAATATAAGGTGTAAATCTTCTTTGTTCAGACGATGTTTTTCTGTGACAATTCTTACCGCTTGGATCGCGTCGGTTGTTGATTTTGAGGGTGTAAAACCGAACTGATTTGGGCTTATGGATGCCAGATTTTGAATACGGCCGTTAATTATTCGTTCCCAAATTTTTAAAGTATGCGATGTGAGTTTGATTCCTCTATAGTTGCTGCATTCCGTAACGTCACCTTTGTTTTTGTAGAAGGGAACCAAATGACTAAGGCGCCAGGAATTTGGTATCTTTCTGGTTCTAAGAATGAGGTTAAAAAGTCTCATAAGCCATTCCAGTCCCAATGGACCGAGTGATTTCCATACCTCCGCTGGGACTTCATCCGGACCCACGGCTTTACGGTTTTTCATCCTCTTGACTGCCAACTTTACCTCTGCCAAGCTTATTTCCTGTATAGGTCCTTCCACTGGTGCTAGCGGTTCCAGATCTTTACTAGGGAACTCTTCGTTCATAAGTTGTTTATAGTATTGAAACCATCTTTGGTTTATATCTTCGTTAGTTGTTAGCAACTTTTTGGCATCATTTTTAATAAACTTATTGGTTTTAATATCTTGAGTAGATTTGTTCCTGTATTTAGCGACTTTATTAATTTCTGTATCTGTTTGTGCTTGTTCAATTTTACTGTAGAACCCCTCCCTTGCTTTAGCTCTCGCCTGTGCTACACATTTCTTAGCGTTTGACTTCGCCTCCTTATATTTCAAGTGGTCCTCTTCTAGATCAGACTCCTGCCAGTTCTTGAACATGGTCTTTTTGTTCTGGATACATATTTTAACTTCTTTATCCCACCATGATGGATCTTTTCCGGTACTTACACCCCCTTTCGAAATACCCAATATCTGACTTGCAAGGCTTTTGCATTCCTTCTCAAAGTTAGTCCACATTGGTTCAGAATTTTCATAGATCTTCTCCATATCTTTGGTCAAATAATTGTGCAGTTCTTCAAGGAGTGAGTTGCCCTTCGCGCTGACGAGATCTTTCCATTTAATTCGGGGTGTCTTGTCAAATGTTGATTTAATAGGTTTGGGCAATTTGTACACTCCTACCAAGATTCTATGTTGTGCGGTTAAGGACTCTCCAGGAATAACTTTACAGTCCTTAAAGTTCTTTTTGAGGGCACTGTCTGCTAAGATAAAATCTATTTGTGACATTTTCCCCCCGCTTTTGTAGGTTATGAGGTGGGTGGGATTTTTCTGAAATGTGGTGTTTATGATGGTCATTTTATGACGCGCAGCGAATTCAAGGATATGTTCTCCTTCTTTATTTAGATTACCATAGCCGAAGCCACCATGCGTATCTCTAAATGCGGTATTGTATTCGCCCACATGGCCATTTAGATCCCCCAAAACGAATTTTGTTTCCTCCTGTGGTACGTTTGCCATTAATTCGTCTATGTCTTCCCAAAAGGCTTCCTTGTCTTGCTGATTGCACCCTACCTGTGGTGCATACGCGCAGACAACATTCATAATGCTTTGGTTATCTAAAGCTAGTTTCACTGAAATAAGACGGTCAGTTTTCCTTTCGATGTTTACAATCCTGTTCTTAAGATGAGTATCGAGTATTACGCCCACACCATTTCTCTTATTGTCTGTCCCGTAGTAGACCAGCTGGTATCCTAAACCTAGGTCTCTAGATTTCGATCCTTTCCAACGTATTTCTTGTATACAGCACATATTGATGTTTCTCCGTTTTAGGGTTTCTGCTAGTTCTTGACTACGTCCGGTTAGTGATCCTAGATTCCATGTCGCCATTCTTATTTTGGTAATTGGTTGCGAACAGTTGTTCTTGTCATGGGAGTCGTCGCTTACGGGGGACGCCCTAGCAGTGTTCGCATTTTTCGCAATCTTTCCGTCGTTTCCGGGGGACGCCCTAACTTTACCCTTATTTCTTTCGCTTGTCTTTTTCATAATTAGGAGAAGATTTTTGGCTACTGTTTTACGGCCGGTTGCCACCTGACGCCAAGGTGTAACCCTCGTGGAGGGCTCGGGCGCCGCCGTTGACCCGAAGGTTCTTCCGCCGCCTCCCCTACTGTGTGCTCCAAACCCAGCACCCAGCACGTCTGCAACCTCACCTCCGAGTATGTCAGAGAAGCCTACAGACGGGGTTTGATGACGGAGTTTCCATCTCCGGCCTTGTGGTCCGCGGGAGGTATTTTATTTCCCTCCTACCCTCCGGGGGATTTAACTCCTCCAGTGGGCGTTCCACTATCCGCCACCTGTGGACGCGGTCTCTAGGGAATGAGGCTACCCCGAGACAGTTACGTTTTGTTATACCATTTTTAAAAAATGAACGGTTTGACTGATGTTTTGACTAATCAATTTTTCGTTTGGTGTCACATTCTACGGGAACGGGATATAAAGTATCCTATGTCCGTCTTCTGGTTCTAAGCTACCTCCCCACCAATTTTCAGCCTAATCGGTTCAGCCATTCTGGGGTTATAAATAGTGTAACTAACACGATTTTCTTTTATGTATATAGCTGACCCGGCAAACTCTGTTCCGCCTTAAAGGCAATAAATAAGCCTATTTTCGAATTTAGTAAGTTAATTTTTTTCTTAGAAAAAAAAAAAAGTACATTAATCATTTATTATTGTTTCTGCATTTCAGTACATAGGTTGCTCTTCACTTAAGTACCTTGTGATACACGACATTTTTGTTTTCTTATCAGGCGCAAAAACAAACAACGCAGATGGTCTTCCGACCCGTGAACAGGCCACATATAATTGACCATGGGAAAAACATGGATGTTCTAGATTCAAACCACAAACTTTTAAGGATTGGCCTTGTGATTTGTTGATGGTCATGGCAAATGCAAGACGGAGCGGAAATTGAAGTCTTTTACATTCAAACGGCAAATCGGTTGGGATCATCGGGATCCTCGGAATGAGAACTTTCTCACCTTTGAATTTTCCTTTCAGTATCGTCGCGTAAATTACATTGTTTATCAATTTTCTAACCACCAAACGCGTACCGTTGCACAGTTTTGGTTGGTTTATGTTTCGAAGCATGATTACTACGTTTGTACCCAGGAATCGCATCGCCTTGCTTCCGTCTTCGAAAATTCTTCGATGAAGCATTCCAAGTATAATAACGTGACATCTCCGAGTAAAGCAAAGTTCGTGCAAACGGATCGCTTTGGCAGATCGCAAAGAAACTGGTCAATGTAGTTGCTGGAAGTTTTTCAGCACGTTGCATAGCATTCGAAGCCGTGAAATATACTCGTTGACCATTCTCCAGATGCACTGCCAAATGCATAACAGTAGGATGAATTCGTAGGATGAATTCGTGAATAGGGAATGCGAATATACGCCAAATCGCTTCATTACAGTTTACATAACGACCAACTTGATAGCGTGAAATTTCATCGTTGGTATTTGAGGATTGCAATCCAAAAAACGCCATATCGCTGCCTTTCGTGACATATTTGCAAATATTTTTTATGGACTTTACTGAATTGCAATACTCAACGTTGCAATGTGTCTTGAACGTTTTAGAAATAAGTGGCGAATATTGAACAATCCAACTGTTGTCGACAACGAAATCCATTCTTTTCACTTTTGTTGTGACAGTTCCATCGTTGTCATCTGGTGATCGCCGCCGATACAAAAAAAAAAAGAAAAAAAACGGAATAAATAGTATCCTATGTCCGTCTCCTGGCTCTCAGCTACCTCCTCACCTATTTTTAGCCATATCGGTAAAGCCGTTCTTGAGTTATAAATAGTGTAACTAACACGACTTTCTTTTATATATATAGATTTTAAATATTCACAGTTATTTTAATCCTGACACAAACAAAATTGATTAATACCCAACCAAAATACTGCGAAGTTTTGACTGAATACATGCTAAACGCAAAATTCAAACATCCAAATTTCCTCCCTCGAAAAAAAAATCGCCATATATTTATCTTTGTCTTTTCACATGCTTTAACACAGCACCTCGTTTAGAACTCGCTGTGAGTAAATAAATATGTTTGGAGTCGGCGCTAGATCAATGGAGGAAAGCATCCGGAAGGGATGGAGTTCCTCTTTCGATAAAAATAAAGTGTTAAATCTCTTCCGCTTGATTTTTGTGCAGGGTGACCATGCTGGCTGTGTTATTAGATACAAGTACCACAGATTATGTAACATTATTTTATGTTTTTATCACATAATAAGGTTTTTTTTTTGTAATTCACAAAACTGATATACAATCACAAATGTACAACAAACATGAATACTGTAATAATCTAATTGATATCTACTGGATGTATTCACATCCAGTAGATATCTTACTGCATAAAACAGAGAAAACACGTTACACAGATAGTATTAAAAATAGATTTCAAAATTAGTAAATTACTAATGATAAGGTCCCAGTTGCCATACGAACATCTGTGGGTAGTTATGGGTAGTTGGAACCCTAAAATGTCCGACAATAGTATTTTTACAGAACTATGATGTCGCGTAGTACTTGGGTTGTGAACTTCTGACGACAGTCGACAGTAAAAAATCGAAATTAGACTTAGACTTAAAGCCGACCTTAACCTAGTTTGGGGAAAAGGCTCGGAGGAAGAAATAATTATAAACAATATAAAATTAATTAAGTTTTAAGCTAAAATAAATTTCTAAGCATTGATCTTAATGAGGATATGGATATTAACAGGTCCAAAAAATGACAACAATAGATGTTTATAAACATTCGTTGAAAGAAATATCTAAATGAGGGAGCAATGTAATGCCAAGTAACGTTATCACTGCATTAAATTTTCAAAGTCATCTTATTGAAAAGGATGGCTCTGAATGAGAAAGACTCCTCCCTAGCTCCGTGCCACCCTTTGCAATAAGATAACTTTATTACCATCCTTGCTTTCTTAATTTCTTTGATTATATACTTGAATCCATGATCCATGATGAACATGATATTTGTATCCTAATGTTAGTTCCTAAAATTTTTTTTGTAATTTATGTACCCACTTTATTTTTATTTTTTTTTATTTTTTGTAATATTTGTGTTAATTGAAATAGGTAATTCAATTTCGTTTCATGTGTTGACAAGAAATATTTATTGTGTTATCCCTCTCAAATAGGAATGATAAAAAAATAATGCTAAAGAAGCAAAATAATACAGGTGGACGGTAAAAAAAAAACTGTAATTTGTGTGTAATTTCTATTTCAGTATTCGTTAGCCGTTTTTATCATTATTAAGTTGAGAATTTGAAATTCTAAGTGAATTCATTAAATATTAATATTTACAGCGATATTATAATCTGTTTGATGTCCTTTCAATTTCAAGATAAATTAAGAACAAAACAGAAGTGGAATGAAGGACCTTTTTGATTGTAAGTCAGTTAATTTGAGTGGTTTCTCTCTTTCCACGGAACTGATAATAATACTTACCTACTACAATGGCGGTAAATATTTTGCTGGACGTATTTTTTTACTCTTTTATTACTCATTTCTTTTCTTAAATTTTTTACTCATTTATCTATTTCACAAATGTGCGAAAATTCTGAAAAATAAAAAAGTTGAAAATTAAGGAAAATTTTGGTACTTACAAGTTTTCGCGAAAATGGAAATTTGCCCATATCGTTTTATCATGTTGTCTCAGGACCTTGATTATTATACACATAATAGGGACTACAGACCTCAGTATCTGGTATAAATTTCAACTTACTAGGTCTACCCGTTCCTGAGAAAATCGGTAGTGACACACGAATAGACGGACAAGAAAGTGATCTCATTAGGGTTTTTTACTGTTTGAGGTACGGAACCCTAAAAATGACCTTGTTTTTATTGATCAAATATTTTTATATCATGACTTATTTATTACACTTGAAAAATAATTATTTTCAGAACAAAAAACAATACTGAGAAATTATTTTCAATTAATGCGACAGCTGCGAAAATAAATAACCATTACTCTTTATTACCATTGAAATCAATTGCAGGATGTAATGAAGTCTGGTCACCCTGGAAAACCAACAATGGAAGACATAAATCGGATTAACGCTTTTGAAACTCGGCGCAGAGGCGGTATTATAAAAAAAAAGTACACAACTTAACCCTATACTATAAATAGAACAGTCAGTAGTAGAGTAAACAATATAAAGTAGTTTATTATCTTATGTCTTTTTGTTATTTTATGGCTATTACCGTGAGAGCCATGCTTCGGCGCGCATGGGCCGGCTCGACCGGAGTGATACCACGGCACACAGAAAACCGGTGTTAAGCAATTCTTTCGTTGCCGTTCACTGAGTGAGTGAAGTTACCGGAGCCCAAATCCCCCCTCCCGCTGACTCGAGCTAGAGGGACTCCAAGGACGGCAACGCACTTGTGACTTTCGAGTTGCAGGTGTCCATGGGCGGCGGTAATTGCTTACCATCAGGGACCCGTCTGCTCGTTTGCCCAGTTATACCATAAAAAAATTAAGAATAAAGATGGTAGATTGAGTTAATAGTATAAGGGATATTACTATTGCCAAATCACTACGGTTTAATTGATCATGAGATAAACGATTTCTACCAAGGAAAGATTTGAATTCAAAATACCGTGTGGTTTTATATCACTAGCTGGAGAATCCGGATGTTTGCATAAATGAAAACGTTGAGTTAAATCAAATATTTTTTATGAGAAAATGTTATTTTAAAAGACGTGATGTACAAACATAATATATAGTAGTGTAGTATGCACTTAATTGCAATGAACCGAAGACATCACGTTGTCTGTTCAACGATTTCCGACCCCATGGGACAGGCAATGATACAAGCCCGATGATAAGTGACTCCGCCCATGGAACGCCCATTTTTTTACAATAAAACTAAAGTGACGTTCTCTATCAGCTCTCCAGTTATACTTTCACACCGTAACTAAACAATTGAGCATCATGAAATTTACTTACAATAAAAATATATCGCATATTTTGGATAGAATAAAAGTACTTTTTCTAAACTCTAAGAAAATAATCTCAAAACAAGCGAGCCACTCTGTTTTTGAAGTAAGAAGGAAAAATAAGACGTTTTAAACAATTAGCTAGTAACCTATCATATATAATTCTACACAATTCATTTTAATTATTCCTGAAATTAATATACCCAGTCAATTACAAAAGTAATTGCCAATATCAGTTTTGATATGTTATACCAACTAAAAAATTGTAAATATAATGATTAAATGTTTATTTAAACTTTACTCAATTCAAAGTTCAATATTGCGGAATAATGTTTTTAATCTTGGATTATTTTCTTCTGACATAAAGAAACAGTGGCGTTCTATGGTAGATAATTCTCAGTAAGTTATAGATATATGGAAAACGCTTTATTTTAACACCATATAAGTTTTTTAATACATTCTTTGGTGACGGTGTCCGTGTTTTGACGGATTAAGAATACAGTGTCACCACCCTTATTCATCTCGTGGGTGTCGTAAGAGCTGACTAAATAAGACAAAATGTACAGAGACTCGATCTCCAAGTCAAACCATCAACTCGGTTTTGGAGGACAAAGAATGTAATGTCATATTTATAAAATAAAGTTAAATAAAAAAAAGGGAGCAAACTACACAGGGCAAGAGCACACCAAAGAGAAGGCAAGCTTTAAACAAATTCTATATCAACCCGTCTGGTTAGCGTGGTATAGTAAGCCAAAACCTCTTTTCTAAGGAGAGATATCTCCAGCAGTGGACTAATAAAGGTTGTTGTTTATAATGATAATGACTTTATCCACTATTTAGTTATAAAATTTATCTAATGGTTTTTCTTGAAGATTCATTATTTGCATTATTAGGAAAATAGGTTCGTGTGACTGCTGTACGAATATCTGTTTCGTAGAATTCATGTAATATTTAAAAAAAAACGTAGAATAATATTACATCGTGTAAAACACAAAGAACAGAAAATCTAAAGTCGAAAAGCGTACAAACTTCTAAAGTTTTAAGCGGGCTACTACTTGTACACTATCTTGCACGTTGCACATACCTGACTGAGGCGACACATGTCCATGGCATTAAAAAGTTTGTTAAAGCTGTTGAAGTCTTATCTATTCTCATTGTACTTTTGTTTATTCTTTTTGGAATGGCAATGAGTTCATAATTCAGTATTATTCTGTAGTTTTCATAAAAAATGCAGGTTACTGTTATGTTAATGATTCATATTTCGCAGAAAATTAACCTGCAAATGTTGATTTAGTCTTTAAAAGCCTGGGGTTTGGTTGAGTTGAATAATTGACTGACCAAATTCTCGAAGGTGTAGCTACAAAGTTGAATTATTTATCGATCTTGGATGTATTTTTCAAAAATTCAAGCGGCGTCATGCCTAAAACTACTACATTATAATACATCCCACACACGGCCGTCTGATCCCAAACTAGGCAGAGCCGGTTTTATGGTAACCAGACTTTAAATTCACATATAGATAAAATTATAACGTATTATGTACAAAATATATGCAATGATGACCTATTTTATTTTCTTAAAAAATACGCCTTTTTTGGTTGCATTATGAAGTTGTAACTGCTATTTATGATTTTAATTGTTACTAGAAGATTCATAAAAAAAAGAGATTTAACACAAAGAAAATTATAAAAGAAAAGCTGTTCAGTTCATCAGCTTTCTGTCCAAGTCCAATAATTTAGCAGTATTCGAAACAAAACACTAACAAAAGCTTCTTTCAATATATATCTATTAACTTAATTGCCGACATTCTTATTTTACTTTCAAGCCATTATACATATACGATGATTATTTTATTTGCTTTCAGAATAAGAAATATGTGACTCTATATCCAGTTTTCGTCCTCAATACGAGTGCAATTCACCTTAAGTGTTCATCTGTAAGAGTCACAAGTGTGTATTGTAGTCGCACTCTCTGTGATTGACACTCTGCATTCAGTATTTGCTTTACACTCCAATATTTGACGACTTTTGACATTATTTTTTTATACGTGACGTTACTGAGTCATGATGTCGGTTTTGTTAAACATCATTAATTTTAGATCTTGATCTTTGCTAACATATTTGATGTCTGCCTCGGTGGCGCAGTAGTAGCGTATGCAACTGCTGTGCTTAGGTCTCGGGATCGATTCCCGGTTCGGACCAAATGTTTGTATGATCTACAAATATTTGTTTCGGGGTTTGGGTGTTTTCTATGTA
Source organism: Arctia plantaginis (assembly GCA_902825455.1). Classification (NCBI taxonomy): domain Eukaryota; kingdom Metazoa; phylum Arthropoda; class Insecta; order Lepidoptera; family Erebidae; genus Arctia; species Arctia plantaginis. The sequence goes on along the minus strand of CADEBD010000226.1, from coordinate 7,028,308 downwards.
TAGTATGTATGTATTTACAAAAAAAAGTATAAAAGTATTTTATCAGTCAATCTAGTTTTCATAGTACAAGCTCTGCTTAGTTTGAAACTAGATGGCGTTGTGTGTTAGATGTCCAAATATTAAAAAAAAAATATAATCCTCTTTCCTCTAGTCCGTGTGGTGACAGATTAAGAAAGCGGAGTGTCACCACTGCTATTCACTCTATAGACGTCGTAAGAGCCGATTAAGGGAGCAAACTACGCAGGACAACAGCGTTCCAAAGAGAAGGAAAACTTTAAACACATACCCCAACTTGTCTGGCCAGCGTGGCATAGTAGGCCACAAATCTCTTTTCTAAGGAGAGATCTATGTCGAGAAGTGGTCTATTAAAGGCTGTTGATGATGATAATAATAATAATAAATTTATTTTCAGACATTAGTCCATAGATATGTTAGTAACAGTAATCTGACAACTATGTTAGTTCTACATTAACACAAAAACAAATTAAAAAATAAATCGTGGTGATGCGCTAGCATGCAGACGCATCCACCTTTGTAGGATTGGAAGATCCCACCTCTCGGACAATACTCTCAGGATGCCATTGGTGCTGCTTATCAGTCGATTGGACATTGACGCGCTCCGCTTCCTTATGATTGATGATGATGATGATGTTACGGAAATGGGTAACATGAAGACGTGCAAGCAGGTGCTTTTTAATTTAACTAATGAACAAGCGATGTGTTAAAATTGGTCAGAAGGTGGGTGAGTTGTCAGATGTTGTGTATCAAGCTCGCTCGTTTTAAAGTAGTTTATAAGTTGTTACACAGTCTCTGTTGTGTTTACTAGTACTTAAAAAAGGTGCGTTTATAATTTTGTAAATGTGCTTTTATTTTAGGGATTTTTATTAAGAACTTTCAGAAGTATTTTTGTGTACAGATTTATATCTAATAAAAGTTACTGAACAAGCAATATCCGACAATATTGTTTTAGCGAAATCGTTATCTTTAAAAGTGAAGCGTAACGTTGAGTTAATATATTTATTTAAATAAGGATTTTGGATGGAATGCCAATGGGCTGTCACAACATACCCTTGAGGTTCAGGCATACTTAGAAACACAAAAGATAGATATCCTCTTAGTTACGGAAACACATTTTACCAAAAAGAGCCACTTTACCATCCAGAACTATAAAACCTATCATACAATACACCCCGACGGCAAAGCACACGCTGGAAGTGCAGTTCTAATAAGACATAATATCAAACATCATGAAACAGTACATTACTGCACAGATGAAATTCAAGCAACAAATGTCGTCATTGAAGACTGGGCGGGACCTTTTACAATCTCGGCTGTATACAGTCCACCTAAACATAAACTTAAGTTAGAAGACTACATAACGTTTCTGTCGACATTGGGCCACAGATTCATAGCTGGAGGTGATTACAATGCCAAACACCACTACTGGGGCTCACGTACTATAACTACAAAAGGAAGGCAGCTATTAATGGCCATTGAGAAACTAAAACTAAATATTATTTCCTCCGGATATCCTACATACTGGCCTACAGACTTGAATAAAGTACCAGACTTGCTTGACTTCTTTATTACAAAGGGCATTCCTAACAACTTTATAACAAGTAAAACGAGCATCGAACTATCCTCCGATCATTCCCCGGTAGAAATAGTACTAAAAAGGAAAATTACAGTAGTACCTAAACCCTGTAAGTTACACTCTAATAAAACTAACTGGGAGCTCTTCAGACAGTTATTGACAGAAAAATTAGACTTAAAAATTCCTTTAAAAACGGACGACAACATAACAGAAGCGGTTGAACATTTCAATAACTGCGTCCAACAATCTGCCTGGTCTGCTACCCCAGTTGCCGCAGACTCATATCATAAACAAGATTACCCAACATCTGTAAGAGAATTACTAGCTGATAAACGAAAAGCTCGGAAAAAGTGGCAAACAACAGGTTATCCTACTGACAAAAAACATCTAAATTATCTTCAAACAAAACTAAAAATTCTGCTAAAAAACAATAAAAACCAAGCCATGCAAACATTTCTAGAAAACCTTGATACTACTGCAGAAACAAATTACTCTTTGTGGAAAGTCACTAAAAAGCTTAAACGCCCAGCAAGTAATCAACCTCCTATCCGTAAAAGTAACTTAGAATGGGCTGCTAGCGATGCAGACAAAGCTGCTACATTTGCTGAACATCTCAAACAGGTCTTTATACCAAATCCAGTTACAGGCTCTTCTAAAATTCAAGAAGTCACAGAATTACTGGGTCAAACCCATCAACTCGATCCTCCCATTAATAAGCTCACTTATAAAGAAGTAAAAACAGCAATCAAGGCTTTAGATCCAAATAAAGCTCCTGGTTACGACCTTATAACAGGAAAAATACTAAGGGAGCTGCCAAAGTCAGGGGTTAAATATCTCACTTTCCTGTATAACGCCATCCTACGAAGAGGAATGGTCCCTCCTCAATGGAAAATAGCCCAAGTTATAATGGTTCCTAAGCCTGGAAAAAATCCAGTTGAGGCGCAATCATACAGACCTATTAGCCTGTTACCCATACCCTCAAAAATCATGGAGATAGTTATTTTACTTAGATTATCTCCGATTATTGCCGCAAACAAATTACTACCTGACCATCAGTTTGGTTTTCGTCGAAAGCATGGTACTATTGAACAAGTACACAGACTAGTGGAATATATAAACAAAGCCCTTGAATCAAAACAATACAGTGTCGCAGCGTTCCTGGATATATCTCAGGCATTTGATCGAGTGTGGCATGACGGACTTCTTTTCAAAATAAAAAAAGACCTTCCTATAAACTTTTACAACCTTATAAAGTCATATCTAAGCGACAGACACTTTTTTGTAAAACAAGGAGAAGAGTTTACGTCTTTGTATGCTATCAAAGCTGGAGTTCCGCAAGGCAGCGTAATGGGTCCCACGTTGTATCTGCTTTTTACAGCTGATCTCCCTACGACCAATGGAGTAGTTACTGGAACATTTGCTGATGACACAGCAATCCTATCAATGGACAATTCACCAGATATTGCAGCACAAAAGCTTCAGAACAGTCTCGAACAAGTATCCAAATGGCTCAAAGACTGGCGAATCAAAGCCAACGAAACCAAATCTGTCCAGGTTACTTTCACAAACAGGAAAGAAACATGTCCACCCGTCACTCTCAACGGCATACTTCTACCGCAAGAGGATCACGCCAAGTATCTTGGAATATACTTAGATAGACGCCTAACCTGGAAGAAACATATTTTCACAAAACGATTAGCTATGGGCCAACAGTTGCGCACTATGTATTGGCTACTAAATAAAGAATCACGACTCTCACTTCAAAACAAACTATTGCTATATAAATGCATAATAAAACCCATATGGACATATGGCCTACAACTCTGGGGAACAGCAGCAAAGTCAAACATTGAAATAATACAGAGATTCCAGTCAAAAATACTAAGAATAATAACGAACGCACCTTGGTATGTATCAAACATTAGACTCCATCACGACCTCTGCGTCAAAACTGTTATGGAAGAAATCTCGGAAAGGACAAAAGTGTACAAGAAGCGAATCACTAACCATCCAAATATGCTGGCAGTCAATCTAATGAACACCCAAACAGTTGCTCGTAGACTAAAAAGAAAGATTCCTCAAGACCTTCTCTGAAGCACAAGAGTAAACGGAGCAGTCACTGGACGGCTTCTGTGCAAGCCCTTAGCAATAAAATCTTACACATATTGCTGAATATCTGCAGAATTGATAGATTGCAATAGAAAAAAAAAAAAAAAAAAAAAAAAAAAAAAAAAAAAAAAAAAAATAAGGATTTTTAAAAACTTATAAAAAAATATAACTCAACAATCAGTTTATGTCAGAGTAGGTCAAAAACTCTTTTCCAAGGCTGTTGATGATGATGAATACTGTTTCAAATATCTTAATAAAATAACAACAATTGGACTTAAGTGTATGATCATGTTATATACATATAGTATAATAAAATTAGTTATTTAGTTTATTTTTTCTAACTTAACTATGACTATTTATCGAATATGAAAATCTTTTCAACCCAAACCTCTTTTTTGTTGAAAAAAAAGTCTGCAATATGTGTCTAGCAGATTCGTCGCATTGCTGCTATTAAAATTAATGAAAAGGACATATGTTCTACTGAAATATTATTTTGCACCGAATATTTTTGCTGTAGTGCTCAAAAATATAGCTGTATAAGTATGTAGAGTGAATTTATCCTACCCTGATTTTGTAAGTACAGACAGAAGAAGAAATGTCTTGTTATTTGACAGATTAATGCGTTTTTCACTTTTCACTTGTAACTAAGTTTGTACGTATATGTTATGTTATGACAATTAAAATTTGGCATCTTTCAACTTATGTGATAATGGAATTAGGAGGTTATGGAAAACCCCTAAAGTTTTGGGCGCATATGATTCGTTTTGACATATTAATTATTATACGGTGGACAAACGAACGGAACGGGTAACCTGATTGTGACTACCGCCGCCCTTAGACTACAGTCGTCTCTCCCACAGAACCTTACTCACTCGGTGAAAATCAACGAAGAAATTGTTTGACATCGGATTCCTGTGAGGCCGCGATATCATTAAATTAAGACTATAAGACCAATTTGTGCAAAAGCATATCTCTCCCACGGTTAGGATGAGGTGCATATGGTACACTTTTTATTAAGTTCGCATATGTTATTTTTTTAAATTTTACTTCATCATCATCATCCACAGCCTATAACAGTCCATTATTGGACATAGGCCTCTCCTTAGACAGGAGGTTTTGGCCTACGAGTACTATACCACGCTAGGTTGGTGTAGCGCTTATATCAAGTTTTCCTTTTCCTTGCAGTGCTGTTGTACGTTTAGTCGTGTAGTTCGTACCTTTAGCCACCTCTTACGACACCTATGGGATGATTAGGGGTGGTAACATTCCATATTCTTAATCCGTCACTACACGGATTTTACTAAATTAACATTATTATTCCTAAACAAAACTCGTATTGAACGTACATGAAAGTAGATTGAATATATTATGCAAGTTCTTACCGAGACATTCAACTATAAAAATAAGGTACAGTCAGCGGCATCACTTTCCTTGATTGATGGCACCGGCGATGCGGAATAGGTCACCCGTGACAAATTTCTGATACACTCCAATTTGTGGCGGCATCGTAAACATATAACACACCCCACGACCTAAATTACACAGAATATCTTATGTTTTCTACGTGAGAAGGTTGAAAACGATAATGTTGGAGAAAAAATATTGTAATAAGTATTATGTATAGAATAATACTCCAATACACAAGCACGCACTGTCAATTTACAAGTAAAAGCTTCCAATGACAGATGTCATATGGACTAATGGTACGGTACTCAATATAATAAAATAAAATAATGTAATAAGATGATATCATCATCATCATCAACAGCCTTTAATAGTCCACTGCTCTACATAAGCCTCTCCTTGGAAAGGAGGTTTTGGCCTACTATACCACGCTGGCCAGACGGGTTGGTATAGAGTTTGTGTCAAGTTTTCCTTCTCTCTGCAGTGCTGTTGTCCTGCGTAGTTTTTTCCCTTAGTCGGCTCTTACGACACCCACGGGATGAATAGGGGTGGTGACACTCTGTATTCTTAATCCGTCACCACACGGACAGACATAAGATGATAACTATTACAATAATATAGCAAACTATAATAATATAGCGTGTATGTTGGTTATTGCGGTAAAAATCCATCCATCCAAATCCTTTCCCCTCTTAAAGGGGAATTTTTGATATTAAAACTACCCTATGACCTTCTCACGGGACTCCAACTATCTGTATACTAGATTACATCTAAATCGGTTAAGCGGTTAAAGCGTGAAGAGGTAACGAGCAGACAGACAGATAGACAGACAGATTGACACACTTTTGCATTTATAATATTAGTATGGATTAATTTGGATTAAAAGAATATAGAAATTGAAATCATTTCGTTTCTCTCTGTATGCTTTATCCAAAAATGATTGGTTTCAGGTTCAGAATACTTTTGTTTCTCACTAACTTGTGCCTGCGGCTCCGCCCGAGTGTATGTCGGTTATCGCGGTAAAACTGCTATGTCCTTTCTCAAGAATTATGTGCTTACTATCTCCAAACCAAATTTCATCTAAATCTGTTCAGCAGTTATTGATTCCCAATACAAACTTCAACGCCATTTTCACCCCCTTAAAGGATTATTTCTGAGGTAAAATCCTATGTCCTTTCCCGGGACTCAAACTATCTCTGTACCAAAATGCATCTAAATCAGTTCAGAGGTTTAAGCGTGAAGCACTAACAGACAGACAGACAGACAGAAAAACAGACAGACACATTGTCGCATTTATAATATTAGTATGGATTATTCGGTATCTACTAAATTCGTATAAACTTTCATTTCTCTGCATTTTTTTTGTTTAGTATAATAATAATTAGTATCAATATTAAATCCTTAAACTTTTTGGACTTCTAGAAACGAATTGACTGAAAACGTTAACTTCCATACGACGAAGGTTATTGAGCCCTTATTTTACAGCAGGTTATTTCAAAGTAATCTACGTCTGTCATGACATATACAATAATACATTACAGTCGTTTATTCTATATCATATTGCACAACGATTAAAAGGGGCCGGATAATCCCAGCTTTACCATAAAGCCGTACAATCCGAACGTTTAAGGTTCTCCACGTCAATAATGGCTGTACAAATCGATAGAAACGACCATAACATTCCATGGGATTCTCAATTGTTATGTGGTGCAATAAAAATGCTTTTATTGATGTTTTGACCGGATAGAAAGCATTTTGTTTGCCTAGATTTCTAGATCGAGTTTACAGATATGGTATTTTTATAGCTTGATCGTTCTGTGACACTTTTTGAGAAATTTTGTTTTTGTTCCTACTATTAATAGTGTAAACAACAACTAGTGTGATGGTATTTTTATTATTATTAGTTGAAATGCCTTACTTCGGTAATTTTTTATCTTTTGTAGTGTTCGTATTGATGTAAGCAACTATAGTATTGCTGTCGGTAGACATAGCAAACCAGATCACTTATTAACTTTGTCTTGTACTCAATAATATTTTAAGGAAGATACGTTATATTCACACTGCACGCAGAAAATATTTGTTCCGTAACATACAACTATTAACCCATTTGGATCCCATCCCTATACAATAACAGTAGTTTCAATACCCTCAGGTTTTCGTATATTGTAAATATCCTTAGTTTGCAACTACATTTCTCGTCGTTAATGGTTTATCTTTTTAACACTGTTTAAAATTTACAAGTAATTAAACAAAAGTGTTCAAATTGATGATAGTGCTAGTGAAAACATCATCTTTGCAAAATAAGCTTTATTATTGCACGTTGTTATGCAAAATATCAAAATATTTTGGTAATTATTACTTGGTTACACTGTTGATCATAATATAAGTTGATAATATATGTTTATATTCAATAATTGGCAACGAAAAACTTAATTTATTTAAGTGGGGACAGGACCCGTACAGGGACAATGGCCATATTAGTTATACTTTTCTACAAAAATTCAAATGTTAAATTTTGTTTTGTTACTTTTTCTGTACACTTGTAACCCAACAGTTATAAGCTATCAAAGTTAGTACTAATAGTACATACGCATTTACCAAGTCAGAGCAGTGTCAAGTCAGTAATCGTAATCAGCTCTTCTCTACTTTTTCATATCTTTGACCAATATTGTCATTGCAAGTTGCAACAAGTACACAGTACAAAAACAGACCACCGGTTTTCCATTACGTATGAACAATCATTTTCTGGTTAGATAAATTCTTTGGTAAATATGAGGTAACATAAATCGTAGAATTCCAAGAAAAATATTGACAGGAAAGGAACCAATTCATTTTAATTTTAGAACTCTTTCCTAATTAATTATTTTAAAGCATATGTCAATATGGACTTTATTGAGCTAGACTTAAAACACACAATAATACGACTGTACATTTATTTCTCAAATCAAACAACTATTTTTCTCGGTGCGTGTATTTTAATTTACCTCTGGCAGTACTTCAATGTCATGGTGCGAGTACTCGCAATCACTCGAAAAGGATTGTAGCTTGAATATTTGATCACAAACGCACTTTGCAATGTTCTCTGTACGCAATGGATGGATTTATAAAGATTTTCCAATGGTATGAAGGAATTAATATATCTCTTACATATATATACTGGCGCTTGTACCCCCACAAGGGTAGACAAAGGGGTATTAATCACCCACGTTTTGTAAACCATTTTTTTTTTATTCACTAAATAAACCAAGTGTTTGCCGCCAATAGAAAATCTATGAAAGTAAAGATTGGGGGAACGTTCTTATTGAAAAATAGTATGCAGAGAAGGTAATGGAAATAATATGATATTACCTAATGGAATGGAATAGGGAGTGTTAGCAACAGCTTCAGAAAGTCAAGATGGCATGCCTGGAGTTCAAACTGGATGTTGCCAAGAGGTTCAAATGCGTAAAACTATAAAAATCAATAAACATATCGATCGAGATATAAATTTATTTAAACATGTTGTGGATAATAAGTAAATTAGGTAACCATAATGGGTATAATTACCGAAACTAAATGGATAAAAGCAAACTTAGGCTAAGGTTACTAGACATTATAGAAATGAAAATCAAACAAAATTAGTATTGTAGTCTTGAAAGTTATTATAAACGGGATATTTACCATATTTGAGGATGAAATGAGTAACTGCTGTCAGTGACTCAGTTCATTCATGATCATGACGCTGATATATCGGAAACTAATTCCCAAAAATAAAAAATGGGAAACATCGCGTTTATAATAACTTAATGCTATTAAAACAGAAGAGGTAAAATATACATTATCAGGGTAAATATTTTAATTGAATAAATATGTTAAATCATAGAAAAAGGTCCGTGTGGTGACGGATTAAGAATACTGAGTGTCACTACCCCTATTCATCTCAAGGGTATCGTAAGAGCCGACTGAGGGAGCAAACTACGCAGAACAACAGCACTGCAATCGGAAGGAAAGCTTGAATCAAACCCTATACAAACCCGTCTGGCCAGCTTTATATAGTAGGCCAAAACCTCCTTTCGAAGGAGAGGCCTATGTCCAGTAGTGGACTATTAAAGACTGTTGATTATGATGATGATGATCTTAGAAAAAAACTAGTTTCAATTTTTCAGTACAAATCGTCAATTTTATTCTTTTATAGTTTTAGTCATTTAAATCCCGCATTGCACAGTACCTGGCACAGAGGCGCTGCTAAATTCCAAATTATTGAAGTAATTACAAAATTCCACTGTTTTTAGTTAAAAGCAGTGTTGCTGAAGTGAGTTAAGGCCATTAAATCAAAAGTTGCTTGCAGTCCGGAGCGCAGTTACACTAACTTTGTTAATATTTACATTAACTTATATTATTTCAACTTTTCCTCTGACAAGGAATGAAAGAACGAACCTGAAAACTTTTGTAATTCTTGCTGAAACGTTGTTTATCATTTAACATTAGCTGTAGCGGTGTTGGATATTTTTTCACACTGGCATGGATTGTAGTTTGAAAAACATGGTTTTAATTATCATAGTTTAGTTAAAAAAATAAAAGAAAACAGTGTGAAATGGCAAATCGAATGGAAAAGTAAAAAAACAAAACTCTGAAATTTGTTACGCTGCAGACTTACTTTCTAAATCGTGTGATTCCCTAGTGGACAAAAATGAAAAATTGGAGTCAGACCGCCAAACTAATTACGACTACATCCGGACCTTAAAAGAGAAGTTGGAAAATACTGAGTGTTCGGAATATTACCGAATAAAGACTCTAAGCCCTAATTATTAAATACAATCACTAACCTTTGCAAATTGATCAAATTAACCATCCAATCCCACGAAGTAAGGGATGTTTGCCGGACTCGCAGTGAAGGATCGGAACACAAGCCCACTATCGTGGACTTCACGAGCGTTGCTTTATATGTACAAGCAGTTTAAAAGTCTTCTGCACTAACCACAGAATCACTTAAAATGGCCGGGCCTATTAAACCGATATATGTATCGGAAAATCTTTCAGCAAAAATGAAAAGATTATTTTTTTCTGGCACGAGATTTCGCAAGGGTGAATAATTTCAAATAGCTGGTCATCAGATGGAAAAATTTACTTACGTAAAAGCGATGGTGCCCCTCATTACGTAATAAATGGTGAAAGTGAGCTGAGCAAGGTGTCAAAGTGACTAGTTTCTCAAATTTTGTTAAGTAGAATTTCTTTACTCACTATATATTACTTTTAGAGAACTATTTTTGAATTTATGTAACTACTTTCATTACAACTGCTTTACACCACATCTGTACTCACTACAATACCCCGAAAATTGTCTGCCAATTGAAATTTTAGTTTTTAATTTTTGCATGTTAATAAGTATATATCTTTCACTCTACTTTATACACCTACCAAAAAAAAAACACATTACACCTCATTCACATACTACTACCCATAAATACAAAGCGGTCAAAGTTACCATGGGACAGAACTATTTATTTTATGTAGTTCTTCTAGTATCAAGGACCATACAGCCTCAATATACATATAAACAAACTCCATTCGTATAAAATTAATAGGTTCTCCCTATTTGCAAATTATTTATGGATGGCTTAGATGTGGTAAATGATATTGAACAACTAAGTCTCCGAATCTCATATTTTTAGTCCTGAATAATGTGATCTATATTTAAGTGATAGCGCAACTTGCCCAAATAAAATCCAGCTTAATATTACAAGTATTTCACGTAATTTTGACCAATTTCAAAGTCTACTTCACAGGATTCAGAAACCGATGAACATTATAGTTTTAACTGAGTGCCTCTTGAGCCAATGTCCTATTGTCCTTACACAAAGGACACCCAGACTCAGAACGACAATTTGTGGATCACACAAAATGTTGTCTCATGTGGGGATCGAACCCACAACACTCAGCGTAGTAGGAAGCGGCGTGGCGACCGTCTTAACTACTAGTAAAGTCCCACACGACATGGGATATATTCTTAATGCGTTGTCTTTAAAAAAAAAAAGACCTTAGTTTTTAATATATTGAGGATTATAATTTACTTACTTCACTCTGGAATATTGATAGCTTTTCTTATATATTAGCCTGTTTTGTATTGGTTTTAGTGCGCTGAGTAATACCAGCGTGAATATGATGTACAGATGACATTTGTAGGCCACTCACCTAATTCTGTCTACCACTAGAGCGTTTCTCATTAAGCCCTGTTGGGGTTCACGTTAATTCTAGTTCTAGGTTTACGAATATATTAAGCTTAATTACAGATATTTTCATATAAACTTGAGTTGACTGTATAAGGTGCATATTTAACAAGTTTATTTTCAAGATAGATTTTTATGGCAATACAAATGGATTTGTTGGGTTTATTTATGTACATATTATTATATTTTCTTTTGAAGTATTTCAACTAGTTTGTAAGGATGGCATCGTATATAATATAGATTGGCAATTATTGTAGATTATATCAAATAGTAAAAAAAAAACTCGATAAACAAATAATAAGTATGTAAATAATATTTATTTATATTTCGACGTGTGGTGATAAATTAATTAAGAATACAGTGTCACCACCCCTATTCATCCCGTGGGTGTCGTAAATCGGCTCTAAGGGATTAAAGTACGCAGGAAAACAGCACTGAAAAGAGAAGGAAAACTTGAAATTAGCCCTGTACCAAACCGTCAGGCCAGCGTGGCATAGTAGGCCAAAATCTCCTTTCTAAGGAGAGCCCTATGTCCAGCAGTGATGATGATATTTCGACGACTTGATAGCAAACTTTTGATTTTATTCATACCTACTTAACATTATTTTATTTCAATAACTAACTAATAACTTCCTCGAAAGATAAAGTGATTCAATAAGTAGTTTAGAATAAAGTAATGAGTCTTATATACGAGTAGTTACAGATAAAAACATAATATAAGGGACAGGAAAAGTGTAGTTAGTATTTTAAAGATCAAAAACTAGATTTTTGTAATTATCGTGTACTACATTGATGTTATGTCAAACTTCATACAAGAAACGAATATTTTGTGAACTACATTCGCTGTTTTAAACTAAACAATGTTGCTAGAAAACTTTACACAAATCTACGTCACTCAGCCTCGCCCATTCGATTCTGTCACGTCATCTATCAACGAAATGTACGATCACACCCGTTCTCGCTACGACTATTTCAAACTAATCTGCATCAAGTAAAACATCCAGGTCACAGTGATAGTTTACATCAAGGAAAAATTCGTTCCAAATTTGTTACAAAAGGATCCAAAACATTCTGAAAGAACAATCTCTTTTTAGGAGAAAAACTTCGCATCTTCGTAAATGGCGATCGGTGGTCGGAACAATGGGGAACGAACAAAAAAGTGAAAAATTTGTTGGGGATCCCGATAAAAGTCAGCATTTGTGAATAGCGATTGTTAGGATTCGATCGCCTGGTACTTACTGTGACTCGAGCAATATTTATTGGATGTTTTTCTGTAAGAAGCTCATTTTATACAGTAAGTGTAATTAATGTCATTGGTTTATTAACACATCGCATTCTTTTACTTTTTGAAGGGAAAACTTCTTTAGGCGCGTTGGGCATTTTAGAACAACAAACAAAAGAATGTATTTTCTGAGATGTGATAAAACCATTAAACTCGCTACACTGTTACCGTTACCGACACCTCTGTATATAAGTATCCACATATATTGGTCCCGTTTAAACAAGAGTTGAGTTTGGGTTGAAATACATTGATGATAAATAAATTCATGTCGGAACTTTCAGACATAATTTACGTTTTATTGCGGATTTAAATTTAATCATTCTTAAGTCATCTTCAATTCAATCATACTTAGTCTTGAATATTATTTTAGTATATAAGTTTTCACTTCTGTCGTCACTCTAATATATATAATATTATAATAGGGGGCAGACGAGCAGACGAGTCACCCGATGGAAAGTGACTACCGCCGCCCATGAACGCCTGCAACTCAGGAGTCATAAGCGTATTGCTGGCCTTTTGATTCTTTCTTTGGTTTGTTTCTTTCATATTTAAAGAATTCAAACTAAACATGACCAATAAAAAATTTCAAAAGAATGTACAATGAGTATAGAATGTAGAATGATACAATGAATGTAGAATGAATGAGTCACAGTAACTTTTAAAGAACATCATTCTTATACACATACAATTCCCGCCTGATAGAAAGCTGTCACCAATATTTTAATAAGATGGTATGTACTTGTGTATAAAATCAGAAGTACTTTAATAGTAATGTTAACTGTTTTTTTTTAAAGCATAAAGGGGCAAACGAGCAGACGGGTCATCTGATGGTATGTAGCTACCGCCGTCCATAGAAACCGCAACTCAAGAGTTACAAATGCACTGCTTGCCTTTAAATCCTGGAAACAGGGAGAGGAGTTGTGTGTAATGAGCAAACTAGTTGACCACGACGAGCCCGATTCCTCCCGGGTTTGGGCTCCGTTAACCTCCCTCACTCGGTGAAACGACGAAAGAAGTGTTTAACACTGGTTTTCTGTGAGGACCTTCTGAAGGCTGTTCTTTAGTAACACACTTTCTTTTCAAGAATAAATCTGTTGAATTCTAAATAATAATTTGATTTGTATATTTTTGTACATGAAGCCAATTTATTTTCAAAAATCCATAAAAAAAGTACAATCTGTACTAAATAAAAGATCAAACGTAATAATTTAAAAGATCACACAGAATAAATCCCTTGAAAGACATTGAGTGACACATGCCTAGACTTGTCACAAGGAGTCTTAGTGTCTCGCACAATTTTGAAGAGACCGCATAATATAATACCGTATTTACGGGCAATTCTCGAAGTGCTGTGTTACTTTTGATCTAGCTTAGAATTTTTGAATCAATATTTTCAGACACAATGTTCTATTAATATTTTATAACATGAACATCACATTACGTACGTACCAACATCTCTAGATGATTACGTGCAAAGTCAATTTGATAAGTGACGCCTTAAGACTGTTATATTATTTAACACGTTCATTGCCAATTCATCGCATGAAGTGTTCCTAGTCTCTTGTATGAAAAAAATACTTAACATCGGTTTTCTGCGATACCACCGCCTCACAGGAAAACGTAGTTAAGCAATTCTTTCGTTGCCTTTCACTGAGTGAGTGAGGTTACCGGAGCTCAAATCCCGCTGACTCGAGCGGGCGGGACTCCAAGGGCAGCAAAGCATTTGTGACTTTTGAGTTGCAGGTATCCATGGGCGGCGGTAGTTGCTTACCATCGGGTGACCCATCTGCTCAATTGCCCCCTTAAATATACATTTAAAATTGCTTGCCCTGTCTGACTATGTGATTTATCAATGCAGAGCCTCAACCGCTGGGGATATAAACATGAAATGTTGGGAACTGGTGTTTTTTTATGTTGTAAATACCCACTAAGAAAAGATTTTAGAAAATTAGACTCCTAGGGGGTAAAATATTGTATTATGGAAATTCATCAATCATCATCATCATCACCAGCCTACTGCCGTCCACTGCTCCAACTATCCTGTTCTTGTGCAATCCGCATCCATCCACTGCCAGCTATTTTCCTCAAGTCGTCGGTCCATCGAGCCGAGGGCACCCTACACTACATTTGCCTAACCGCAGTCTCCACTCTAGCACTTGTCGGGTCCAGCGATCGCTGGAATCTGTCCGCTGGCAATAGCTAGTCCCAAATATGGTTTTTAAGGACTTTTAGGAAAAAGATTAAATTATCGGGCAGTGGACGTGGCCACCTTAAACGCGATTAGTTTAGTGTTCCGGTAGCGGCCATCGGAGTGGGAGTGGGAGTTCTCTCGCTCGATAGCCTGATTGCGGCTATCGTGCGGAGCGAGAGTGCGTGGAACTCTGCCGTCTCCTTCTGCGAGCAAGTTATGCTCACTAAGGAGACGGCGGAGCGGGACCGGGAGAGGTTTAGAACTCTCCCGGCCCGCCGGGAACAGGCCAGGTACCGCTGGCGACTCAGGCGCCGGAGGTCGCAGAACGACCTCCGTCCTCCATAAGCGCAGGCCTGGTAGGGGTCGTCTACTTGTTGTAGATGGCCCGAGGTATGTCGGGGCACCAGGGACGTCCTTTCTAGGGTATACCTGGTTCCCCGGCTATTAGTACCCGAGACGGCGTGCGGTTTTAGTCGGTTCGAGTCCGACATGCCACCGATAGGTGGTATCCAAGGGGATTTCCGCACGGAAAACAAGAAAGGTCCTTAAAAGTGTTCCTATATTAATTTCAGATTTGCTGTTGCGTTTGAAATAGATTTAAAGTGAAAAAGAAAAAAAAAATCTGTCAAATACTTTGCTGATGGGGATTTTGTCGGATCGAAAATTAAAAAGTTCATAGGTAGATTGACCTATATTGCAAAGAATTTGCGGTACAACAATGACCGCCATTTAGGCGTATTCATCACGTGCAAAACCGCAACGCCTCGCACAGCTTTTATGCGGACACACTCTCTTGAAGATTGAACAACAACTATCTATAACAATATAATTAAGATTGAGATTTTACATTGAGTCGTTTTTTAATAGAAATTAAGTTGTGTTACCGCTGACGTGTTGTGTATTAAGTATGTTATAACAAGTAAAAAAACTAAGTAGATCAAGTAATATGTGATCACAATCTGTGCATCTAATCGAAACATTGAGTAATACAAAGGCATATTAATAAATTTGTCACACACACGGCCTTCTGATCCATAGCTAGACAGAGCCTGTACTATGGTAACCAGACTACTGATAAACATACTATAATATTTGTAGATAAACAAAAAAAAAATTACATCATCAGTACACAAGATTATCCTAGATGAGAATCGAAGACACGACCTCTGGCTTACCAGTCAGGACCACCAACCAGGGCTTTAAAAATAAGGAAAACAAGATTAAAAAAATAAAAAAAATAAAATAAAAAAAGGAAAACTAAAAACTGC
The DNA here is from genome assembly GCA_902825455.1 of Arctia plantaginis. NCBI lineage: Eukaryota > Metazoa > Arthropoda > Insecta > Lepidoptera > Erebidae > Arctia > Arctia plantaginis. The sequence continues at coordinate 7,012,254 of CADEBD010000226.1, read as the reverse complement.
CGCAGATAAATAAATTCACAATTAAAGTTCTTTAGTAAGATAAACTACACATCCGTAGGTCAGATGTCCTGTTACTCTGGTAGTGACTGTGATTGATGCCCACGGACCTATAGCGAAGGGCAGCTCTCATGGGATACTGTGACCATACACAGGCTATGAATCTTGAATCACGCGTATTTTCACATGCATGATACGCTTTGCCGCATTTGTAAATGTCTGTGTCTAATCGAGTGAGATTATCTCGTGACATATGCTGGATGGTTTGTGAGACAGATTTTTTGTTTTAAGATTGTATGGTGGATTGTTTGTGCTTGAAACGATATTTGTTCTAAGATTATATTATTATTTGTGAAAATGCGTTTTGGAACTCCGGTTAGTTGGTAAATCGAATCCTGATCTGGGGTTTTCTCTTTTAATATTTTAAAATAGAGAAATATTCGTCTCTTGATGAATAGAATAGAATAATTTATTTCGTTTAAACATGACCGGTATATGTTGATTTAGCTGGGAAGTGTTATCTGGGAAATTATGCCAATTACACGGCCACGGGTATTAGTAGGTGGAGGGTGTCTGTAATGGATGGAGATGATACATTTTATTATTTTGAACGATTTTACCCTTAATTTTGTTAAAATGTGATGTGGCAAAGTAAAGTTGTAACACGTAACGCTCAACTTGCCATAAAGAGTGTCGAGTGTCTTATGTTTTCATAGCTTTTTTCTATACATATTTCTAATCTAATTCTTTATCTTATGGAGAACTATCGTTGAAAATGCTAAATGCTAGTGTTGAAAAAGTGAAATGGTATTTTTCCGTTCTTTTCGCATGTTCCATAGATTTTTTTCTGAAAGAATTCTTTACGAAGAAACAGGTTTCTTTCGAATTTTTCGCTTGATATTTTAAAAAGTTGAAAAAGAAACAAGTTTTATAGAAATATTTTCTGGAACAAATAGGTAAAAAATAATAGATCCATCTAGCTCTCCTCGGCCCCACAATCTCAATTTCACTGTCCGAAGAATCATCAGCTTCACCAGGTGCGAATTTGAAAGTAGATCTTTTGAAAAAATATTAAGTCCCTCTGGAAGAAGGTGTTTCCTATCTTTTGTATGCGTTCGACCAAAAATTTACCAACTTTTGTCAGACGCTGCAGACGATAGTGGAATACTCATCTTATGGTAACACATGAAAGTTGTTTGGAGTGAACTCTTTTCCACTAGTCACGAGGGTGTTAATCGTTTACTGGTTGCCAAATTATTTCATTGGCCAAAAAACCACTTCCAGCTTGGCATTCAGCATCAGTCACATGTGTCTTTTACGTAATGTTAACAAGCTTAGCTATATACTGGGACCCTTGGAAAAAGTCTTTGTCATTTAAGGGTTCGTAATGTGGGCTTATAGAATTGTGGAACATAGCATCGAGCAAATACGCGGTCAAAGGAATGTCTGAATACAAAATAATCTGCGTTCTTTAATATAATTTAAAGTGGAATCTTTCTTATAAACAATTTTAAAACAGTCATTCGGAAACACATTATTTCTCATTTGTTTCTTGATTTTTCGAGATGATGTACTTCCGAAATCAATCTTATATCAGAACCAACTGAACCGGAACTAGCACGTAAATTGCTAAAACTATTTATGCAACTGAGAACTAGTAAGTAAACTGTAAGTACAACAGCGGGGTCCGGGCCCCGCCTAGGCTATTATTTTGGAAAGCATTAAAGCATAGATATCCTAACCTAAGTTACGTATTTGAAAAACAAAGCGTGAAATGTTTCCCGTTTTATTCATATTCTTCGAGTTTTTTTCCGTTTTATTGAAAAAAACATGATATAGGTATATCTGCAAATTTTTTTTAAATTTTGGAATGAAACATTGAAAAAACAATGAAAAGAAACGGGTTTTTTTCCGGCTTTTTTCATCGCAATGGAGAACTAAAGGTCACAATAGTCTAAATTAATCTGATGCCTAGACTTTCGTTTTTTTATTTAAAATATGAAAAAAAAGATCCACGTACGTAAGTCTGCTACGTGGTGTCTGATAAAACTGGAATTATTAAAGAATAAACTTTCACCTCTGTTCGTGTTATGTTCACTTCATAGACTCATATTTTCCATTTATTTTAGTGGAAATTCGGGGGATGAAACCGCACTTTTATCTCTGAAGTAATTTAAAGATTTCTCCTGCAAACGGTGGCAAGATAGTGATTTAGATAAAAAAATATCACAACGGTTCAATTTCTCTCACTTATCTTAAATAAAATCGGACCAAGTTCTGCTATTTTCGGACTACACTCATTTTTGTAAACTTCCGCTGATTATTTAGTTGTCTAAACATTATCTTGTTTTGGCTCTCTTTTTTTAATAATTTAATTGAGTAGAATGTATCCAGGTCAGATTATGTGTGACTACTTTTAAGAGATGAATATTAATTATTTTGAGCGGTAAACACGCTGCCCAGGTCCTCAGCATAATCAATCTATCATACTTGACAATGTGGGGGAATATTCTCTTCTTTTCTCATAAAGAAGAGAATATTCCCCTACCTCATATACGAAACTTTGTGTACAGGTATGTGCAGTTAGGCAAACTGCACATACGCAGTAATGGTTTAAAATTTGAGAAAGTTGTAAAGAAATGTGTTATTTTTCTGTTTTATGTTTTTTTTTTGCATTTGTACTTTTTATAAATTCCAATGTGACTAGTTTTATTTATTTAATTCAAAGAGCATATTATTATTTACTAATTTAATTCTTAATAATTCTTAGAGTCCAATATTTTCAGGTATCTTTAAGTGACCCGGATTTGTTACTCTTGAGTGCAGTAGACATGTTCCTCTACAAAGACAGCTTATTAAGTCATAAATGTTATTATGCTGTTGTACTCTCAGAATTCTGAGATTACAGGAACACATTATGGTGCAGTTGTATTTTATGAACCTTTGTGTAGATTTAAGGTATTTTTTTTCAATTCAATTCAATTCAATTCTTTATTAATAAAATATAAGCATAACAGTGTACACCAAATCGCTTATATCTATGCTAATTTTAACAAAAATAAACTATATACTATTACAATTGTAAATTTCAGACCATCAAAAAGAAACAACATTCAATTTGTAAACGAAAACAACCTTACATCAACTTAGGAACTATAAAATTACTCCTTTAAATTTAGAAATGTATAAATTTTTAATTTCCTCTCTTACCTTTGTAGAACTATATTGAGCTAAGTTGAAGGAGGTTTTGAACCTGTATGCTAAGTTAATTGTGTTATGCATGTACATTGTACATACCTGTTTTCATTTACGTGATCGGTCGTGTATTCAATGGTGTCTGAAGATAAGTGTTATGTGCAGCATACTCTTGTAGCGTAGTAAAAAATCCTATCGCAAAACATACTAAAGATTTTATTCTATGGATAAAGGACACCATTTTTGATCAGGTTGCAATTTTAGGAACATTCAGCAACACAAATTTTATAAGGCTATGAAAAGATAAGAATAGGAGGAAAAGGGAGGTAGAAAAATAGCGTTTGAGTGACTGCACTCAAACCACCTCCCTCTTCATGCACTAGCTATGCAGTGGCATAATCTTCAATGTTATTATAAGACAAGAAGTTAAAAAAAGAAAAAAAGCGGCTTGTGGGGTCTATGGAACAAATGAACAGACGGAACATAGTTCCTCTCGCTTTTAGGTAGACGTTTACTATAGTGTCGGAAAAAAGTCTTGTTACACATTTTTCGGTCTCGCTTTCATTTCAGAGCGTGTAACCCTCGATAAGTTCTTCGTTCCAACAATCATTTCAAAGGACTTGGAATAGATATTACATTTTTTTTAATACAATACGTTCGTGTATTGTGGTGGATAAAAATTTAACATGGCAATCAACGACACTGGTGCTTGTAGCAATGCAAGACAATTTTAAAGAGTATTTTAAAGTTCCTACGTTGATGAAAGGTTGCTTTTGTTACAAATTTTATGTTATTTTTGTAATTTTAATAGTATGTAGTTTATTTTTAGTAAAATTAGTAAAGATATAAGCGATTTGGTGTACGCTGTAATACTTATATTTAATGAATAAAGAATTGAATTGAAAAATATAATAAAAAAGGATCGGTTTGTCATGGGATCGGCTTTATTAACTATTAAAGTAGTAAATGAGCTGCAGTAGCCTAGTGGTTAAGGCGTTGGCCTTGCGATCAAGAGGTCGTGGGTTCAAATCCTGACCAGGATACTACCGACGTAAACCCACTCCTAACACAAGAAATTTACTACTAATCTAGTAATTTCGGTTTCTAATAGACTTCAAAAAAGAAATTGTACTCATTTTATTACTATTACACATACATAGGTATACAATACTACACTTTACCCTATAATACTACCACTTTTATGAAAAAATACTATACTATTAAAGTTATTAAATGTTGTGTACCGTTACAAGGAATAAAAAAAAATATATTACACGATGTTTATGGGTCGGTGATCGGGTATTGGATTGGACCGTTGAACGAGCTGAAATTATATTAATACGTGAAGAGAATTCTTTGTATACCTCTATAAGCAAATTTTGCGAAGTATATTGAGTCCGCCACCACCATTCTTGAATCTAAATACGGGAACTGGAACCTACAACTTCTACCACTACTTCAACCGATTCCAACATACGTACATGTAGAAGTGCAAAATTCTTTTTATTGTGGCCTAAATTTAACTATATACCAATGACGCTGCAAAATGCTTCAGGAGTTTAGTATATATGTTGATCTGTCATAGTATATAGGTTACTAGCTTTTGCCCACCTTCCTCAATAATCGAATTATCTCCATATCAATTTTCATAAAAATCGGTTCAGTGGTTTAAGCGTGAAGAGGTAACAGACAGACAGATAGTATCTGATACTATAATAACCAGACTGCTGATAAACATACTTTTTTTTTTGTTAGAGGGGGCAGGCGACAGACGGGTCACCTGATGGAAAGTGACTATCACCGCCCATGAACGTCTGCAACTCAGGAGTCACAAACGCGCTGCCGGCCTTTTAGGAAGGAGTACGCTCTTTTCTTGAAGGTTTGAAGGTCGTATCGGTCCGGAAATACCGCAGATGATAACCCGTTCCACAAATTGGTTGTGCGGACCAAAAAGTGTTTTGAAAAGTGCACACTAGTGGAGCGCCAACTATCCAGGTAATGAGGATGAAAATTTTGACGTGTGGAACGATGGCGGAAATTTGCGGCTGGTATTAGTCCGAACAATTCCTCGGAGCACTCTCCAAAACTAGATACTACACTACACTCCAAAAAACTTATATATTTAAAGTACATACACAATAAATCTCTATTGTGTATGTACTAAATTACACCCAGACACAGAACAAATGATCGTGCTCATCACACTGTCATTTGTTCAGGATGGGAATCGAAACGCAAATGAATTTTTTGATGTGATACATCTTTCTAAAGTCTGTGCGAGCCATTACGTAAAAAACAGATAGAAATGTGTTTAAAGAAGCCCTGAGCAAGAAATTTGGCCGCCAGATGGTATGTGAGATGTTTTCAGATGTTATTCATATTATGCAACTACTGCAAACCTCGCTCGACTTTTTTTAAAGACAACTCGACAATTCGATTATTAATAAACAATTGATTTTATCTAATTAGTCAGTTAAATGCATAGTACTTGTAACTATAATTTACTACTAGGACTACTATCCACTCAGCAGTAATCCGTGTGATGACGGATTATAAATACGGAATGTCACAACCCCTATTCATCCCGTGGGTGTCGTAAGAGGAGACTAAGGAAGCAAACTACGCAGGACAGCAGCACTGCAGATAGAAGGAATACTTGAAACAAACCCAACCTGTCTGGCTCGCCACTACTTTAGCCTAACAAAGTTTGGCCAGTAGGCCAGAACCTCCTTTCTAAGGAGAGGTCTATGTCCGCAGTGGACTAATAAAGGCTGTTGATGATGTGATCCAGAAAAAAACGTTCTAATAAGCGAGATCTACACTATCCAGATCCAGACAGCTGTTTGTGAAAAGCGGTAGGTAATGCAAACCCTGTGACGACTTACATGAATAACATTGCGCCAAAAACCTTTCCATCAAAAGGTCACATAGCAAATTACCCACATTAATGTCACATCGATTATTATCAACGGCAACAGTCGATCAATCAGCTGACGGAAATTGATTGGCCATTATGGGACTTTATGTGACCGCACTGCGATGCAAAAGCGATCTTAAAACTGGTAAATTAAAATTGAATATGTTGTGTACTTATACTATGGATAAAATATGTTTATTTTTTCAGGTACATATTGATAAAATAAGCAAAGAAAATCATTTCATTACCTGTTACTCTTCTGTTTATCAACCGCCATCCATAGACACCTGCAATTTCGCTGCTGGCCTTTAAACTCCACGTAAGAGGGGGGGGGGGGGGGGGGGGGGGGGGAGGCAGAATAGATTTGACTCTTCGGCAAACTCACTCAATCGTTAATTAAAGATTAAAATTTTTGCCGAGTGGAACGATGGCGGAAAGTTGCGGCCCGGTATTAGTCCGAACAACTACATGAGACGACACTTTGTATGATCAACAAATTGTTGTTCTGAGTATGGGTGTTCCTTGTTTCCGTTTCATATATGTTTGGAAAGTCACCCCTGACACAGGATATTCCTAATGTGGGAGTTATCTTTTTAAAAGATAAAAGATTTTAGAAGATAAAAGATCGAGCCGGGCCATATATGGCGAAGCATGAATTTTCCACTCAATTACACCCACCACACATGACATTAACCACAACCTAGAGAAAATTACTATTAAAATGAATCATCATCATAGTCTGTTTTATAAATTTATACGAATAAATAAAATTGAACTGTCTGTTTTTAATGTAAAAATATTAGGTAATTTTCATGCTCACATGGTTATTTGAACGATACCTATGCCTAAAAACCAGTTAAAATATTTTTTGTCTGTGTCTGTTTGTTCCGGGTAATCTTCTAAACGGCTGGGCCTATTTACTTACTTACTTGCTTACTCTACATAGAGGAGTAGTAGTAGTAAAATATTATCGAAACATAAGAATAACTTTGGCTACTTTTCCTATCAGAAAAACCACTTTAAAATTTAGCCCGGTCCGGGAATCGAACTAAGGCAGCGCTTTTCAGATTACGATCGAACAAAGTCGCGGGCATCAGCTAGTAGATAACTAAAAAAGAACAAGCGGTATAAAGTACCCATCAATTTAAAGATCCAGACAGTCCTCGTCTAAACGCTGGGTTCCTCTTTTTACCCTACAACTACCCTTGTCACGCGGCGCTTAATATTTAACATTGCCAGTCCATTGTAAATCTTACTTATACCCTCGTCTGGATGTGATTACAAGATAAATGTAGTAACTGTCGCGTTTTTATCTAAATCTATATTTTACTGAGAAATTACGTTAATTTTAATGTATTGTTTTTTATTTCAAATACATTGATTTCGACTTGAATTCTATTTTAAAAACTACGCACAATACATATACGTCTATGAAACTAAACAATATTATTTAGTAAAAATAATTTCACACATCTCAGACACGGCAGTCTGATCCCAAACTAGGCAGAGCCTATGCTACAATATGATAACCAGACTACTGATAAACATACTGATATAATTCTAAATACATACATATTAAAGATAAATCACATAATGTTTGTATTGAGTGGGAATCGAACCCACGACCTCCGGCTTAGCAGTCAGAGTCACTAACTACTAGACCAACAGGCCTATCAGAATCAATGTTAAAAAGAATAGTGAGAAAAAGACAAAGCGCAGAAACAAATAGTTTACCTTAAAACTATGTACCAGGAAAAACTTAACACGCATTTACTGATGACGCAGAATAGCTTAGATTGTTTAGATATAAAATAATGTTTTAATTATATCCTTGATGGTTGTACAAACTTTTCCATACAACAAAAAACATATTTTAATATTATCTGACGAGGATATAAAATACTACGGAATAACTAGTAATCCTGCATCCTGCAATTATATACCTTCCAAGCATCGATTGGGGGCCGTAGCCCATCAGGTATGATCATCTCGTCTTTTGTGTTGGAGACTGTTTATTTTTTAATTTATTCTTAAAGCATAAATGAATCGCAGAATGGTAGACTCCATGCCACAGACATTTTCTCCCAGTCTAGAAGTCAATGGGTAAGAAAAATGATAAAATTTAATAAGTTGGTGTGAATAAACGTGATAAATATACATAAACAGACATACATACTTACTCAAAAACACATACATACCTATATACTTGCTAAGATATATTCATACATACATACGAACATATGTAATATGCAATACATTAAATTTGTGATGAATCTAAAACGAGAGTTGTTCAATCTTGCAACACTGGACTCGCACAAACACCAAAATAGAGATTGCAAGTTAAATTATAGTTGTAATGTAAAAGTGTCCGTGTGACGGATTAAGAATACAGAGTGTCAACGCCCCTATTCATCCCGTGGGTGTCGTAAGAGCCGACTGAGGGAGCAAACCACGCAAGACAACAACACTGCAGAGAGAAGGAAAACTTGAAACAAACCCTTTTTTTTTTTTTTTTTTAACGTGTGGAAATCCCCTCGGACCGTCACCCCTCCGGGGTTTGCGGCGGGGTGGTGTGTCGGACTCGGACCGACTAAAACCACACGGTGTGCCACTCTGCGCCTGTAACAGGAGGGATCCGGGAACAGCTGTTGTTAAGACATCCGGACCCCTCCTAGCGCCAGCCCGCTCCTGATGCGGGCTCCGTCTCGATATTTTCCTCTCTTTAGGCGACGTCCGGCACACGCGGACGCCGCCCCCTCGCGGCTGGCCAACTAATGCGGGTGGAGGGGAAACCCACCCCGTCCACCCGCGGCCACACTCAGGGCGGCATGAGGCTGTGGTAGGCGGGCCTCCGCCGCCCGGTTCGCCGGCGGCGGATCGGGTCCGAGTGGAGGTCGTCCTCCCGGGCCCTTTCCGCCGCCTCCTTCCGCGAGATTACTACCTCGCAGAAGGTTGCGACCGCGGTAAAACAACTGTCGCTACCGGCCATGGAGCGTACTACGGCCGGTAGCGAGAGATCCACTCCGATGACTGCAGTGAGGGCCCGGCGCTGCGCCGCCCATGCGGGGCAGACCGCCAGCGTGTGCTGGGCCGAGTCCTCACTGCAGTCGCAGTGGTGGCAGGCGGGACTCAGTTCCCTCCTAGCGACCGTGTGCAGGTACTTTCCGAAGCAAACCGTGCCCGGAAAGTACCTGCGTCAGTCGGAAGGAAAGGGTCCCGTGCTGCCGCCCTGCCCACTCGGCGATGACCGGCTGGAGAGCCTCCACGGCGGCGAAGCCAGCGCGTGGAGTCTCCAGCCGGAACGACCAACGAGCCATCGTGGCTCGGCGAGCGGCTTCGCGCCACTCGCGCACATCCTCGGGCGGAGGGCGAAATCCGCTCTCCGCCCGGTAGTCAGCCACTCGCCGATAAACTTCGGCGAGCACTTCCGCCTCCAAATCCCACGGGGGAGTTCCGGCCAACGCGCACGCCACCTCCGTCGAAACGGTGCGGTAACCGCGTATGGCTCTGACCGCCATTACCCTCTGAGGGCGCCAGAGGCGTACCCTATTCTGGGCGGTCAGAGCCGCCGCCCACACCGGTGCACCGTACAGTGCCATTGACCGGACAACCCCCGTGTACAGCCGTCTTGTCGCGACGCTGGGTCCACCCATATTGGGCAAAAGTCGCCCTAGGGCAGACGCAGCGCCGACCAGCTTTGGAGCAAGCTGTCGGAAGTGCTCGTCGAAGAGCCACCTCCCGTCGAGGATCAGGCCCAGATATTTCATCTGGGCCCGAACCGGTACGAGGACCGAGTTGACCACGATGGAGGCGCCAGGGGGTGGACCACGACGGGGCCCATGAAATAACAGGGCCTCCGTCTTATCTAGGGCCACCCGTAAGCCCAGCGCCTCAATGCGCCCGACCACCAGGGAGACTCCCCCTGTGGCCAGGCGCGCCGCCTCTTGGAAGTTTGCCCCCCGGGCTGTCACAAGGGTATCGTCTGCGTAACAGATTACACCCAGCCCGGGGGGGAAATCGGCGCGAAGGGCCCAGTCGTACCCTATGTTCCACAAGAGGGGTCCAAGAACAGACCCCTGTGGAACACCGCACGACATGGGCCGGACACCTCAAATTACCTTCTCGGTCCTCGTACACGACGGTACGCTCCTCTAAATAGTCTGCCACTAGCCGCCTCAGGTACTTTGGCACCCCATGATAGTGGAGTGCTTCCCTGATGCAGCTGAATGGCAGACTATTGAATGCGTTGGCGATGTCCAGTGACACCGCCAACAGCACGCCGCCACAGCTCACGGCCTCTTCGGTCACGGCCCTCAGGCGCAACACGGCGTCGACTGTCGAACGCCCCGCCCGAAAACCAAACTGGGCGTCCGACAGATCGGGGCCCACCTCGCAGAGGTGCCGGACGATGCGGGCAGAAAGAACCCTCTCAAACAATTTGCCCGCCTCGTCCAGCAGCACGATGGGCCTATAGGCCGCGACCGAATCGGCTGGCCGTCCCGGCTTCCTCAATAGGACCAGCGTCCCGCTTTTCCAGCACGCAGGGAAGCGTCCCGACGCCAAGCTAGCGTCGAACACCTCCCCGAGGCGGTCTGCCATGTGGTTGAGGGCCAGGGCCAGCACTCGGGCCGGTACCCCGTCTGGCCCAGGGGCGGTGTTCTTGGAACGGATCCGTAGAACAGCCGCCCCTACCTCCGAATCCCGGACGGGCGGAACATTGTCCCTCCCCGTGCTCCCCGTCGTCTCCGGCCAGGGAGGCCATCGACGGGGGAGTGTGTTCCGCTCGTTGTGGGAAAGGCCCTCAACCACTTCGCGCAGGAAGCTGGGCTGGAGAGTCTCCGTAAGGGGGGGGCCCGACGCGCGGAGCTTTTGTCGCACCGCGCGGTAAGGGCGACCCCAGGGGTCACGATTAAGACCCTCCAGCATCTCCTGTCTCTTTTCCTCTTTGGCGCGGCTAATGGCCAGCTTCAGAGTTTTCCGCGCCCGCCGGTACTCCTCATGAAGCCGGTCCTCCTCACCGTCTCCACGGTGACGCCGCCGACTGCGTGTGTAGGACCCTCCGGGCACGTGTACAGGCCGCACGGAGGTCCGCCAGCTCCTGGGACCACCAGTAGACCTCCTTCCTTGGAGGCCGACGACCTCGAACGCGGGGCATGGCCGCATCGCATACATGCGTAATCGCATCGCGAAAGCGGCCAGCCCCCACGTCGACCTCCTCGGTCGGAGCCTGAGGAGACAGCCACGAGTGAATTATGGCTGCCTCCTCTAGTAGGTCCCGGTTCAGCCTGGCAACAGCCCACCGCGGGAAAGCGGGATAAACGCCGCGCCACGTGACCCTACTGGAGTCCTGGGTCCGGGAGAGCTCAAATCGGATATACAGGTGATCCGAGAGCGTCTCAACCTCTTCCAGGACACGCCAGTTCCTTACTCGTGCGGCGAGGGCAGGGGTAGCGAACGAGAGGTCCACTATCGACCCCCCCCTGCTGTCGCACGCACGTGTTGGTGGAGCCTCTGTTTAGAAGACAGAGGCCCACCGAGGCCGCCCACTCCTCTACGGCCTCGCCCCTGGCGTCCGTCCTGGGGGAACCCCACGCAATGGACTTTGCGTTGAAGTCCCCCAGCACAAGGACGTGCCCAGACGCTAGTCGCCGTATCGAGGTCTCCAAGCTGATTAGGAAAACCTCGAAGTCGTTCAAACTCCGGTTGGGGGAGAAATAGACACCATATATGGTGATCCCCCCCCACTCGACGGCAACATATCCAGTGCCCTTGTCTCTTAGCGACAAGGGCGGGGAATGAGCCGTCGTGGAACCGACGACTGCCACGGAGCCGTCCCAGTCACCCATCCAGTTTGGACGGGGAGGGACAGAATAGGGCTCCGCGACTACGGCAACACCTATCGACCACTGTGCCATGGTTTGCAGGAAGAGATCCTGCGCCGCGGCACAGTGGTTCAGGTTCGTCTGGACCAGGAGGTTGGAGACTTGATCCATTACTGGATCGTCTCTACAACCTCCTCCATGGGCGACGACGACGACGCACGTACTACGTCGGAGGCAGCCTGGGTCGACTGGCTAGCCCCTGACGTCTGCCGAGAACTGCGGGGAGGCTTGCAGCCTCTCTGCCCCATCTGGTGATTGGCGGGCTTATTGCCCGCCGCACACGCTGGGCAGTGAGGGGCGGCAGAGCATTCTGCCGCCTTATGCCCCGGTTGACCGCAGCGGAAACACAGTCCGCCGCAGTCAAAACAACTGTCGCACTTGACGCGCGTGTGTCCCGTGGCCAGGCATTTAAAACACCTCATCGGTCTCGCCGCCAGGACTGTAATCCTGGCGCTCACGAAACCGATGAGCAGCCTGCCGGCGTCGGCCAATACTTTGGCCGACGCTACGGGACAGCTGACCCACACGGCGCCAAGCCCTCCTGGACCGGGGCGGATGGTGCCGACCCTGACGTTGTCCGCGCTGCACCCCGTCTTCTCCCGGATTACAGCGCGGACATCTTCGGCCGTCACTGAGTCGTCCAGGCCCGAGATGCGCAGTTCCGCGCACTTGGTAGGCCTGGCGACCCTGACACCATCTGTGGCTGCAAATATTCCCCGCAGCTTCTCAGCGAAGGAGTCCGCCGTCTTTGCGCCTTCAGCCCCAGGGAACTCGAGAACTCGAGCTCCCGTCTGGGCGAGGCGCATCCTGACCCCCACCGTCCCAAACTCGTTGGCGAGGCTGTCCCGGGCCTTCTTGAAGACGGCCGCATAGGACAGCCCGCCGTCAGCCGCCTCCGGGGACACGGTCACCACTACCGCCGCGGTTTTGGGCGGCTGCAGCTTCCGCGGCCTCTTTGCAGAGGCCGTTGCCACCGGTGGCGAAGGCAGGGCTTGGGCTGCTCTTTGGGCAGCCTTTTTGGCCCGCCTTCGGGACTTCTTGGAGCTCCTCGCCTCCTGCCAACCCTCGTTGGAGGGGGCAGGTGCGGAGGGGCCCGGCAGGGGTGTCGGAGTGGGGAGCGGAGGGAATGCCACTCCGCTCCTCGGCGCTGTTCTAGGCCCCGTCTTGGCCGGCGCCTGGGGATGCGCCCTGGCCGACGCCTTAGCCGGTGCCTTGGCCGGCGCCTGGGCCGGTGCCTTGGCCCCCCTCCTCGGCTTTTGTGGAGCCGATGGAGTAGGGGCAGATGCCGCCGCCGCGTAAGAAACGCGGCCTCCCACAACGGGGAGCGCGGTCGGAGCGGCGGCCTTAGGCCGCTGTGCCGACGCGAGCGGGGGGCGCATAATCGGCGCAGGAGGCAATCTCGCCTCCAGGCCAGCCAGGCGTCCGTCCAGCATATTCCCAACTGCGATGAGGATTTCTCGCAGTTGGGAGTCAAATGCCCCTGAGTTGGTGGTAGGCAAGCTGGGACGCGGACGGGGCTTCCCGCTCGGGGAGGTTCGCCTGGAAGCGGGCGAACTGAGCACTCAGCTCGTTCACCCGCTCCGTCAGCCTCTCGTTGGCCACCTGCAGGCGAGAGACGTCGCCCGCTAGGCCCTCCACGACCTCCGACAAAGCGGAGGAGGAGTCCTTAAGGGCCCTCACAAACGAGCCCTTCAGGTTCACGGATTTGGTGGCCACCTTTTCGATGACGGCCACCGCCGCTTTCGCCCTCTCCTGCACGGACACGGGAGCCTGGGGGGCATTTCCCCCCACCGGCTCCCGAACCTTGAGCAGGAGATCCGCGATCTCCTCCTCCGCTACAGCCTCGCCGTCCACCCGTACGCTCCTGTACGACTCCGCGTTGGAGAACGCGGAGCCTGACGGGATCGCGACCGAGGCCGGTTTGCGCGCCCTCCCTCGGCGGCTGCTTGCCACCTTTGGTGGCATCATTTCGCCGGACGTGTCGGTTTCCACGTCCCCTGAGCGTCCGCGTTTCCGGCTGTCGCTCCGCTCCGCTTCCATGGCCTCCGCGCCATCCGATGAAGCGGCAGATCCGGAACGCAGCCGATCCGATGCTCTTCGGCTCCCAGTGACCAGAGTCAGACTGACCTCTGGGAGCCCCATCGAGATAGGCGTTCCCGACACCATCTCGCCTTCAGTGGACGACCCATCCGCTCCACTGTTCTGCTTTTCCTTCCTTCGCTGTGCTTCCTTTTCCGTTAGGCTTGCCTTTTTCGTTAGCTTGGTTCCGATCGGTTTGGTTGGTTTTTTAGGTTTTTGAAAATCTTCCATAATAAATCCCACGAGTGGGGGAGAACTAAAGGTCCACCCGGGCAGAGATCCCCCATTACCCGGGCAAGCGTAAGTTTTTAACCCAACCGAGGGGTCCGCAGGTACCTCGGCTTGGAGTGCGCTCGCGACTGAACTTCCCATCAGCCATGCATCCCCTGGCCACGCACCAGAACACGGGATTCGGGGAATTTTTTAGAGAGGTTATCTTCCTCGCGGTCCGGGCGATTAAGCCAAGACCCTCGTCCCCGATCAGAGCCGCGAGACTTAACCACAGCGCTCTTCTCGGGATTACGATATGCCGACGGTTGACAGGGAGACTACGTCCAACTGCCTGCTCGGTGGTAGTGTGAGTACACGCCGAGCCCGTCCTCCTTTCTCCACCGCTATCAGCGGAGAAAACTGTGGCCCCTACAGGGCCCCGCCATCAGGTTTTTTACCGAGGTTTCCTCCTCCATGCTCCGAAGAGCGAAGAGCCAGCAGGGCAACCGGCAGACACGCCCACCATGCTGGACCAGGCCTTGCCCGAGAGCCGATGAACGGCTACCTCTTCTGCTAGAATATTGGCCGCTGGCGATAATCCTCTCCTCCAAGAGGACAAGGAGGAAACAGTACCATCGCCAGCGTTTCCAGGGTGCACCACGAGGAGGTTTTCTAGCCCAGCACCCCAACAAACCCTATACCAACCCGTCTGGCCAGCGTGGTATAGTAGGCCAAAACCTCCTTCCTAAGGAGAGGCCTATGTCCAGCAGTGGACTATTAAAGGTTGTTGTTGATGATGATGTAAAAGAATCTGTTGTTGTTTTCTATTGAAAACACGAGCATATAATAAAAAGTATTAAATTATTTTCTCTCGGCTTGAATATAACCATGAAAATATAATCAACAATCATGAATTATGCTTAACAATTTTGTTGAGGTAAATGAAGTAATGAAATCCAAGTTTTTATGGGGCCCCTTGGCTTAGCGAAATGATGTGAGCTTTCGGCTATGTTTTATGTTACAGTATGCTATTTTGTTTACGTGGATACCTACTTTTGATATTATTTTATAATACCAATGTGGCAAACTTTATAAACTTGTTCTTTATCCTGAAGATGATTGCTAGTAGGCCAGACTGTCCTATACAAAGGCACTGGGTGGCAATAGCAATAGGAAAGCATAGTTCAATGCCTTTCTACTATTAAGTGTCGTCACTAACAATACTAATATAGACGTTAAGTAGGTACATTTTGTTTCTAACCCATTACTAAACAACCTATGGTCTGAAAATAAATATTTATTATTATTATTTATAACCATAGGGTTTCAATACCAGGAAATCTCTTTGCTCTGCACTGGCAACTCGTTAAAATTATACAACATGCTTACCTATAAATGTATTATATTATATGATTGCATATGTATGTGTAAGAAAGGTTTTAAAGTTCGTATATATTATGTAAATATCCCTTAGTTGATAACTGTCCTCAAAGCACTTCCTGTTTCTTCTACATCACCCGAAGTTTAACTAGCAGAGAATGCCTTAGGCTAAGTAAGCTTTTGTTATGACTGCATAACGCTAAAATAAATACTGCTGGCAATACGGGTACTAGTAAATAGCAACTTAGAGATACTATCCCATTAATTCGAAATATAAATATGAAAATTATTGGCGACAGTCTAAAACTATACATCCTGTTGACTTGAAATTTAGAAAAATAATTCTTTTCGTGATGTAGACGCTCACTAAGAACTAATTTGATAAAAGTTTTATCAAAAATAACATCTTATTTTCAGAATTTTAAACTTTTTTATTTTTTTTTAAAGGTTTACTAGCAACCTAAATTACTAGTATTACCGTTAACCCCTCCAGCTAAGCTAAATTGCTTGTCTTAGGAGTGGGTTCACGTCGATAGTGTACTACTCAGGATTCGAACCCACGACCTCTTATGCCTTAACCACTAGGCTACCGCTAACCGCTTTAAAACTTTAAATATTATAATGTGTTTCATAATTATTTTAATGCACCTCTGCGTACCCCTTCAGAGATATAAACGTGAATGTCTGTCAATCATCACAGTAAGTTTATATATTTGTTTATTTGGTAAATTTTCAATCCTTAACTACTCGATATTCTTGTATACACACTGTGGGTAGGCAAGAGAGGGGATTAGAAAAATAGGCATTTAATAACTTCCTTATATCCCGAAAAAAGTACTATTCCCGAAGAATTAACAAAAACATAACTTTATGCGAGCGGAGTCACGGGTAAAAGGCTAGTATAATTGTTTTGTTACCTAGCATAAAATTCCTTTTCAATCAACTACTGTCACGTTCCGCAAATAATCTTAAACCTACTTAAATCAAAAACATAAAATGAATTGAAGTTTGGAGTGTTCCTTGATTTTTTATATTCAATTTATTTTCTATTGAAATAATTTACAAGTCAATGAAAATGTCAAATTTTTTGGGCAAGCATTTATTGGAGTGCAGACAGAGAGATCCAGATCACTGAAATGAAGTGTTATGCACCCATCATTTTCTACTAGAGTTTTCACAATTTAATTTTAAATCCAGGGTTATATAGCGCTGTTAAACAGATTACTGGGGTATTTTTTTAAATTCTTTTTAACATGGTTTTTAACAGTAAATAAAGAAAGGAAGAAATGAAAACTAAAAGAAAAGAGAAACAAAAAAAGTCAAACAACAAAAACAAATATCGTATAGTTCACAAGTATAACCATACCTATGTATAGGCCAAAAATGTTCCATTATTGGTCGATACATTGTTTTAAGTTTTGATTTAATAAGCCATTGCCTTTTTGTAGACAGGTTGGACAATCCCTTCGGATCTTCTGCTCCTCGGGGACTCAGGAGCCAGGAGTATGTGGTGATTCCACTAAAAACCACCCCGACGTGTGACGAAAGCCTCAGGTGTCCTACTCTGGGCGACCCTGGCCAATGGCCTAGAAATCACAATGAAAGATAGACTGTGTACTTCAACACAACAAAGTATTGTGTAGCATATTTATTTTATTATTAAAACACCTACAAAAATAATATAAGTAGACAAAAATGTTAGAAACACTACTACATGCAGAGATGTCATGATTTCATGACTTACATTACAGAAATTAAACGTCTCAGTTTCATTTCTATTTGACCTATTCCTCGGTACGTTTAGTTTTCTTTTTTTTTGTAAATAGCCTTTAATTTAGCTAGATTATTGATGAGCTAGTTCAAAACTTAAGCTAACATAAGCAGTAACAATTAATCATGCTTCCGACATAGACACTTTATATACATAATCATTTTGCTCATAACCACGTCTATAAAACAGTATACGTCAGTTTATCTACCAATATTTGTGACAAAAAACATATTTCTATAATCTCCGTATAAAGTTTATTTTTTGGAAAACAGTTAAATATAAAACAGGATCTGTCATAATACTTAAAAGATTTTCACCATGTTTCCCAACAGAAAGGATAATCCAATGATCCCTGTTTATCTTATATAGTTTGATACATTCTAATACATTTGTTGGGTCTTCTGGTTGAGTAACTCTACTATATTGTATTCTATTTAGTGACCGTTTTCGATAAGATTAACTTCGAAGATTTTTATCATGTTATTTTTATTTTCATCTCCAAATATGTTACTTCGTGTTTAGTAAAAATGAGTTCGTTTCAGTGGCGGAACGTAACAGATAAAAATTTTGTTAGCTAAAATTTCTGGTAGGAATTTTTCAACTGTAGGTGTATATTATTTATATTTAAAATTGTGTAGAATCAGTTGTGTATGATATCTTTAATTTTAGTGTACGAAAGTGAATTCAAGTAAGCGATAAGTAATGATGACGACGAATGATTACGACTTCATGATTTGTTAATCTTGCTTTTATCTTACACTTATGAGCTGACTAAAAATAGTAAGCACGATGTTGTTCATACCTTGTTCAACAAGCAAGTGGGCGTTATTAAAGTTGAATACCTACCTTCTTTAAAGACTTACCACTGCCCGTCATTTCTAGACGGACCAATGATGCAGAAACAATTTCATAACTAGCCACAATAATGTCTATTAACTCAATATTTTATGGTGTATGTATCTGGTTTTATAAAATTACAATATTTTATTAAATTACAGGTATTATAACTGGTGTGGGTAGTTTTTTAATAATACTAATAATAATTATTTATTCCATGGTGTCCAATTTGTTAGTAAGTATATTCTTAGTCTGTACTCTATTCTAGTCACTAGTATTATTACAATACATATAGAAAACAGACCACAAGAAAAATAGACATACATAAAATACATATAAACTACATATATATGGGACGTTCTTTTACAAACCGAACACCTTTCTAAGCGACACATTTTTGATTTGGCTGAAAATTTCTCTACGGGTTACATCATCATCATCATCAACAGCCTCTAAGCCACTGTTGGACACAGGTCTGTCCTTAGAAAGGAGGTTTTGGCCTACGGGTTTTATATCGAAAAAAAACACGTACTTTTTTTCGGTATAAAACGCGTAAAAAAGTTTGAGCCAAATCAAAATGTGTCGGTCAATTTGTCAAAATCTGTACGGTTTGTAAAAGAACGTCCTATATATGAGATATACAACAATCATTGCTGTACCATTCCGTACGCAATTGCGTAGAAAATATGGATGTCACGATTAAATAAACGTGAAATATAAGTGTTAGAATTTATGTAGTTGGGCAATCTCAGGTAATCTTAAAAGCATGCTACATTTTTTATGAGCAGTCAGTCGGTGCCGGCGAAGAAGAAGATAGAGGCAAGAAACTTGTGAAAGTAGGTTAAATACTTTTAAGATGTATGCGAAAATAGTGTTTTCAACATGTTTTTATTAGCTAGATATGTATGTTTCTATGTAACGGCATTTTGAACTTGATTTTCACCCACTTGAAAACGTCGAATTAAATTCAAACTTCGCAAACTTATCAAGGACCAATAACAATACAATAATTTAATACATTTGTCCGAAAATCATGATCAGGAGCTTTCTCCATATCAAAAATACGGCAGTATCTTGTACCA
This sequence comes from Arctia plantaginis, assembly GCA_902825455.1. Taxonomy (NCBI): domain Eukaryota; kingdom Metazoa; phylum Arthropoda; class Insecta; order Lepidoptera; family Erebidae; genus Arctia; species Arctia plantaginis. The sequence goes on along the minus strand of CADEBD010000226.1, from coordinate 6,992,904 downwards.
CGTACTAAGGCGTGTACTGAAACATATGTGAACTACTCACTTGTTACTTTTTAGTCTTAATGAGAAAATAATCATTATTAAAGCAAAAAATTGTTTAAAAACTAATTAGCCGAACTTTTGTATAAGTTCAAAAAGAAAAATCATTTTATCGTAAAAATGCGTGGGATGCTTTTAATATACTATATAATATCAGAACTTTTCTTTTACCAATATATGTCAATAAAACATTTACATCATTTGATATCTAGCACCCCACGCATTTTTTTACTTTGTAGTTCGGCTAGGTACAAAAGCGTGTTCTTTTTATTTTTATAAGTCGTACGTTAATTTAGAAGTTTCATTTTTTCACAGCTTCAAGAGACTTTATACCTGAGTAATATGGTTTTAATTTCAAATCGATACCTCCACGTGTTATCGAGATAAAGGGTCTTGACAGACAGACGGACAACAAATTGATCCTATAAGGTTCAAATTTAGTTTTTTTGCTTTTGATGTACGGAAGCCTGAAAACAAGAAACTAGTAAATTGTTAGTCCATCTGGTCGATAAGGTTCGATATCTCAAAACATGCACTGGTCAAATTGTTCAGAAGTACCCAGACCCGGAAGACTTACATGAAAGGTCTCATCATGGTAAATAAAGTTCGAGCTTCCGACATGCCTGTCAGGCAAAGTATAGCAGCGACTGATGGGTTTTCGCCAACTCTGAAGAGAGAAAAGCCCATGTGAATATGTCTAAATATTTTAGAAACATGAAATTTAATTATTTTACATTAAAAACTTTTGATATCACTCATCTTAATTTCAAACATGTCTGTCTTAAAGCTCAAAATATCAAACAACATAATTAAATACTTAGTCGTCTAAAATTTCATCTTAAAATCTTAGTTTGATTAATTTACATATATTTGCATATTCTCCTTTATTACGTGGTAAGTAAGATTTATTGTTTATAATTTCATTATCAGATTTTAGAAGACAAAGAACAATTTTTGAACCTTATGCAATTCGAGTAATTACGGTAAATACACTTTTTTTTTCACTATCATAATTCTATCATCATCAACAGCTCTACTAGTCCACTTTTGGACATACGCCTCTCCTTAGAAAATAATTTTTGGCCTACTACACCACGCTGGTAAAACCAAAACAGGTTGGTATAGGGTTTGTGTCAAGTTTTCCTTCTCTCTGCAGTGCTGTTGTCCTGCGTAGTTTGCTCCCTTAGTCGTCTCTTACGACACCCACGGGATGAATAGGGATGGTGACACTCTGTGTTCTTAATCCGTCACCTTTCAAAACATCAAAATCTCGTTTCAAATTCAACATCAGTAAGCTGTTTGTTGATGCTTGACCATTAATATCATCCTCATCCGCCGAGCCTTTTCTGAAACTAGGTTGGGGTAAGCTTTTAGTCTACGACACGGCTGAACTTCAATTTGAGGAGCTCCCATCAGACCTCCATAACCCAAGTACTGGGCGATATAGAAGTTCTGTATGTAGACTGTTGTCGGGCTTTTCAGGGCTCCAACAACCTGTGACGATTGCCGCAGACGTCCGTATGGCAACTAGACCGACGGTTTAACGTGCTCTGCCACTGAGGGGTCTCAATGTGTTAAGAATGTTCATCCAACCAAAGACTGACCTTGTAACCTACTCGTTGATTGACTATTATTATACTTTTAATTTTAAAAAGTACTAAGAGTTTAAATAAATTCAGATTTAAATCTGTTAAGTTTATAATCCAACCACTTGTAGATCATCTTGGTTACTAACTAAATCAAGATAAGAGATGGAAGTTTGATTCAATTGCACCGCAGACAGAATCAATTCTCTATTTACTCCCACTTTCTTTGAGAGAAAGATGAAATAAAGACGGACGACTGTATAAAAATTCTCAGAAAATGTAATACGCAGTATTTATTTAAGTCGTTATATGTACAAGTAAACGGTAATTTGAGACGCTAGAAGATGCTCGTGAATGGTGTTCACATTAAATAAATATGTACCGATGTAAGATGTTTTTTCTTTTTATGGAATAAACGAGCAGACGGGTCATCTGATGGCAAGCAACCACCGCCGCCCATGGACACCTACAACTCAAAAGCCACAACTGCGTTGCCGCTCTTGCTCCCTGTTCTAGGGGGCAGGGGCTTGTGGCAGTGAGTTCGATTTCCAAATGGAACGACACTTAGTGTGATTAAAAAATTATTGTTCTGAGTCTGGGTGTTCTTTGTGACCGTTTTATATATATTCCAATATCCAATATCCTGTGTAGCGGGGTACCCCGCGACACAGGATATGTTCCTAATGCGGTAGTTGTCTTTAAAAAACATTTGTAGTCCTAATTCCCATTAAAAAAGTTTTCGTTGCGTTGAGGCTTATACTCTTGCCTTGCATTTATCCGTTCATAAGCATCAATTATTTCTTTCTGTAAATCATTTAGTAATTCATGATCATACTAGTTTAGACTCTCTCATGTTGAATAAACTGAAAGGTGACAAGGATTTAGGACGGCTCCTTGTCAAGACTGTTTTCCGCCACAGCTACGGACCCCCTATTGTTAAACTTACAGTTCATATGAAAGTAAGGGGTTATGATTAGTAACTCTCCTCATCATCTGCGTGACGTCACTTGTCAATTGTCAACCATATTTTGTTGCCATTGAGCTGGTGACTCTTCTCTTTAGCAAAAAAAACAGCGATAAATTAATAAATTTTGTGATGCTGCCAAAAGTCTGTATATACTCATACATACGTGCATCCATTCTCTTTTATCCCATGGCTCAGAAATTATATAGCAACTTAGTTTCATCTCGCTACTCTTGCTGATATTATTTTATATATTTAAGATATACTCACGGTGATTTCTTCTTATGTGTCATACAGGTAATTATCACACAGTGTAACTGCTTGCACCTAAGACGATTACTGTATAAATGGCGCGATACATTCGCACCACCAATTTGCTGGAGTTATACCAATCCTATTCACCAGGATATACTATTATCCAGATACTCCAGAATAACACGATTTGAAGCCTCGTTCTGTAGCTATAATTTACCTTAAAGTGACAAATACTACAAGAGGATTAACGACGTCTATTGTCGAGTAGCGGTTGAGTATTTAGCTGTATGTATATTACTAGAATTAATTAATCATGACCTTCTGTAGGAAAGATACTTAAACAGACGTAGACAAATGCCTGTCCTATCTTTCGTAATAAACCCTCTGCTATCTTTATAAGACTTCAGCTTATTCTCATTTTAAAAATACATTCACAATTTAAAAAAAACTCGAGAAGTTAGCATGAACTCCAATTATTCTTTGAAAAGCTAATTGATAAGAGACCTTTTTAAATTAAGCGCCCAGCGAAATAATTTGGCCGCTATTTTTCGACTTTTTTTCTTCAGGCCATAATTCAAGCAGTAAATCAGAAGTGAGGTAACTAAGAGAAATTCTTAATTACAAAGCTTAAAAAGGTACTTTGGGTACGTAAAATTTAATTTTTGCTAGCGTGATGCTTAGGGTCTCTGTTTCAGTAATGAATGGACGTGTGCGGCTATAAATCTGGAGTATTGTTCATGCACGCAGTAACATTGTTCGTTTGATTATATTCTTAGTACACATAAAACTTATAGGCGCTTGTGTGACGTGCGTTTAAATACTGTTATGTGTAACTATCTATAACTGGCTTGTTCATCTAGTACTTGGTGATCCACCAAGAACGAATCACTGTATGATGAACAGAATTGTTTGTTTTGTGTCTAGGTGTAAATAATCTTTGATTGTGTTGGAATCTTTGATGTGTTTAGAAATATTTAAGATCTCTACGGTCTGGTTACCATAGTGAATCTGCCTAGTTTGGGATCTGATGGTGACCGTTTGTGTGATGGTTTAAATTATTATTATAAATGTACTTTTTTTAATAAATCCAGAGAGCCATGAGCGATAAATCTGGTGAAGTATCATTATGTTGTATATGTAGCCAAATATTCGTTTTGATTTTTGTTAGTACCCAGAAGCTATTCGAGTTTTGCCAGCCAAAATGGTTATATTTTATAAATAGTTATGTAAAACTTAAAGTATGTTTTTGGATTTGTGTTTATTATTTTTTTAGAATTAGGTACAGATAAGTAGAAGCAGTATAGTAGGAAAAACCTCCTTTCTAAGGAAAGGCCTATGTCCAGCTGTAGACTCTCAAAGGTTATTGATGACATAGATGCTGATGACACATAAGTATCGATGAGATAATAAATCTCAGTAAAAGGTTGTGTTTTATATGTATGTGGATATGGTTTATAATTCTTTTACGTTCTAGGGTCGCAACGGAGAAGACACGTCACCTGATGGTAAGTGATTACCGCCGCTCACGGACACCTGCAACTCAAGATATACAAGAGAAATATCCCTTTACCCTAACTCTTCCTTCGGTAACCTCACTCGTTTGGTAAATTGCAACGAAAGATTTGCTCAATACTGGTATTCAGTAAGGCCTTGGAAGGCATGAGGAATAGATCTTCCACGATTCTTTGATTTATGCTATGAAAAATTAGAGTGGCGTTATTCGCAATATGCTTCAAAACAAATCCAATTTTTTTTTAACCATTTTAGGAACGTAATGAATTCATGTAACACGAACAGACATACATTTCAAGTTTGGTAATTGAAGTCTTAAGATATATTTATTGCTAACAATTTCAATTGTTAATGAATCGCCTCGGAAAATTTTCCTTTCTAAGCAGCTCCTCGCACTTAATTCAAAGTTTGCCCTTACGATTTACGAGTCAATTGAAGTAAGTAGGTACTTTTAGTCCTAACAACGTTAATTACTAAGACAAGCGAAATAATTAAAAGAGAAAAAAATAACTCTGGCTAACAATCTCATCATAGCCGGTACCGAATGATAAATGAAAAAAATAAAATGAATTCCTCGTGTGTAATGATCAAATAGTCCGTGTGGTGACGGATTAAGAATACAAATTGTCACCACCCTAATTCATCCCGTGGGTGTCGTAAGAGCCGACTACGGGAGCAAACTAAGCAGGACAACAGCACTGCAAAGAGAAGGAAAACTTGAAACAAACCCTATACCAACCCGTCTGGCCAGCGTGGTATAGTAGGCCAAAACCTCCTTTCTAAGGAGAGGCCTAAGTCTAGCAGTGGACTAGTATAGGCTGTTGATGTGATTGATCAAAGAGTAAAACTGGTAATAATATAGACAAATCATTTCATTATTTCTATGAGATAAGCTTTTTAACTTATTTATTTATTTGCTTCTCAACGGTACTATTGTTACAGGCTAACCCTAATGTCTTCCTCAATTACTAAAACATAAAATAAATGGAGTAACTTTTGTGAACTCATTCGGAGAACAAGAAAAAATTATAATATTTTCTGCCAACTTGTTTAGCGTAACTAGAGTTCTCTTTGGAGATTTGCTCAACAAATTTGTCCTAGCAGATGATATCACCAGTAGACGCGGCTGCCGTCTTTACAACACATAATTGTTGAACATACGTGTTTCCCTCATTTAAATCACCTTGCCATGCAATAAATTAAAAATATACACTGCAAGTGCCATTTCCCTTCTAGTTTCCAGTTTATTGTATCCAACCATGCCTATCACAAACAGGGTCAGGTACATTAACGGATAAAGTAGATATAAAACATACAGTCTAAGATATAGGAACCTAGTAAAGGAGAACGCCTATCTCCCATACATCGTTGGACCCAAATCATGACGAATCGTTACAAGTTTTTTGCATAATCAAGAAATATGACCTTAAATCTATGGTAGGTTGTGTTGTTCTAAGTCTCAGAGAAATAAACCACAAAAATTGAAAACGAGAATATAAATTCACTTTCACATTCATATTTTGGCAGCATATCCTATATTGACAGTTATACTTTGACACTGACGTTTGTTTAAAGACTGACACTTTGTCTTTTTGACGTAAAAGGTATGAATTTGAAAGAAATACAAATAATATTTATTTAGAAACTGTAAATTATAATAATTCCTTATGTTTTTTTTGTATTTTATTGAAACCAAGTAACAATATTTTTCAATTATTTGTTTTTATTTGTAACATATTGAGGGCCCAAAAGTGGGTTATCTCTTTCATTTTTAATACGCTCCAGCATGAAATTGTATTTACAATGTTAATTTCACAATGTTGTTGTTGGATGACAGCATAATAAAAAAGTGTGCATGTGCAATTCACACATGGCAGAAGTGTTTTTTTTTCTCAAAAAAAACCCTATAAAATTTTGCCCGGCCCGGGAATCGAATCCACTAAGGCACCGTTTTTCAAATTCCACCCCAACGAAGTTGCGGGTACCAGCTAGTATTAAATAATAAGATAAAAATATTTACACTGTCAAAGTATTATATAAAATAATGTGTAATGTATTCTATCTCATTCTCTCGCCGACTTAATCCTAAACATTTATGTATTTGTTTCTTTATCGTGACGCATTTTCGCTTCATCGAGTTTCAATTCACATCGATTCTGAATAAGTTTCACTTCAATAAAAACTATTATCAGTAAGAAAAACATAAATTAACTGTTATATCTATAACTTTATAAAACGTTATGTTACCTACAGAGTCGGTTGTGAGAATTTTTTTCCTTGCTAGTTTAAAAACTAATGACCGACTAATTCAACATAGCAGCTTTAATCACTCAGATGAAATCAATGAAAAAATTGCCAAGCACCAGAGGCCGTGGCGACGTGGCGATGGCCATGATGACGATCGAGCACGAGTCAATGTGAGATAAACTTGCAGAAGGCCCTTTGCTCTTAGTAGGGTATCAGTTCGGTCGAACCGGCTCATCAAAATCCCCTCCATCCTAACGTGCAACCTTTCAAAGAAAGGCAACCCATTTGTGCCTCTTGAGTTGATACGAAAAATACTGGAATGAAATATTAATATACTTTAATTTATTAAAAAAAATACGTTTTTTTCACTCTATACGAGCATATCTTTTGCTTCATTATGTCGTCTTAAGTATATTAAAGGAACTTCTGTGTGACGATTTGTATGTGAGATTGTTTTCATAAAGCTTTGTCGTACCCCTTTGAGAAAACGAACGGAGTATTTGATTTCTTGAAATATGTAACACACAAATAAGGAAAACAATTACACGAAGTTTTACACTCAAAGAACCGTCTCAGCAAAAATCAAGCCATCCGCTCTTTGTTTTGTAATCCACGGATTTAGTACGTACATTTATTTAGTATCCCTCGAGAAATAGTCGAGTGGAGTCCCTTCAGCAATTTGCCGGATTAGCTGTATTATGTACGTGAAGACAGATAGACGCCAAATGGCTTTTTTTTCAAATATACACCAATTACATTGCGCTCCGTTGAATCCGAGGAGATTTTGCTGATTTGCTCAAGTGTCGAGTTTTGAATTTGCAGATATATTTTGCTACATGAGGGTTTATGAGATTTTTGTGTACTTTCAAGATTATCTTATATTTCAGTTACTAGTTATTATTAGATTTAGAGCTGTATCTTCTTTAAATAAAACATTGAGTTTTAATCGTGAGCAATAAACGTAATTAACTACTAAAGTACCTACTTAGTATACCTACTGCCTTATAAAGTTGTAGCTTATTTAAAAGCAATAAACTTCACTCGTTGAAGACCAAATCTCTGACGCTTTCTTGTATGAATTGTAGAACCTTAATAGATATTGTTTAAGAATAGATAGAATCCTAGGACTGGTATATTCATGAGACCCACCTTCAGACCCAGCTCATGAAAGATTCATGAGCTGGGACTGAAGGTGTCGCCTCAAAAAACTGAGGCGATATGGTTCTATGGCCTACGTAAGCACCAGGAACCACCCAGCTCATGCCTCCGTGTGGTTGACGCTGAAGTCCAGGTGGACCGGTACATGAAGTACTTAGGCTTCATCCTGGACAGGTGGAGCTTCGAAGAGCATTTCGAGCGATTAGTCCCCCGAGTGCGCGGGGTAGCGGGTGCACTGCCCAATCTCGGGGGACCACGGGAAGAAGTTCAAGAACATAGCGATAGCGATCCATGGTCCTCTATGTCGCACCCTTCTGGTCTAATGACCTGGCGGGTGCCTCCCGCTGCAAAGCTCTACTCAGAAGCCTGCAGCGGTTGATGGCCATACGGGTCGTACGGGGATATCGTACGATCTCGTTTGAGGCGTTCCTGGAGCTCCTCTCGACTGCCGAGGTAGTAGTAAGAGTAGGGTTTGGTGGGTAGACCGGTTCTCCGGGAGTCCCACATACGCCCTGCGTTTCCCCAACGGAGGGTATGGTGAGAAAAGCATTCCCCGCGTGAAAAAAAAAGGACTGGTATATTCATACATGTCACACTTGATAGTATGACTTTTCAGCAATCTGAAATATTAAGTTTAGCTACTAATGATAAGGATTACAATGCTTTTTACATTTAACACGATAACAAGTTTGTTAATATATTTTATGGTATGGAATAAATCACAAAAGTGTCGTTAACATAAAATGATAACATCTATTCAAGTACTACTCAAACAATGTTACGACAAGCTGTAAAAATAACTGTTTTCAAGGTAGACTTTCCTGAAGTGAGAAAATCAGTCTCAGAATTTTAAAACCTACATTTTTATACTTAGTATTCGTAGAGCGAGCGACCCAAGCTGCTTGACCAACTTTGTCAATTTTTATACTTTGTACGTGCCCAGAATGCTTGTAACAAAACTATTTATAAAATACCAATCAGCAAACATTCTTTAAAATACTATTACACAAATTGATGTAAGTAAATTACCTTGAGATCTTTTAATTTAGAATCATCAACAGCCTTAAACAGTCCACTGCTGGACATAGGCTTCTCCTTAGAAAGGAGGTTTTGACCTACTATACCACGCTGGCCAGACGGGTTGGTATAGGGTTTGCGTCAAGTTTTCCTTCTCTTTGCAGTAATGTTGTTCTGCGTAGTTTGCTCCCTTAGTCGGCTCTTACGACACCCACGGGATGATTGTGGGTGGTGACAATGCGTATTCTTAATCCGTCACCACACGGACAATTTTTCTCTGCATGTTTATACGCAGTTTCATTCTTGTAGCTATCACCGAGTTTATAAATTACAACACACTTTCAACCAGGACTTACACCAGATAGTAGGGTCTTAAACGTCCACGAAGGAAGTTGTATTATAGTTATTTTTACTAGCAAACGCTAAAACCTGAGTGCTACAGGCTATAAGACTGATCTAGACTGGAGTGCTGGCTGTGAAAAGCGCAGTAGTTATGGCTTATCCCCGACCTAGTGTGCTCACAGTAGCTTAAACATAAGTGTAGATGGTCTGATTACACATTACATCAGTACATTGGATACAGTCGGCAGTTGTTTAAAGGATATAAGGTAGTTTAGATATCATAAGAATACAGGCAATGGCTGTAGTCAAATAACGGCTTGAATTAGTTTTAGTCGCAGTCATTTAATGTTATTCTACTATCTCGAATTGTAATCGCAGTCTGATCAAAAGAAACAGTATGTTTGGGAAGATTCAACTAATATTAAAATGCCTCTTAGTCTTGCCCTGTCCTAGTCTTGTGGTTTGTAATACTGAATCCTGAGCCAGTGGTCTTGGTCTTGGGTCAATTCACACTTCACAGGGAACATGGGGTTCCCACACGGGGGGGAGGGGGGGGGGGGCTGTCGTCTACTCATCTGTAGATGACCCGAGGTATGTCGGGGTACCAGGGGCTTCCTTTCTAGGGTATACCTGGTTCCCCGGCTATTAGTACCCGAGACGGCGTGCGGTTTTAGTCGGTTCGAGTCCGACATGCCACCGACAGGACAGCCGACAGTGGTGGACAGCAAAAAAAAAAAAAAAGGGTCAATTCACACCCAGGATAAATACTCGTAGTAGTCTGGTGAATACGATAATTTGTTCATTTGGATGTAATGTATCTATAATGTCTATGTATATAGTAATACATATATTGTTTATCAGCAGTTTGGTTTTCATAGTACAGGCTCTGCCTATTTATGGATCGGTCAGGCTCTGTGTGATATGTCACAAGTTAATATTGTTGTTATTATCACATCACATATCAACAGCCTTTAATAGCCCGCTGCTGGACATAGGCCTGTCCTTAGAAAGGAGATTTGGCCTATTATACCATGCTGACCAGACGGGTTGGTATTGGGTTTGTGTTAAGTTTTCCTTGTCTTTGCAGTGCTGTGATCCTGTGTAGTTTGCTGCCTTAGTCGGCTCTTACGACAATAACTTACGATCACGTGATGAATAGTGGTAGTGACACTCTATATTCTTAATGCGTTACCACAAGGCTATTATTTATTGTTTTTATAGTAGGAATGTCACCACCCCTATTCATCCCGTGGGTGTCGTAAGAGCCGACTAAGGGAACAAACTGCACAGGACAACAGCGCTGTGAAAAGAAGGAAAACTTGAAACAAACCCTATACCAACCCGCCTGGCCAGCGTGGTATAGTAGGCCAAAACCTCCTTTCTAAGGAGAGGCCTATGTCCAGCAGTGGACTATTATAGGCTGTTGATGATGATTGATGAAGTAACTTACAAAAGCTTAAATTAAAGTTTTAATTAAATTCTTAAAGCTTCCTTATTTATTAAATATTTATACTTGCTGAGTTACTTTAGAACTCAAATGAAATATGATATAAGTATTTATTTTATTTAATACTAGCTGGTACCCGCGACTTCGTTGGCGTGGAACTTGAAAAGAACTGCATTAGTGGGTTCGATTCCCGGACCGGGCAAAATTTCAAATGGTTTTTCTGAGAGGGTCAATAGCCTAAGTTACTCCTTATATAGATAGCTACCTGGAATTAAAATATTATCAAAATCGGTCCGGCCGTTTAGAAGAATACCCGGCACAAACAGACAGACAAAAAAAAAACTGGTTTTTAGTAATAGGTATCGCGCATATAACCGTGTGAGCATGAGAAAAACCTAATTTTTTGACAATACAAACAGACACTTCAATTTTATTTATTTGTATAGATACGCCAATGAACCCATTAATATTTAACTTAATGAATGTCATATGACGTGTCTGTTTATCGATAAATTGCTAATTTTTATTCATTGTCCTCCAACTGGACCGATTTATGGGCGAGCTCCAATTTAATTCAGTTCAATTAGTAGATACAAATCAAAAAGATCACGTGACGTGTATATCATTCGCAGAGAATTGAATTGTTTTAAATTATTTTACTGCTTATATCATTATCAGCCTATCGCAGTCCACTGCTGGACATAGGCCCCTTCAATTTTTTTTGCTACTGCTTATTTACTATTATTTAAAAGTTTATAAATACATTTGTTAAACGTCAATGGAAGGTAATGTTAATAATAACTTAAAACAGTCATGGGAGATCCATGCTTTGACACATATTGGCTCTGCCCGGAGCCACGGCCTTATACCCTCCTTCTTCCTTGGATTCTGGGGTCTGGCGGTCACAGTTACTCACCATCAGGCGACCCGTCTGCCCAAAAAAAAAAAGGGGGCCCTTTACAACAAATATATAGTTTTCATGTAAAAATAATACTTAATTCATGATTGTAAAATAACATTAATAGAAAACTTTGGTATTTTTATATACCTCTCACAGTTTAGGGTATAAACTCGATATAAAAATATAAGGTTGTATACAAAAATTGCTCCCAGAAGTAAACTTTACAAGTTAGGTTTACATAGCTTGTTTGCCGCACTAAATTTACATTACACTACGCGGCCTAGTACAGCCAATAATAGTATAATCATTTAGGGTGCTTCTACACGTTGCAAGTAGCTGGAACGGCCAAATTGCGTCTTACGTCAGTAGCATGTACGAGTTACTTGCACGTTTAGTTGATGTAATGTGCATGCTGCTCGCATGGGTTACATACTTGACCTGCGTAAAACTGCTGCGTTAAACCGTGTACTGTCAGTGGAACAGTTCTGCATGTCTGTACCTGTGCAAGTAACCGGCGCGAGTGGCCCGCGTGCACCGCGGAGGTTACCTAGGTGGCTGGCTCGCGCTAGTCCCGCATAGTTCTTTTTGCAAAGAAAATAACCTGCGCAAGTGCCTCAACATGTGCAAGCTACTTGCATGGTGTAGATGCACCCTTACTTTTTAATTCGTATATTGATAGCAATTTAATTAAACCAATACAGTTTATATTGCTCTAATGAAATTAATTAAATACGCTTTTGTTGAAAAGTTACATTACAAGTTACAAGTGTTTAAAGCTTTATTTTATATTTATAAAACAAAAATTATTTAATTTGCCAATATTATTTTTTTGTACTTTTGCTACAGTGGTAACCATTTGCTGCAGTGATGCTATAATGGTAACCACAGTCCTGTGCCAGCAGCGCAAGTGTCCCTGCATCTGTCTCCAACTATCGCTTCTTGTTAAGATATATGTGCCAAGAGTTCGTAAATTAATATTTGTATTCAAACATTTAGGAACGGCTGCCAACCTACAAACACTGAAAATGGTTTATTTTGCTCTCGCTCACTCTATGTTGACCTACTGTGTTACTGCATGGGGTGGCTCAGTAAAATCCTTAATGCTGCCTTTGGAACGGTCGCAGCGGGCTGTGCTGAAAGTTATGACACGTAAGCCTATTCGTTTCCCAACCAAGGAACTCTATGACCTATGTAAACTCCCTACAGTCAGACACTCATTCTTGCTGAGCACCATACTGCGCAAGCATGCTGAATTGCCATTTGACGCGGTATCTATTTCCCGGATACGGAGGTCGGATAGGGTGTGCCATATTGAGGTGGCCAGGTTTGAGATCCTTAAGCGTCAATATCATTTTATTAGCCCTGTTATATACAACCGAGTAAATAGAATACTGAATGTCAGTCCAGTTACGCTTAGGATACATACATACTCACACACACACACACACACCCACACACACACATACATACATACATACATACATATATATATATATATATATATATACACACAGACTTACTAACAATTTATGATCTGATTTGGTTTAGTTTTATTTTGTTAATTTATTTTATACGGTTATTAATGGAACTCTGACCAGGCCGGAGGTGGCGTTAATGTCTGCGACACAGTTCTTTTAACTAATGCAGACACTTTCGCATAAAATGTTACTGTTTCCTTTGTTCTAGTTTCCAATAAAGCTTTATTATTATTATTCTCTTTATTTACTTTATATACATATTATTTACATTTTTAAATATACACTTTATAAAAAAAAATACATTTAAAAATATAAAAAATAGTAGACCACCGACATCGGGTACAGGGACCAAGACACCGGTGGTTAGGACTCCAAAGATAGGAACCTCCTCACTATACGAGCCGTGTCAAGGAGGACTGCCTTCTGCATCAGACCCTTGATCCAGCCATCCAACGTGAGCCTCTTAAGGTGTTGGTCGAGGCTCTTGGCTATCAATCCATGAGCAGATACGACTATCGGAACAATGATCACTGAATCAACATTCCACATATCGACAATCTCGTGAGATAAATCCAAATATTTAATTTGTTTTTCTTTTTCAACTTTCACGAGATTCTCGTCATGAGGAACGGCGATATCAACAATCATTGCGCGGCGCTCTAATCGATCTATCAACACAATATCAGGCTTATTGGCAACAATAGTCCTGTCTGTGATAATAGATCGATCCCAATACAACGTGGCCCGACCATTCTCGAGAACTGGGTCGGGCACATACCTATAGTATGGCACCTCTAGATTCACAAGATGGTATTTAAGGGCAAGCTGTTGGTGTACGATCCTGGCTACTTGGTTGTGCCTGTGCAAATATTCTCCGTTAGCAAGACGAGAACAACCAGAAATAATATGCCTGATTGATTCGCCAGGACGGTGGCATGCCCGACAGATGTCAACCGTACCATCTTTCAGGATATATTTCCGATAGTTATTCGTCATGATAACTTCGTCCATAATCGCACAAACAAAACCTTCAGTTTCTCCAAAGAGATCACCATGCCGTAGCCAAGTCGTAGATGCTTTTAAATCTACATCGGACCCGTTTAGGGCCCGATAAAACTGACCATGGAGCTCTTTGCCCTTCCATACTTCCCTGCGATCATTAACACCAAGTACTACAGGTCTGCGCCAATTCTCTTTAGCCAGAGCGAGCGGGGTGAAGCCGGTATCCACTGCAACTACATTGCGATGCACTCCCACGTCGGTATGTAGAAAATATTCTCTGAGATTGCATACCTCGCGATTATGTAGGGTCTTGATATTTAATAGACCGCGACCCCCAAGCTTTCGCGGGATATACAATCTCATAACTGAAAACAAGGAGATTTTATTATTATCATTATTATATCTATCAGAAATACTTGATTATGTCAGCTAAGCCAATTTTATCTCACTTATTATGGTATCAAAAATACCAGTAGCGGTTATTTTGCCATGCCTAAGGCAATCGTCTGATGTTTTCTTAAAATCACTTTGATTGTTAAAAAGTAGAGAAATAAATATTAAGGAACGGGTTAAGAATACGGAGTGTCACTACCCCTATTCATCGCATAGGTGTTGTAAGAGCCGACTGAAGGGGCAAACTAAGCAGGACCACAGCACTGCAAAGAGAAGTAAAACTTGAAAGAAACCATCTCGCCAGAGTGTTGGCTTACTAGGCCAAAACCTCCTTATAAAGAGATGCTCCTTACGTGCAGCAGTTTACTATTAAAGGCTGTTGCTGATTGTTTTCAGTTTTGAAAACACCTGTTCCACGCCTAAAATCTATTTTGTAGAATATTGAATTAGCTAATTTCTTTTTAGTTGGCGTAACTTATTGATAAATAAGTAACTGTAATAAAACTATTTTTTTTAAAGTAATTTATACTTTCATATACATTTGAAGTAGAAAGTAATCATAATACGCAAAGTTTTACCACAATAATTTAGTTTAGGTTTTCCCAAAGGGATGTACGAAGATTTCTCAGTGATTTTATAAATAGCATCAACTTTCTATTTTATTGCTTCATTTATCTTCTGAACTTATTACTTTAGTTCATATAGTAAAAGGTAAACTTAACTTACGGTTGAATACCTAAAACGTTTGATTAAAATTCTGCTCACGTCGAAATCAAAAGGAGTTGTCTCTCAAACACAGTGCCTTTCTTTATAGACTAGTCAGACGGACGATGCGTTAGTAACAAATGACCTCTAGACCTTTAACAGAGGACCGAGGGCCAATTTACATGTTTGTTTTGCGCACAATTGAGGTTCGTGGGGCACTCTATTATTTTAAGTTTAATGAAATATACTGTAATATATTTAATGCAAATTGGATTGGCTAGAGATGCATAAGTATTTTTTTGTATAGGAGGGCAAACGAGTCGAGGTATGGCCAAATGGCAAGTGACCACTTCCGCCCAAGGACACCGGGCTGGAAAATAACTTCGGATCTCCTTCTCCTCGGGAACTCAGGAGCCAGGAATATTTGGTGATTCCACTAAAAACCAACCAGACGGCCGGCCTCTGGGAGGTCTCCGACCATCTTATTTCAAGTCCGCCCCGAATTGACATTATGCCTAATCAGGCCCTATCCCAAGGAAAAACACTTCTCCCCCTCAATCGCGGCGTGGCGGCCCAATTTCATCGTAATGCAATCAGGCCGCCATTCTATCCCCTACCTCAGCAGTCAATCTGCCAAAAGGACACCTACAAGTCAAAAGCGCTTTGCCACCCTCCAGAATTGGGACTTAATACTGGTTTTATGTGAGACCGCGCTTTCACTTCGGTCGAGCCTGCCGATTTTTGCCGAATCATCGTCCTACCACGTTTTTTGTCATATTTTCCTAATAAAGAGCCCTGAAGTAATTGAAATGTAATTTTTTGAATATACAGAATTAAATTACTTAGCTCGCAGATGCACGTTATGAAATCATCACCATCATAAACATCACACCGTTTAATAGTTCACGGCGGGACATAGTCCTCTCCTTAGAAATGTGGTTTGTTATGATATGCATGATATTAATGAAATTCCAAAATAACCTTACGCGGAAACTAGAACAACAATAATAAGTAAATACCGACCCGGATCGTCTGAATGCGCAATAGGCTGGCGACACACTCTCGTTATGTTTATGTAAATTTATTTCCAGTAACAGGTGCCACCGCGTACAAGTGTATAGCCAGACTATCTGCATAAGTTTGTCCCCGGAATCGTATTATGATGTTGAATAGTGATTTAGTTGTTACATTAATTCTACACAAGTTTCGTGTTTCGATGAATATTTAGAGAAACTGTTGTTAGAAGTAGAATTTGAATTATGCAGGATGTCGATTCTGAAATTTGTTTAAACCATCAAGTATATTGCTGATGTCCAATTCATGGAATATTGCGAATACTCGTACTTATTTATAATTTTATACCGAAGCTTCCATAAACACTTTTATGACACTAAAATCTATCCCTGTGGTGACGGATTAGGAATACGGAGTGTCTCCACTCCTATTCAACCCGTGGTAGTAAGTAGCGGTGCGTAGTTGCTCCCTTAGTCGACTCCTACAACCATGATTAGCACTGCAAGGAGAAGGAAAACTTGAAACAAAACCTATAACGATCAGCGTGGTATAGTAGGCCAAAACCTCCTTTCTAAGGAGAGGCCTATGTCCAACAATGGACTGTTAATGGCTGTTGATATAATGATGAAAATGTATCTATGGGCAAAACTTAGCACAACTTGGGTCACACAAGGTGCTAAACGACAACGTGGCAGGCCTAGTTGACGAAGGCTGAATGATATAGGGGATGATCTAGACGGCTTCTGAAAAGACTGGTCCTAACTAGCACATGACAGACAGAGATTAAAGGGAGAGAAGCCTTTGCCCTGTAGTGGGACAACTAAGGCTAATAATAAAATAAAAAGAAGAGCTAAAAGCTAAGAATGTTTTTTTCTCTTTATTTAATAATCTATGTCAGGCAATATATCGGCCATGCCACTCAATAATTTAATTAACTTCAATTAATATCTACACTAGTTGGAAGGCGCCACGGTATTTTCTTGAAGTCTTGAAGGTCAGTATGACTAGAAAACAGATAAAAATGTGTTCCACAGGTTGATTATACGAGGCATAAAGTATTGGAGCGCACACTGGTGGATTGCCAAGTACCTTATGAGTATTATCCCAAGTAAGTCCCGGTTTACACATCGGGTAAGAATATTATGCAACTAACATAAAATAAATAAAATATTTTGATATAATCTTATAGTATATTTTGTGAGATTGACTATCTTCTATATAATATGACTTTATACATGGCGCAGTGATGGGTACGGTTTGGCCAGCTGCCAATACATCTGTGCTGTGGTTCGATCTGGACTCATAAACAGTTCCTTCGTCTTCTATAGCTGGGTTGTTGTAAATGTACGTATTTGTAGCCTTCCCCTAGGACAGGAAAAAAGTAGTGGAAACGAACATCGACAGATAAACAAACACATTCTTATATGGATGCGTATAATATTGATAATCTAATTATCCTCCTTATGATGATGATGGGTCCATGTCCCTTTATGGGGCCCCAGTATGGGCAGGGGCTCTGAGGTTCAGTAACGTCGCACTACTGCGACGACCGCAGCGAGTGCTGGCCATCAGGGTCATAAGGCTCATAAGACTCGTGGAGGTGAAAGGAGATCGTGCGGAACCCCCGCACGATCTCCTTTGAGACGGCGTGAACTCCACCGTGGGACTCGCGTGGGAGGCGCGGGACTTGGGTAGGAGCACAAAGGGAACTTGGCGGTTTACACACAGAACGTCGTCATCTACCTGCCGTAGATGGCCGGAGGTACTTCGGGGCACCAGGTATTTCCTTTCTAGGGTATACCTGGTTCCCTGGCTACAGGTTCACGAGACGGCCTGCGGTTGTTAGTCGGTTCGAGTTCGACATAGCCACCGGCGGGTGGTATCCGAGGAGATTTCCGCACTTAAAAAAAAAGGTTTTCTTTTCTTTATAATAATATGTAAGATAGCTTATTATTAAATAAACACATACACATACGTCGTTCATCTTAATTTAGGGGACATCCCTCGGGTAATACCACCATAACATTTTGACAATAATTTAATCTCGTTTATTTGTTCATAAAAAAGGTAATTTACTACAAAATTCCTTGAAATGTCTATTAGTTATGTGTCTAGAATAGAATAGGTTAAAAGAATATTTTCAAAAAAGGCAAAATTAAAAAAAAGTAATATTATCAACGTACGTGGTAAAGTATGAGTTCAAAATACGAGTAAAGCATGAGTGTACAATAGCTGGCTATTGTACACTTCTGTGCAAATTTCAGAAAAAAACGCCCTTATTAAATAATGATACTAATAGTAAACTACTTAATTAATCTTATAGTTCTTTTAAACTACTTCTAAACTGTACAACTTCTCACAACCGTTAGGACGTTAAAACTTTACGTTCAGCTAACGCAGATGTCTATTTTACTTACTCATAACAATTTCATGGATATTAGCTCCTCTGGAAATTAACTATTCTTTAAAAATTAAAGAACATTAGGGAGTTGTTAGTTCAATAACAGTTAAAGTTTAATGTTTACCTTCAAGGATAAAAATTAGGCTTAAAAAATAACACAAAAAAAGAAGAAGAAAACGATAAATACAGAAAAAATAAGTGAAAAAAAAAACTGTGTAATATATAAAAAAACAGTATCTATACAGTAATTGAATCACTCTTAGTATAATAGCAACTATTTCGAGCAACTAAAATTTAATCCTACTCCTAAAATATAATCGGCCACTTCGGAAAGTGAGAATGAGAAAAATATCCTTTTTAAGGAGAGGCCTATAATAATAATAAAAATTTAATTTATTCCTTAAACAGTGTTTTTGCATAGTACATGGTTTTACAAATATTACTGTGGGTACACATAATACATTTAAATTGGGGCATCTGTGCCTGGACTAGATAAGAAATCTGAATCCCAGACATCAGCGCTTTTCCCTGATTACATCACCTTACTATACCTATACCATTTATTATAACAAAAAATTTACACTAGTTTTAAAAAATAATAAATTAACACTAATATCAGATTACTATACAAATATCACTGCAAATCGAAGCTCAAGAAATAGTATTATTTGTCCTCTCTGTGAGTGGAGTGAAGATGTGAAAGTGTGTCTGTGAGAGGGTGAGTAGAACGGTTACTGTGGCACATTTAGGAGATTTTCAGTTTCATCATACGATAATTTATGTATAAATGCGAATATTTTATTCTGGCACTGTTTTTTATTAAGGTTGTATAATGTTAAAATGTTATTAATTTTGGCATATAGATAAGGGCCAAGAAAACAAAAATATTTCCTTATATAGACATGTTTAAAGAGAGGTCGAACAAGATTTGGAATGGTTTGTCGTCTTTTAGTTTCAGTATAGCTTATGGGATCCAGTAAACAATGCTGTTTCATTAAGGTATGCACTATAAATAACTGTCGGACCGTTAGAACCTCGGAGAACTGATATAGGTGATACGTAGGGTACCGGAATGGTCGGAATGAACTGACCTTGAGTATGGTCCTTTGAGTTATTTCCAATGGTTTTATAGGTGTGGTTACCGGTAGGTGGATTCTCGATAAAAAATCACTTTTTGCACAAACAACAATGTTTATTAATTGTTCTACAGTTCTGTCACACACTATAATAAAACAATAAGCACAAGCGTCAAGCATAAGCAGAATAATTTGAAAGCTTAGGAATTAAAACAGGCAAACGCGATAGGCGAAGCGGAACGCCAGGGGATATGCATCTCCCGTCGATGCCGGTCTCAGACTAAAAAATGCGCCCGCGGCGACGGACCGCGTGCTGCACCGGGCCATGCGAACCCCGTAGCCACTGTACGTAAGCGGCAATAGGTTTCGCATGCGTCAACTATGTTGTGCACTCGGCTCCGCTTGTTGATTTTTATTTATAAAACTATTTTATTATTTTAATGTTATAATATTAATTAACTAAATTATTAAAGTAGCAGAGCGGTGGGCACAGCTAGTTTAAGACATAAATTAGTTACTACACTACCCCCCCGCTGAGACCGGTGCTACGCTACGGTCGATAGTAATCCGGGAACCGTACTGCTCGTCCAGATTTGGTCTTCTTCACGATGTCATCTGACTGTGCCTCGGTGGATGTGGTCGTGTCTTCCCTGGTCATATAAGCTGGTTTCAGTCTATCTAAAGTGACAGTTGATTCGCGACCGTTTATGTTGATCTTAAAGGTCTTCACGCCACGTTTCAGCACCTTATAAGGGCCAGTGTAAGGTGGGTCAAGGGGACGTTGGACAGCGTCTTGCCGTAGGAACACGTACTCTGCTGTTGGTAAGCTGCTTGGAATGTAGAATGGCTTACTTCCATGACGGCTAGCGGGCTCCGGTGACAGTTTCGACATGTGTAGTCGAAGGCGTGTCGCGAAGTCGGTGATGTCGACCAGGGCAGCGGGCGAAGGGTTAAGGAATTCTCCTGGAAGGCGAAGCGGCTCACCATATACGAGCTCTGCAGCTGAAGCTTTGATGTCTTCTTTCCAGGCGCTTCGGATACCCAGTAGAACCAGCGGGAGAACTTCAGTCCAATTGGAGTTGGCGTGACATTTGATTGCTGCCTTCATTTGACGGTGCAGGCGCTCCACCATGCCATTGCAGGCAGGGTGATACGCCGTTGTGGGCCGGTGCTGCGCTCCCAGTACTAGGCTCAGAGAGTGAAACAGTTTTGATTCAAACTGCCTTCCTCTGTCGGTAGTGATGCGATGAGGACACCCGAAGCGAGACACCCAGCCAGCAATGAAGGTACGGGCGCATGTCTCTGCAGCGATGTCGGTTAGTGGATATGCCTCAGGCCATCGAGTATAGCGGTCAACGACCGTGAGGCAGTACCTGAAATCACACGATATTGGTAAAGGACCTACTATGTCCATGTGGACATGGGAAAAACGATGAGTAGGAACAGGAAAGGTAGCGACTGGGGAATAGGTATGTCTAGAGATCTTGCATTTTTGGCATTCTAGGCATTCTCTAGCCCATTGCCTGCAATCCTTCCTCATGCCAGGCCAGACAAACCGTTCTGTCAAAAGCTTTACGGTCGCCCTTGTACCTGGGTGACTTAAACCATGAAGTGACTCAAAAACTTGTCTTCTGAATGGCTTTGTAACAAAGGGTCGACAGTTAGTTGTAGAGATATCACAATATATTCTGTCGTCGGTATCTGTAGTCTTGATATGTTTGAGTTTGAGTGTGCTACCTTCGTGTAGTAACGCTTGCAGCTCAGGATCTGTTGACTGCGAACGTGCGAGTTCCTTATAACTAATGGGTGATGACACTGCTTCTATCCTAGACAAAGCGTCTGCTACAATATTATCTTTTCCGGCCACATACTGTATATCCGTCGTGAACTGAGAGATGTAATCGAGGTATCTGAATTGTCTGGGAGAACATTGGTCGCGGTTCGATGAAAATACGTACGTCAACGGTTTGTGGTCAGTATACACTGTGAAGTGCCTGGCTTCGACCATATGCCTAAAGTGTCTTATAGCATTGTATATGGCCAGGAGCTCTCGGTCGTACGGGCTATACTTCTTTTGAGCTGGTGATAGACGCCTGGAAAAGAACGCTAGTGGTTTCCAATCGTCACCCGACTTCTGTTGGAGAACTGCCCCAATCGAGACGTCAGATGCGTCACAGTGTATAGCTAACTCAGCGTTTGATTCCGGGTGTGTTAGCATGGCAGCTTGAGACAAACTTGACTTACAGGCGTTAAATGCTTCTAGCATCTCTGGCGACATGATGATACTCTGCGAGCCTTTTTTCTTAGGGCCTGTTAGAAAGATGTTCAGAGGCGCCTGTGTATTTGCTGCTTCAGGAACGAATCTTCGATAAAAATTATACATACCAAGGAATCGACGCATTTCTTTCACTGTCTTAGGTATAGAAATGTCTGAATTACCTTGACTTTTTCAGGTAGCGGGCGAACGCCTTTTGAAGACACTTCGTGGCCTAGGAATGTGATTGTCGATTGGCCAAATTCACACTTTGCTGCGTTAATCAACATACCCTATTCTGCCAGCCGCTGGAACAGCTGTCGTAGGTGCTGGATATGCTGAATTTCAGAATCTGAGAACACTAAAATGTCATCTATATACCCGTAACAAAAAGGGAGTTCCCTTAAGACTTCATCTATAAACCGCTGAAATGTTTGCGCTGCATTGCGTAGCCCGAAAGTCATATAAGGGAACTCAAATAAACCAAACGGCGTGGTTATTGCAGTTTTCATTATATCAGCTGGATTGGTGGGAATCTGATTAAAAGCCTTTATCAGATCTATCTTTGAATATACCTTTGTGCCTGCTAGCTGGTAGGCAAAGTCCTGGACGTGTGGGATCGGGTACTTATCTGGTACGGTTCTCGCATTCAAGGCTCTGTAATCACCACAGGGGCGCCATCCAGCATCTTTTTTAGGTGTCAAGTGTAATGGAGATGACCAAGGACTCTCCGATCTGCGAGCTGTTCCATTTTCTAGCATTTCAGCAAACTCTTTCTGGGCGATCTTCAATTTATCTGGCGGCAGGCGACGGGGGCGGCTTGATACTGGAGGGCCAGGCGATGTACGAATATGGTGTACTGTTCCATGCTTTACCTGGCGCTGGGTACCAGCGGGCCTGGTAATGTCTGGGTACTCACGTAACAGCTGGTGGTAACATGAGTTACCAGTCACTGCTTTTACTGAAGCGATCTGCTGTATTGACTTCGTTGCCGGGTGTACGCACGTATGTTCCGGAACTTTCGCCGGTCGCTGCTGCGTCGTTCTTACCCTTACTCATAGTCTTGCGTATTTTTCTTCTTCGGGGTCACCAATATAGGTGTGGTTACCGGTAGGTGGATTCTCGATAAAAAATCACTTTTTGCACAAACAACAATGTTTATTAATTGTTCTACAGTTCTGTCACACACTATAATAAAACAATAAGCACAAGCGTCAAGCATAAGCAGAATAATTTGAAAGCTTAGGAATTAAAACAGGCAAACGCGATAGGCGAAGCGGAACGCCAGGGGATATGCATCTCCCGTCGATGCCGGTCTCAGACTAAAAAATGCGCCCGCGGCGACGGACCGCGTGCTGCACCGGGCCATGCGAACCCCGTAGCCACTGTACGTAAGCGGCAATAGGTTTCGCATGCGTCAACTATGTTGTGCACTCGGCTCCGCTTGTTGATTTTTATTTATAAAACTATTTTATTATTTTAATGTTATAATATTAATTAACTAAATTATTAAAGTAGCAGAGCGGTGGGCACAGCTAGTTTAAGACATAAATTAGTTACTACAGTTTCATGGTTGTTTTGCCTACCCCACCCCAAACAGTAATACAGTACAGTATAAGTGACTGTCCCAGCGGCAAATAAATCTGCCTCATCATTTCTTGCTTAGCCACATGTCTAAGATTTTTGAAAACAAAAGTGAGTTTTCGCAATCTGGACACAATTAAATCGATATGTAGTTTGAAGGACAGGTTATTATCGATGACGACTCTCAAGTACTTCAAGCCTATGTCGAGTAGTCGACTATCCAAGGCTGTTGATAATGATGGTGATTGATCTATCTGTTTTCTTGTTCCCCCGATCTGTCACATATGAAAGTTCTTTTTCCTTTTTCAATGAATTAACACCTTCCCTTATGCTGTGCCTATGATTACTACAATCAAGCAAAATGTACATCTGTACGTTTTCTTTTCAAAAACGAAGATTTTTTTGCAATGTTATAGATACCGACAGATTTATAGTATACACTGAGTATACACTGCAAACAA
Organism: Arctia plantaginis; assembly: GCA_902825455.1. Taxonomy (NCBI): domain Eukaryota; kingdom Metazoa; phylum Arthropoda; class Insecta; order Lepidoptera; family Erebidae; genus Arctia; species Arctia plantaginis. Next base: position 6,969,071 of record CADEBD010000226.1, on the reverse strand, counting down.
ATTATATGTGCGTATGATTGTAGTAATTATTTTTACTAACTTCTCGAAAATAATTATTAGTTTCGTAAGAAATTGCTATCTCATTTTTTTTTTACAAATTTAATTAAATTTTTTACTCAGGCGCCGGTTTATTGGGCATACGGTAGACACCTTTAGGCGGCTTAATATTGGCCAATTTTCATAAAAAAAATCGTATTGAGGTAATAATCTCAAATTAAACCTAGGTAGCCACCTGCTCCAAGCCCTAATTATTAGGGACCTTTATTAAAATGTCTAGTATTTGGATTATTCCAACATCTTTTATTCATCTTTGCATTTAAAAATCCTAACTGTTATTATAGAAATATTTTTGAAAGACATCATTATTTTTTATATTGAAAATGAGTCATTGTGAATCGGTTGTACAAATAAGGGCAAACTAATTAAAATCGCAGAAAGGACGTAACTATTCAGTCATTTATGCAAAATCTATAAACTAACTTTTAACATTCGACAATAATATGTAAATTATACGATAGTTTAATTTACATATTATTGTCGAATGTTTTTGAAATTTGTTAGTTTTAAAATAGTAGTAGGTATATTCTTTCATTACTATTTTCAAATAATATTATTTTATCCTCAACATAAAATATAGTTTTACCATGTGATGGTAAACAAAACAAACAAAACTGAACGGGAAATGGAAATCGAAAATATAAATCACCGCATCACAAATCCATTATGAAACCCAAAATCCGATGTCCGCGTACATAACTATAATATATACACATTCATTTTAATAGCAGTGAGTAAGTGATGGATGGTAACCCACGTTCCGTTAGCTATGGTAAAAATTGATAAAGTTTTATCTGTAATAATAAAAGTAGCATTTAGTTTACAGGTAGAACGTTATTTTTAACCTCAGTATGAAGCTAAAAAATAATAAAGCGTAAAATAAGCGTTGGGTGCCTGTTGTCAATAGTAAAAAGCACCCCACGCTTTTTTTCAAATTTATTAAAAAATATTTTTTTATAAATTAGTGTACTGTCATCGGTCCTCGATATATCTACAAAGTTTGAACGAATTCTGACCGTTTAAAGTCAGTCAAAATCACGCCCAAAGGAGTCGGTTACAAACAGACATACAAACATACAAGTGAAGCTAATATAAAGCGTGTAATAAATACAGTCATTTATTTATTTTATTTTACACCCAGAAAATAGTTACGAATCAGATATTCAGCTCTACCTCTAATTGAAATCCGTGCGAGAGATTATTAGTTAGAGAGATTTGTGTGACAGATGACCAGCCTTCCTTGAATCTAAACAAATCGGTGCTCAAATAATAGTAACATCACACATCTTACACACGGCTCGTCTGATTCCAAACTAGCGACGGAGGTCGCAGAACGACCTCCGTCCTCTATAAGCGCAGCCTTGAGGGTGACAGGTGAGGCCATCTGTCACTCTAGCAGAAGCAGGCCGGGGTGGGTGGGCAGGAAGGGAACATCCGGGTTCCCACACAGGAGGGGTTATCTATAAGTCGTAGATGACCCGAGGTACGTCGGGGCACCAGGGCTTTCCTTACTATGGTATACCTGGTTCCTCGGCTACTGGTACCTGGAGACGGCGTGCGGTTTTTGTTCGGTTCGAGTCCGACATGATCACCCACTGGTGCAAAAAAAAAAGGCCTAGCCTGTACTATGGTAACCAGACTATCGATAAACAAACTTATATATTTCTAAATACATACATATCATAAATAAATTACATCCAGATACATAACAAATCATCGAACTCATCGGACGGGCCTGTTGGTCTAGTGGTTAGCGACCCTGACTGCTAAACCAGGAGGTCGTGGGTTCGATTCCCACCCAGAACAAATTGTGGAATAAGCATGATGATTTGTTCTGTGTCTGGTTGTAATTTATCTATATTATGTATGTGTTTAGAAATATAGGCTATTGCCGGGAAATCCAAAACCTCTACCCTTAGATTATACCCAATCAAAAGTAAAGTTCAGTAAATCAGTTATTGACCCCTAGGTGTAAGCTGCGTGAAGTAGGCCAAGTAAGAAAAGAAGGCCAACTTCGACAAAGGTATCAGCTTTTGAATCTTATTCGGACTACAAAGTTTCAGGAGTTACTTATAATTTTCTCCATTCTGGTTTCCTAGGGTAAATTAATGCTTGAAAGCAAAAGCTTTTAGTCACTAAATTACCAATCATTTACCAGCCATGTTTTAAGCAGTTTGGTTACCATAGGACAGACTTTGCCTAGTTTGGCATCAGACGGCCGTGTGTGAGATGTGTGAGATATATTTTATTTATACATCTTTAATATACACCGCTACAGTATATATTGTATAGACATGGATGGACATCTACATTTTGGTATTACAATAAGCGGTCTTATTGCTCACCGCGATCTCTTACAGACAACCTTTACACGGATACTTTGTAACACTTTAGATAATTAATATATGTAAAAGTAAGCATACTAAATACTCTTTCAATATATAACTACACAATAAATCCACATATAAATCCATATAAATAAAAAATATATACAAAGGTTATGAAGGTAGTAAGTATTAACAAACAATCAATATCCCTGCAACAGCCCTTACAATGTCAAGTAGTATTTTGTGACTTATTTTTGAATAATTGCAACAATTTAGCGTTTCGGATTGCCTCGGGTAAGTTGTATATTATATATTATTATAAGCTATATATGTGCAGTGTAGTCAGTAGACTATGAGCTACCATCGAGATTGGCCAGAGAGCTATCGAAACATTTTTTCACTTAAGATGGCCATTAGAGAGCTAAAGTTACAATGGGTTTATCATAAAGGGATGTAGTCATCATACGACGTCAACAACAGTTGTTGGAGAATAATCAAGAGTACCCTTTGTATGAAATGTGTATGATGTCTCCTCAATGACTGAATCAATAGCTAGGTTAAAGTAGTAAGGCCTTGCTGGATTGGGAAAGAACCGGGGGTAATAGACCGCTTATAGTGTGGACGTCTTTGGGACATGTTTGGCATGTCTAAACATTTTATGTCAGTTTTAAGATTCAAAGTGTATAATAATATTTCTTGTGTAATGTTTTTGATTAAGTTTAAACCAAAACGATACAAAAAATATCATCATCATCAGCCTATTGCCGTCCACTGCTAAACGAAGGCCTCCCCCAAGGAGCTAGAACCATCCTGGTCTTGGGCAATCCGCATCCATCCACGGTCAGTCAATTTCCTTCCATATATTTCCATCCATATATTATTCAGAAAGTTGTTGACACGAAAATATAAATTGTTTTCGCATATATAAACAAGGAAAAAACAAAAAATTATGTTAAAACAAAACAAATACTTTTCAGGTAAATTATATTTCATTCCCCTTTTTACATTTGTGTGCGCTTATGATTTACCTGGTCGTACATTTTTTTATAACGTAAGCGTTCGCTTGCGTCATGGCTCGAATGGTATAGAAAAATTAAATTTACATACCGCGATAAGGGCGAGTACAGATGTATCTTCACATTGTTTGTCGGAGAGAAAATACTCAGAGAATCTATTACATTACTTACTGCCAAATAGAATAAGTTTTTTCTATATTCGTTTCTTGTATGTCAAAATATTTGACGTGAATCCATATGTATTTTTTTTATTAATACATTTACAATAAAACAATTTACAAAAATTTCGTATCAACAGTGGTTTCCGCACTAAACTCGTGGCTTGTATGTGTGTGAGTTTAAAAGCAAAATATGTTTATAATAACATTTAATTGACTAAAACAATAAAATTAATAAATATTCAATAAGGGTAACGTTATAATGGGTCTAATCCCTCCCACTCGCTCACTACTATCACTTCTGTACACCAGGATCCACAGCAGTGACCCATGAACACACCGAGTTATGACACTCGGGAAGGCAGAAAAAGAGTTAACTGTCGTGGAACCCGCAACTAAATTAATTATGTACAATCACATACAATCGAACCATTTAATCCTATGGCGCACCATAGGATTAAATGGTTCGATTGTATGTGAAGTGTGGAGGACAGCGCCATCTAGTATCGACTAAAGTACATCTATTAAGATTGTGGTGAATACGAGTAGTTCTGATCCTTACAGCGCTAGATGGCGCTGCAAGTAACGCGTGACTGATTCTGGAAAATTCTTGTTGATTGGAACGGCCTACCGAATACTAGGAATTTTCTAGTAAAATTCAAAAGGGCAATAAAAGTGGAGCGTGTTGGCCGTTCGACACAGTTTTGTTTTACGACACAGCGAATTAACATCGGAGTGAATTTCAATCGCCACTAACAAGATATATACTGATTCCTAGTAGTGAGTGTTTGTAAATACAGTGCAATAAAGTAATTAACCGACAACTTTTATTTATTATATATCCCGCTCGTGACAAAAAGAAGGAAATGGAAGGAGTTGGAAATAAAAGAAACGTATGTGAACTTTAATTGGCTTTGTTATTTATTTTCGTCTCGACAATAATGCGCTTGAAGATCAAAAAGCTAAAGCTAGAGTACTTACTAATAATAAATAAACGAGGTTCTTGAGTAAAGTGTACTTTATAAAACAAATGCATTTCAGAATTTATTAAATAGAAATAGTGAAGAGTGTTAGGATGAGTGTTTGATCTTATGCACAGCGGCGTTGTTCGGTAAGATACGGGAGATGCAAGCGAAAAACGCTTTGTGTTACTTGCATAATTTAGTACGATAGTGGAGCTTAAGCAAGATACGAAGACAGTACAGTGCTTTGGTTACAAACACATTTGGTTTAAATATTTTATATACGTGAAGTATCTGTTTTAGATATCAGTCTAAACACCTTACATATTTCAGTATAAAAATTTTAAAAGAGAATAATTGTTTTTTTTGAACCAATATTTATAAATTTACATATAGAAAGGTAAAACTCTCTCCTCCACCTCAGCCTCACAAGAAACCCATGTTTAAGCAATTCTTTTGCTGCTTTTCACTGAGTGATTCTGGGGAGGGGAGGGAGACCTGGTGATTCTTGTGGTGCAAGTGTGCAAGTATAAACTTCTGCCATTCATGGCAGATATGAGTAGTCTTTCTGTCCTTTTCTCTGGACACTTTTGGCATCCCAGTGGTAATTTTTAAAAGCTTTGAAAAACTAATGTTCGCTTATGAGATTCGATTCGACGAGGCTCGCATTTACCTTGATTCTCCGTGTATTATGCTGTTCATGCTAGCTATTTTCAGCAAAGCATAAAATATAGACGAAACCATTTAACCGTAACCTGACGTTTGTAGTACCTACAGTTGTCAATCTACGCTCTTTGAGTAAAAGTATAAGTCCCACTACAATGGCACAAAAATTGTTACTATTGGGTCAAATTTACCTTTTTTTACTTCGCTGACATCTAGATCTCGTAGTAGACTTAGATACACTACAAATCTAATAAAACTCAGTCTTATCTCCAGCTATCACAAAAATCAATATTTTTGCGTAACTTATTTTGAAAATACCTGTCATTAAACAATGATCGGGTCATTACGACCCAACGTGAATGACGCCGGGTTAAGAACATTTGAAACCAAAAAGAAAATTAGTAAAGAGAGAGAAATTGGTAAGTAGAGAAAATAACACAGTAAACCTTTATTACCTACAGCTGGATAACTTAGTTGGATCCTTTCAGATCAACCAAAACTAACACCATTGTACAACATACCTTTACAAACGAATTTTCGAGTCCAATTCACATAAGGATAAATCAGAAAATATTCGTGATGCCACGGTTGAGGAGATCCACGGCTTACCGAGGCTCACCAAAGGTATACAATCATTCGGTACTTTTTTGAAACAATATAGTGTTTTAATGCTGTTTATTTTGCTTTGTTTTATTCAAACTTCGATGTTAGTTTCATAAGATGGTTCAATCTCAGAAGATCTAATGACGATTTTTTTTCTTATTAGGGTCTATTTATAAAAAATCTTAATCTATTCTTTATACAAAAAAAATGACAACTGGCATTTTATCTTTTTAGTTTTAGGAGTATAAAAAAGAATACGAGTCAGATATTGCCACCCATAGACACCTGCAGCTCAAAAACCTTAAGCTAGTGGCCTTTGAGGAGGGGTTTAGGCGCCGGTAACCTTATTCACTAGGTAAAAAGTATCTGTACTATATTTGTGCAATAAAGATGTACAAATAAATAAATAAGATTTGCTTCACATCAACAGCATTTAGAAGTCCACTGCCGGGCATAGGCCTCTCCTTAGAAATAAGGTTTTTGGCCGACTATACCACGCTGGCCAAACGGGTTGATACTTTAAAGGGTTGTTATCCCGACTAGGTCGCTCCCTTAACCGGCTCTTACGACACCCACGGGATGAATAGGGGTGGTGACACTCCGTATTTTTAGTCCGTCACTACAGGGTGACGGTAGAATTGGTTAACACTGGTTTATTGAGGATAACTCCATGGTGATAAGCATGGCTCTTGCAAGTACATATAAATGCAGTTCTGTCCAAATATTTTACAACCCTGTGTTTTAAAGCCGACCTAAAAATTTAATATATAAATTAGTAGGCTGTGTGTTTTCATGTAATTATTTAGTGAATTAAAATTACTTTGATCCAGAACTTCTGTCACCTGAAAGCTTTACTTTATTTAACTTCTCTCAATGAATACTCAACAACTGTTGAAATATAAACTTTGAACGCTTTGGAACCTCAAAATTTGTGCCGTCAAAACAGCTAAAATTAATTTTAAATATTCACTTTAAGAACTTTTTAAAAGGTGGTCATCTGAACCTTAGACTCATAAATCATACTTTATTGCCTAATATGTAGTATTGAAAATTAAGTCTGATTTATAAAGCCATACGATTTTTTTTTAAATGATAACAATTGCCTTAGTATTGACATGTGAATACCTAACTTTAGAAAAGTCATGAGTTTTGAGGGAGAGATGGCTTCTACTAGCAACAACAGTCTTCACTTGTACTATTTGCTATTCTACGTACTTCTTTACTCTTTGTATAGCAGAAGTAAAATGTTTAGGACTTGTTTCATTGAAAGGCGAGAAAGATTTTGCGACAAAACTAGTATAACTTGATTTGACACCCCTCTGAAAAGTTCATTTACTTTATTTATTATTTTCTAAATTAATATATTTTATACATTTCAATAAATCATATGTCATACTAAATAATGTGATATTTCTTTTGTTTTAATATTATTATTATTATTTTTTTTACACAACGCCATCTAGTCCCAAACTAAGCAGAGCTTGTACTATGGGTACTAGACAACTGATATATACATATATACTTTTTTTTTTTCTAAATACATACATATTATACATAGAAACACCCAGACCAAATCAAACATTAAATGTTCATGCACACAAATGCTTGACTTGAGCGGGAATCGAACCCGCGACCTTTGGAACAGCAGTCCGTTACACAAACCACTACGCCATTCGTCGACATTACAGGTATACATATATATAATATATGTATACCTGTAATGTCGCTCATGCTCTGCGTGATCGAATCAAGAAAGAGGAGATCCGCAAACGAACTAAGGTCACTAACATTGCCTGGAGAATTGCCAAACTTAGTGGCAGTGGGCGGGGTACATTGCTCGCAGAAAAGACGGCTGATGGAGCCAACAAGTTATGGAATGGCGATCACGTACCGGAAGACGGAGCGTGGGTAAGACCCTTACAAGGTGGTCCGAAGAAAACCTGTTTTGGCACTAATTATAGAAAGTTGAAGAATAACCTAACCATGGATTTTTCAATACTGCATTTCTAATTTCAAAACATTAGCTTTCAACATGGCATGTGGCGTTTTAGCTTCTCTGACTACCTCAGACGGGAGAATGAGGCGTGAATGTATGTATCCATTATTAATAAAAATATAACAGATAATATACGAGTAACATAAGGGTATCATCAATTTATAACAGTTAATTGGGAGGAAAAATAAGGGGCTCAAACTCGCTAAGGGACCTGTTCTCTCTTTGAGACTTATAGGCCGAATAAATTACCATTTTATTACAACTACACGACGGTTTTTGGACAAAAGCAGCTTATTAATAGAAAATTTATACGGTGAATTAACACTTCGCATTGCGGTACACAACAAAACTGCGTAATCAAAAAGTTACCAGAAGGTTAACCTTATGACTAAGAGTTAGAAATAATAAGAATTACATTTAGATAAAAAAAAAATTGAGACATTTCATACACGGCCGTCAGATTTTGAATAAAGGAGTACCTGTGTTGTAACCATATTATGTATATGGTAATTAGGCTTCTGATAAATAATTATACTTAATTCGAAATACCTGCATAATATACGAGTATTACTTTCATACTGATGTTATAAATGTGAAAGTAAGTTTGTTTGTTATGCCTTCACGCCAAAACCACTAAACCGATTAATAAAAAATAAAAAAAATTGTCCTGGGTGGGAATCGAAAACACGGCCACTGGCTTGGCAGTTCACTAACCACTACCCCAAGAGGTTGGTTCATGGGTGATGGGTACATATACATCATAATTAAGAAATTGTATCCAAAAATATCGTATACTCTCTCCCACACACTGGTAGTTTACCTTAGTTGTTCAGACCTCTTGCCACCAGTAGCAAATTTATGTTAAATTCTGACTCCAATTAAAGTTACGTAATAGGATTTCAGGGAAGCTGCTTTTATCTAAAAAGGTCAATAAAGTGTTGATGGGTTCATTTCATTAAATTGATGTTAATATTTCATACTTTTACGTAAATAAATATTTATGACACCGGAAAATAACAGAAAATCACAGTCAAGCTCGAGTGGGCGCCTCGTAAATAATAAAAAAACTTGAAACTTAGTCTCTGACCGCTGAAACACATTAAATCTTAATTTTAATTTACAAACTTCACGAGAATTCAACAAACCAGTACTTTTTGATGCAAATTACTTAAACTTTTGGCGTTTTCATTAAGGAATCGTGGATTAATGTTGTATTAGTATAAGGTTTTTCTTTGATTAGAATTGGGGAAGTTGGGCGAAAGTTTAGGGATTCTCTCGTTTTCCTCGGACGGCTAGTTTTGGACTGGCAGTAATTATTATTTATGTTCTACGGAACAACCAACGGCTAGCTATTAGAATTCTGACCCTTAGCAATCTAGGTAAAATTGATTTTTCCAATGTCCCATGACAGGTCAAGTTGAAAGAAATCCTCGCAGTTGTCAATTTTTTTATTGAAATAACATTAATTATAAAAAAATTAATGTCTCAATACTCAACATAGATTCTTACCGTATTAATCTACCTTATATTTGTTAAGTGACTAGGTTTCCAAAAAATTATAAAATTTTACAAAAATGTTTCTGAGGTGAATGTATGTAGGTGTGCACTAAGAAAGGATTTTTAAAAGTTTCACCCCTAAGGATGCCAAATGGGGGTTGTATATTTTTGTACAAACTCACAGTAAATACTCTTATTAAAAGTAATAAAAAGGTCGTTAGTTTTTCAAAACTACCCTTTAAAACATCGATTCCAAACTCTCAGTATAATTGCTACGATGTCTGATGTCGACCAGTATGCGGACGAAGTTGCGGGGATAAGCTGGTCGTCTCATAAAACAAAACTAGATCTAAACAAAATCAAAATAACAAGAATACATGCGAAATCGCTCCAGCTATAAATTTATTCGCCATAAAGCTGTGCAGTAGCTGAGCTTGCAAACCGCATGCAGCCGTGTGCAGTCTGCCTAACTATGTAATAAAGTTCGTAGCCGCCTACGGCTACGTTGACCGTAGGCGGCGTAGCAGGGCTACACGTTTGTCAACTAAGCAAGTTTTGAATGTGAATTCGTATTGTTTTGTATTTCATAAAATTGTAAAAATATAATTTATTTTATAATAACAGGTGTATGTGAGTAGGGAAAAATTATAGCTGACAGAACGTGAATGTTTAATATGAAACTGGCTACGTTAGTGCATGATTGTTTTTGCCCAAAAATAGCAACACTGTTGTTGCCAATATTGGAAGATACTTCTTAATAAAACAGTTTTGAATTTAATCATATGACGTATGTGATATCTTCGGCATTTGTGTACTGATTTTAATTCCTCTATTTTTACTTTAATTGAATACACTGAAGATGGGTATTCTTCATTCTTTAATTGTATACCTCTCAAGTTAGTAATTTGGAGAATATCATACAAATATTATACCTAAACCATAACAAAATGTAGTAATGTTACAAACTTACTAATTATAAACATGATAAAATTTATCATAATATAAGATCATTGACGTTAATGACTCTTTTTAAAATGGATTTACATAATGTATCCAAACACTGATTCATTTAAACTGAGAGTACCTGGATGACCGAGCTTTGATCGCTATTTTTCATGGTAATATTTTTTTAAAAATGAAACCTAGCTAGATCGATTAATCGCCCCTGAAATCCCCTGCATACTAAATTTCTTGAAAACCGTTATGGCCGTTACCGAGATTCTGATTATACTTATACATATTTATACATATATAAGAAGAATTGCTCGTTTAAGGGTATAATTAGACACTATGGCCTTATTGCACTATAGATAAATAAATATATAAAACATTCCATATGAGAATTCATAACATGTCATATTACATGCTTAAATATCCATTTATTAGGAATACATACAAGTCACATCAGGTACCAAAACATAAACCTTCTCTTATTGTGCGACTTATTGTGTTCTTTGAGACTAAATATAATTATAAAAGCTCCCTTAAGAGTAAACTCTTTGAAACAGAGTACACATTTCTTTTTGTTGGGGAAAGCCCCGCGGGTTGTCACTTCACTGGGATTTACGGTGATGTGTTGTAATCGAATCGACTAAAACAGGGTTAGGATATACCCTACCACAGTAACGGTAAACCGTTATAATTAAGTCTCCAAGATTCCTAGCAAACCTCGGCTACCTCATAAATATTAGGCAACCGTACCATGATATAGAACTATTACAAACAGAAAGTAAAATAAGTAACAATGTTTTTAAATTTTAGTTGAAAGGTCTACTGCTCGGCGCAGATGACACTAGTATCAGTGAGGTCCATTTGCGCAGTGCAGTCGAACCATATATTTGGTTTTTGGGTTAGTACTTGTATATAAAAGTTATATATTAAACTATAAAGAAGCACCAAGAAATATAATGTAGTTTTAAGAATTAAAATTTAAACGTGTTAACAAGCGTATCTCGCGAATAACCGGTGTAGTTTGGAAGTTATATAGTGTACAAATATTAAATTTATTATAAATAAATGATAAGGAAAAAGTGCACATGTAAACCCCCTTTTTTTCTCTGTGAAGAAAACCCCTCGGATACCACTTACCGGTGGCAATGTCGGACTCGAACCGACTAAAACCGCACGCCGTCTCAGGTACCAGTAGTCGGGGAACCAGGTGTACCCTAGAAAGGAAATCACTGGTGCCCCGACGTACCTCGGGCCATCTACGACGGGTAGACGACCCCCTCTGTGTGGGAACCCCCATGTTCCCTCTACACTAAAACACTTTACATAAATAACCACTATACATAATCTTAGTGCCACATAAATAGACTCACACACGCACATACATATATTTGCTTTCCTTTTCATTACCTCAAACATGTTTTGAATATTCATAAAATGTTTTATTGGCAATAAAATTCACATAACTATATATACATATACTTGGCTATATACGATTACACATCCCTGCAGATACCTATGGCTGAATTTTATGGCTGAGCCATATAAAATTTTATTGATACAGAAATTTCAGAAACGCTAAGTTGGCTAGTATATTGTGTGTTTTATATATATTTAAGTGTTAAATTGTGAAAATGGAATATAAAGGTTAATCCCTTGTTTGTTAAATTAAATATATGAGTGATATCATGACCTCATAGAACACCACTGTTTAGATTAGAAGAGTCAGATAACCAAGAGCCAAACCCCACTCCCCCCCTTTATTTCTATGAGGGGTACTTAACATGTGGGTAAGCAGCTATGTCTCTTAAGTTGCAGGTGTCATTGGCAGCCCTTACTATGATGATCCTGCTCTAGTAGTTCTCTACACTTAAAAAAAAACACTAACCTAAACCTGTGATAATACAGATAAGTTTAATAAAACAGCAACCGTTTCATTAAGTATAATAACCAAGCTGAAATCAAAACAAAGATCCTAAGCAAAATCATTTTCAGATAAAACGTTTTCACATCTAATAAAGTGGTAGGGAATCTAATCTCCATTACGAATACAATACAAAAGTATTCAAGCTACAATAGTATGTGTTCTCTAAGTATCTGTCAGAAGTTAGTAAAGACATTAAGATAAAAACAGGGGTCAGGGCTGGATGTGCATAGCGTGGCCCTTATAAAGGGACATATGTGGAAAGTGATAAAGGTTCGTGTATTAAAATACTACTACTGGTTCTCATATTATTGTCGCTTTAAAGATTACTTCGTTTCCTTTGAGCCTTAGTAAAAACAAATCATGATACAGCATAAAATTATTGTTACCACAGTGCATAGGTTCCAGAATTAAAGTCACAATACTAAATACATAATAGAGCGTACTCCTTTCTCAAAAGTTGGCAACGCGCTTGTGACTCCTGAGTTGCAGGCGTTCATGGGTGTCGGTAGTCGTTTTCCATCAGGTGACCTGTCTGCTCGTTTGCCACCTATTCCATAAAAAAATGGCTTATAAATTTTAAGTTTTTAATTTTACTCACCCCTTAAAAAATTCAAGAAGTTAATCAAATATGTTTTTGTTGTTTGTTATATTTATTCATCTATAATTGTTATTTATAAAAACAAATATTGAATCAAATCTATTCAGACTGAAAGCCTGAAAGAAAGGGTTATCCTTAATATATTTGGAAATAATCTCTACTATCCAATAGTAGGGGTTAAAACTTTTCAATATTTGGCTAAAGATAAGCTGAACCGACCTTTGTTAACAATACTCTTTTAGTTTATATTTTATCTATGCTTTAAATATAAAGTTTTTTATTTAATATAGCGATTTGTATATATATCGAACTACCGTCGTTCATAGACTTCTGCAACTTAAAAGACATAAATGAATTGGGACTCTTGATTAAAAGTTTGTAAAGTTCCACAAAGATAGTGTAGGAGTTACACTGTAACAATTAAAAAAATATATTAATAAAGCAATGAATATCCGAAGTATAACATAAATAAACAGAACAGACATGTAAGAAAACACGATAATATACCGTTAATAAATGAACGATGACACTAATTGTACGAGGCGAAAAGGAAAGCCGTATATCACTGTCGATGGCGGTGGAAAATTCGCGTGCGTGGGTAAACACGTGTATTACTAGCTGTCGATGAGAGCTTTACAGCCTTCGTAACTTGTAAATGTAAACAAACCTTTGGAAGGAGAACACTTCACACACAGACCTTTTTAAATTTTCTTTTTTAAATATCTTAATATCGATTTGACGATTTTTTTATTATTCATAACCATTTTAAAAAAGTCGGCCTTCGTTTTTTTTAAGGTATTTAAGGTATATATAAGGGGGCAAACGACCAGACGGGTCACCTGATGGTAAGCAACTAAAGCCGCCCATGGACACCTGCAACTCGAAAGTCACAAGTGCGTTGACGCCCTTGGAGTCCCTCCCGCTCGAGTCAGCGAGAGGGGGATTTGGGCTCCGGTAACCTCACTCACTCAGTGAAAGGAAAATTAAATATAGGAGTGATATCATGACCTCATAGAACACCACTGTTTAGATTAGAAGAGTCAGATAACCAAGAGCCAAACCCCACTCCCCCCCTTTATTTCTATGAGGGGTACTTAACATGTGGGTAAGCAGCTATATCTCTTAAGTTGCAGGTGTCATTGGCAGCCCTTACTATGATGACTCGGCTACTAGTTTGTTCCCTACACTTAAAAAAAACACTTAACTAAACCTGAGATAGTACAGATAAGTTTAATAAAACAGCAACCGTTTCATTAAGTATAATAACCAAGCTGAAATCAAAACAAAGATCCTAAGCAAAATTATTTTCAGATAAAACGTTTTCACATCTGATAAAGTGGTAGGGAATCTAATCTCCATTACGAATACAATACAAAAGTATTCAAGCTACAATAGTATGTGTTCTCTAAGTATCTGTCAGAAGTTAGTAAAGACATTAAGATAAAAACAGGGGTCAGGGCTGGATGTGCATAGCGTGGCCCTTATAAAGGGACATATGTGGAAAGTGATAAAGGTTCGTGTATTAAAATACTACTACTGGTTCTCATATTATTGTCGCTTTAAAGATTATTTCGTTTCCTTTGAGCCTTAGTAAAAACAAATCATGATACAGCATAAAATTATTGTTACCACAGTGCATAGGTTCCAGTCCCCACCGCAAACCCCGGTGGGGTGACGGCCCGAGGAAACACCACATGTAAAAAAAACAAAAGGCTTCGACTACACTATTTATCAACAAGTACCCATTAACTATGTGTAAATATGAATATGGTTTATAGCAAAATAAATAACTTACTTAATAATTAACTTTTAGAAAAGTGTCACCTCTGTACCGGTGGTTATGTCGGACTCGAACCTACCAAAAACCGCACGCCGTCTCGAGTACCAGTTGCCGGGTGTACCAGGTACCCTAGGAAGGAAAACCCTGATACCTCGACGTACCTCGGGCCATCTACGGCGTGTAAATTACCCCCTCCTGTTTGGGAACCCCTATGTCCCCTTTGTGCTCCCGAAAGGGCGCGCGCGCTTCGAAGCGCGACTCGCCACCGTCCCGGCCTGCTTCTACTAGGGCGACAGATGGCCTCATCTACCACCCCCAGGCCTGCGCTTATGGAGGATGGAGGTCATTCTGCGACCTCCGGCGCCTGAATCGTCTGCGGTACCTGGCCCGTTGCCGGGCCTGGCGCTCCGGGAGAGTTCTAAACCTCTCCCGGTCTCGCTCCGCCATCTCTTTTGCAAGCATAACTTGTTCGTAGAAGGAGACGGCGGAGTTCCACAAACTCTCGCTCCGTACCATGGTGGCAATCATGTTACCGAGCGAAAGAATTCCCACTCCGATGGCCGCCACGAGGCGTCGCCTCTGCTCCACCCACGCCGGGCATTCTGCCAGCGTATAGAGAGCTGTATCCACGGTCCGGCCATCGCAGTGATGGCACTCCGGCGTTGGCTCCTTGCGGATCAGACACAGGTGATCTCCAAAGCATCCTTTCCCGGTGATCACCTGCGTCAACCGGTATGAGAGGGTTCCGTGACGCCTCTCGAGCCAATGCACCATAACAGGTCTTACCGCCGCGATAACGGAGTGCCCGAATGCGCCTGCATCTAAAGATAAAATAGTGCTCATATCTTGTATGTATCATAATGAATTTTATTCAACTGGCAACTGTTAAATTCCACCACTCAGAGCAGAATTTGCATTGAAATTTGAATAGGAGCAAACAGAAAATACCCTTCCAAATAAAAATCACTTTTTTCCGAGGTAACACAAAAATAAAATCCTTTTTTGAAGTCGGTTTAAAAAAAAAGACAAAATGTTTTTTCCAACAATGTATGAAAAAAAAAAGTTTTACTTAAACACAAAACTAACATGCAAAAGCATAGATTTTACAGACATATTTTCTTTGCAAATCAACGAATTTTATAAAAATTGTGCTTTAAAAAAAGCTGCAATCATCAATCAATTACGCCAACTTGACTTACCACATGAAGTCAATGTGCTGACGTTCCATTAAATTGGATCGGTTTAAGTGGGTAACCGACTAAAGAGGAAATCCGTGAAGGATTAGCACAGAATATGAATGTCTTATATTCAAAATGGCTTGCGTAAATTCTGTATCGGTTGTGCACTACAGTAATAACCACAATAGTGATTTTTTTACACTTATAAAAGTATGAAAAGACAATTGCATTGAATCCTAAAAACTCTGCCTGTACTTCATAAAGTTTTATGCGTCGTGTGAGATTTGCAGACAAAGTTCTTCCCTTTCTTGTTTTAATTACATATCTTAATAAAAAAAGAAAAAACTGTTTACTGTATGTCTAATGATCTTCGAGTAAAACACAATACATTTCGTGTACTCACATAAGTGTAATGGATACTCGTATGTCATACACACACACACACATACAACCTCACCCTGTTTTCTGAATTTATCATTTATTACTGCTGCCCTTTATTCCTTTTTTGTTTGAGTACCAGCAATTCACCACCGATATTGTCAAATGTTCTTTAATCTTAATTTTTATTGTATTTTAAAAATATATAATTAATTAATAATATAAACCATGTTTTTATTATTAAGCCCGACGCCTTAGTCACTACGCTACCACCGCTTACGCGGTTTTGGAAATTATAAACTGCTTTTGTATTAGAGTCATTTACATTAATTTTTAATTGTTTAAGCACATAAAGACATGAAATCATAGGCAAATCGATCAGTGTTAGTAGTGTAGTAATTGTATCAATATTTATATTTTTTATAATGTCTTTTGTTACCTTCTTTGTTACGCTTACTCAAAGATCTTCGTTAAATTTAAATTTAAGTCAAGGGTACAAAAAAGACTGATACGGCTTCCTTCATCTCGAAATAAAGAACGTGCTATTTCTGATGAATCCTCGAAATTCGAGACAAAGAAGTGAGGAATCCTGTACTCAAAAAACTACTATTGTTAAAAATGTATTGCTTAGGCTTTATTTTGTAATATTGCAATTATTTTAAGGGTAATTTTATTTGTAAAATAATTTACACTGCTAGAAACACAGATAAGAAACACTTTGTTCTGATTTTTTTTGATGCATACAAAAATTAGATCATCAATTTAAGATAATTAGAAAATTTAATTACCTACTTTAAGGTAAAAATAAACATTGTCTTTTAAATTTTTCAAGTTAATTAACTAAAGTGACAGCATGACATCAGTCTTCACCTTAATTTAACATTTTATTCTCAAAGATTATTATTTAGATGAATTTAATTTCGTCCAAACGACCTCCTCGTTTATGGGCTTAAATCATTTCTTATGTACTTGAAGCCCATAAAGTTTATAGCAACATGGTGCAGCCTTAGCAAACGTACAACGAATGGTGGGTAATTTGTAAATCACCAGCAAACTTATCAAATAATGACAGTATAAGCGTAGAGCAGTTTTACCACTGCCCTAACTGTAATACTAATTAAGAATTTACTTTTATCTGCTAAATATATTGTAATAAATGCCAACAGAAGTTTTGGTTATGACTACATAAAATTGCCTAATATACCACAATTAGAATTCGGTTTATTCCAGAATTAAATAAACAAACCATTATAACAATCCTAATATCCAGAAACGTATAGTTAATCCCTCCAGTCAATTATCGATGGTTGGAAAGGACCCGGAGGGATAAAGAGGAAAACAGAACGCAGGTTAAGAAATTCCTCTTCAAAATGTGTAATTTCTCTTGAGTTATTTTATGTTTAGTGTTAGATGTTCTTATATTAATGATTAATCTGTTTTGTTCTTATTAACTTTGATTCTAAGGTCTGTGTTCATTTATGATTATATTATTAAAAGTTCAACATTTTTACGGTGAGTGGTTTTAATAGTAAAATAAATTGATTTATGACGTCATAACTGTGGCAAAAGTAAAAATTGTAATATTTGTAGATATAAAAAAGTATATTATTTTGTTTACAGGTTTTTACGGGCTCGCAGTTTTAATTGAATATTATGAAATTTTGTTAAAACTTTCACAGGCTTTGCTGTATGCATTGCTATAGGGGGATACATTACTTTCAAAAAATCCTAAACCAATAGCTAGCCTCTATATTATTATTATTATATTATATTAATGCTACAAATCAATGAAAAATAAGGGAGGAAAATCTAGTATCTGGTATGAAAATAAAAATGAAATTAAGAATAAAAAATTAAGTAAAATTAAGTTAGAATTAAAAGAAAGTCTCTTAAAAGGAATAAATCTTCGCAGTCTTCGCAACATTTCTCAATGATGCTCGGCTCCTATTGGAAGTAGCATGATGTTATATAGCCTTTCTCAATTAATGGGCTATCCAACACTATAAATATTTCAATTTGAACCGGTAATTCCTGAGATTAGCGCGTTCAACCAAACAAACAAACTCTTGGGCTTTATATTATTGGTATAGATTCACCAATGGTTCGATTCTAAATTATTATATTTCATAATTTTGACACTTTCATGCTACCATGCTACTAACTAAAATTGGTCGTTAAAGGTTATTAGTTCATTTCTGAGTGTTGCTGAGGAAATGATACTAAGATGTTATGAATATATAACGGGAAAAGGCACCCACGCGTCATCTAATGGAAGTACAGTAATAAAGACCGCTCTGCGACATAAGGGAAGAAGCGCAAGGGGTCTGAATTATATCCTAATAACTCCCTCGTTGGGTAAGAAATAGTTTCGAGCGAAATTGAAACTGTGGAGGAGTTGAAAGTAAGTTATTTAATATCTTTACTTTAACTAGCTTTGTTGTTAGCTATAAACCGTGTCATTGAAATTAAAACCTTATCAATAGCGCTGCATAATTTACTAATTATGCAGTGCTATAGATATATTTCATACCTTACTAGTTTCTACGAGTAAGGTATGAATATAATATACAAAAAAAAATATTCCAAACTTCGCGTATCTTCATTCGCGACTTAAAATTTATACAGAGAACACAAAATAAATACATTTAATTTGTGCTTTTTGTAAGTAAACTAAGTGTTTATCTTCTCATCATCATTTTATCCTTGTCTTAATTCCATCTAAGGCCCTTTATAAAGAGGTAATGAAACAAATGTGGCACATAACTTTTTTTTTGTAAATGGCAAGCCGTGCCCATATCGACAATTAGGTCGAAGGTATTCTGAAGTGTAGGCGTAGTGGTTTAAGCGGTCGCCGAGCCGCTTCCTACTGCGCCGAGTGTTGTGGGTTCAATCCCCACGTGGGACGACACTTTGTGTGATCCACAAGTTGTTGTTCTGAGTCTGGGTGTTCTTTGTGTCCGTTTCATATATGTTTGTAAAGTCCCCCGCGATATAGGATTTATTCCTAATGCGGGAGTTGTCATTTTAAATAAAGAAAGAAAAAGAAAGAAGAAGCGTGTGTTTGTAACTTAGCCACAATATATTATTATGTATTCATCCTAGAATTGTAATGTATTTATATTTATCATTATTCGTAAACGTGTTGCAACATAATCATTTGAATCGTCATAAACCAAATAGCATTTCTCGTGTTTCCTTCACAATGCGCCATTACAAATCTCCGTCACTCAGCCCTACTCTCTTATGTTATGTAATACATTCTTGGTAAATGGCACCCGAAAGTCGCTCAACTTAAGGACTCCAGCAATTAGGCTAATTGTCTTTATTATAGCGTTCAACGCTTTTATCAAAATGTGACATATTAACGGTAATGGGCGCAGTGATGGTGGTGAAATTGTGTCAACATTTACCATAGAACACTTTTTGCTTTTTAATAATGAAAATATTGCATTAAGCAACGATGACATTGTTAATGCTTAATTTAAAATGTATAGATAAGAGCAATCTTTGTATTATCTTCTTTGATTGAAATTTAAAATATTGAAATGTAGACAAAGAAATAATAAAAAGAGAAACAAAGTAAGGCGCAATGAATAAAAACTTAATATTTTCAGAATGAGTTAAAGTGCTTAAACTTTCCGGCAACAGCAAGTTCGATTTATAGGTATGTGATTCCTCCCAAATCCAACTCAAACTCAAATATCTTTATTTCATAAAAAAAAGAAAAATTGAAATCGTCTCTTGTGTAGACTTTAAAATCATAGATCAACACACACAATAGCAACAATCTCTGTTTTCTCAAATATTTAGCAAACTAAATAAATACGTATCGAAAATGCCTGTGCCGATCTACAACACAACAACTACTACAACCGCCCATTTCCAAGGGGTCCTCATGAGAAGAAAGGGCAAACAAACTCACGGCCACTCTTTTTCAATCAACAGATAACAATGGCATCATTAAATATACACAACATTGTTTTGATGTACTGAAAGGTGGACTAAAAGATAAAAAGGCAATAAAGAGAAAACAATATATAGAAAAAAGATGGAATAAAAAAGAAAGTAAAGTAAAACATAAAAAATGGAAAATTAAATAAAAGAAACACTAGCCCACATTACATTTCCACTACGACATAGCCTGTGCTAAATTAATCCCAACCATTCTTGTCTTCTATGTAATCCACAATTGAGTAATATTAAATTTGTTTATACTAAAATCTTTTATACTATTTGGGTTTGGTTGTTATGAACATATATTACATTTTTATAAATATACTAGCTGAGACCCGCGGTGTTACCCGCGTTTATTGTTATAACCGCGGGCAACGCCGCGCGTCGAAGCTAGTCAAAAAAAAGTAGCCTAAGTTACTCCTTATGTCATCAGCTATCTGCCAGTGGAAGTCCCGTTGAAATCGGCCCAGCCGTTCCAGAGATTACCCGCAACAAACAGACAGACAGACAGACAAAAATTGAAAAAATGTTAATTTGGCATATGTACCGTGTAAACATACATATGCATTTAGTATAAAGCGGTTATTTTAATGTTACAAACAGACACTCCAATTTTATTTATTTGTATAGATATATATATATATATTGACTTGCCACTATCATTATGTTTATTTCTTTAAATTTGATATACAGTTCATCATAATCATCATCTTTTACTGTCCACTTCTGGACATAGGCCACCCTATAAAAAGGAGGCCTACTATATAACGCCATACAGTCAGCAATATTCCTTGTTTCTATTGCATTCGCTTTTTACCTACCTATTCTTTCAATATACCTTTTTCCCAGTATTAGTTTCTATTTCTTGACCTTATCCAAAGAATTGGGGCGCTAATTATTTATAGCCCAAATATCTCTGACCGGCTCGAACTCTTGGCGTTATGTAGAGTCGTATATATATCGTATATATCATTCGTACAAATACCGGCCGCTACTTTCCGGCATCGTTCCACATGACAATTTTTTTATCCCAACCACTTGGATACGATGTCCCATAACTTAAATGGGACTAAAATTAAATTCTGCATTTAAGCATTTGTCTTTTTGACTCAAAGCATTTAATGTAATCTGTTTACCCCATCGACAATATAGACATAAGAAAAGTATTGACGATAATCATAAGGTTCTATAATACCAATCGATTATTACAAAAATCATCAAAAAAGCGGACTATTACATAAAAAAATAAAAGCGAAACAGAAACGAGTTTACATTTTTCTACCAGAAAATTGTAGCCATTTCTAACGTTGTTATTTTCGAGGCGTTTGTTAATGTTTTCGCTAGTCTGATATATTGATAGTCCATGTCATTGAACTTTCTTGTTTTGATAGTGGATGTTATTGAACTTTGTGATGGTGGAATTTTCATCACGTTTCTGAACGCTTTTTCTACAAATGTTTTTACCTATGTTACGATGGGGCTCTTTAAAATCACAGTCCTTAGTTTCACAAAGTATAGAACAGTATATATATTTTGTCACGAGTTTTAACTCTGAAAAAGAGAAATCTGCGAAAAATCTTTATATATTAATATTTTATCCATCAAACTTAATTTACGATGAGGATTACCTCATTAATTTTAGTTTTGACAAAATATTGCCAACGTCTTGCCTTATATAAAAGTTATGTGTCATCATGTATAAGGTAATATACACAACGACTTGGGATCCTTCCCCTTTTTTCGGTATAAAAATCATTTCTTTTCCTTATAGAATATTTAAAAATCTAGTTAACTTGCTATAAAATTGATCCACTTAAAATTATTTTGCTTTACCCTATTTCTATGGTAAGCAACTGCGTCAGCTAACGGTAACATTAAAATTATGCAATTACTCGTGGTGGCGAGAGACGCACTTAAACTTTATGATCCCGTAGTGAAATAGGGCGCTTCGTCAAGCTGGGGCATTTCAAAAAATGTTTTCACTGAAGTCTAAGTGAATTTTTAAGCAGACATATCTACTCGTATATTGAAGCAGCTATACTTTTTTGTATCACATAATATATGGTGAACCTGAGCTGGTTAGAATCTCTTAAGAAATAACAGCGATTGAACTTACGATCAATAAAAAACAATAAAAAAATATTACTATCCAACTATTTAGATCGTTATTAATGCTACTGTCATTTCAGTCCGTTTCTTTTTGTGCTTCAATCCCAGGCGAAACAATCGAATACCAGGGATTTCCTTTCTAGGGTACACCTGGTTTCCCGGCTACTGATACCCACGGTTTTAATCCGCGCAATTTCTTTGCGTAATTCAGGATTAGTACTCCGTGTCCGATGTGTGTACGTTAGTTTTGAAGTATTTTTTTCATTGTATGTGATTCGAACAAGGTAAACTGCCCTTTGGCCACCCCCCCCCCAGCTTTAGGGGGAGGAGGGGTTTGGGAGATACTTACTCGGTGTAAAGTAGTGAAAGAATTGCTTAACAGTGATTTTTGGAGAGGCCGTTGTAGCTCTCGAACCCTTTTGTACCGAAGAAGGACTTTCCAACGGTGAGAAATAGTATCCTAAAGGCGTAGACTGTCTTGTGTTCTATTTTTCCTTTACCTAACTCTGCTTTTATCAAATCTTTAACATTCATGATATTACGAGTATCTTTAACCATACCAGAAATGTTCAATCCCCAATAATCTTCTCTCTATTTAGTTTTTTCATATTTCTAGTATAAGACATTCGTCTTACGCTGTCCAATTCCTAAAAGATGTTTTAATGATATCCACTAACCGATCCACTTTTATCGTTAATTCAGAATAATCGACAAGTGTCTCCAAAGTTGGTCGACACAGCGCGTGCCCTTGGGCGTCTTTTGCCCAAGTTTGATGGATCCAGCGTCTCTAAAAGGCGGCTGTATACGGGGGTCGTCTGGTCCATGGCAGTATACAGTGCACCGGTGTGGGCGGGGGCTCTGACCGCTCAGGATAGAAATTTTCCTAGAAATACATTTAGTGTAAAATAATGCATAGGCCATTTCATCTCTGAGAAATTTACTGTCAAAATTGATAGTAATGCAAACCATGGGTTTTTATAAACGTAGTAATATTGTAATAAAAATTTTCGACGCTTAATAAATAATTACCGAACAAACATTTTATAAGAGATAATTCTGAGTGTACCGTAATTAGTTTATTAACAGAATATTGAACAGGTACTATCAACAAGAAAACTGTTGACTAAGTTACACCGTTCGTTCGCAACAGTCCTACTCAGAAAATCTTAATTTAGGCGATGCTTTAAATTCAAACTGCAATTGATTTAATTTTGCAATTCTTGGTCAGGTGGGCAAGGATTTTAAAGCTACGAATATTATTTTACTTCGTTCTAGTAACGTTTATTTATTAGGGATATTTACTTACCATCTGTAATTCATTTTAACATATTTTAACAATAAATTCGTAGAAGACCAATAAAAGAAAAAATCTTCAATACAGAAACAATATAAAAATATTTTTTTACCACTTAAACGATGATTACGTAACGAAAGACTGTGGAGCTTACGAGTAAGAAAAGCATTTATAAAAATATTACGCATCTGAACAGCTATGGTGGAAAGGATACCCTATACTTAAATCGTTAACCGGTAAGGTGAATTAGCTACGCAGTCATATCTGAGGCGTCTTCAACACTGGTTTGGTTTTCTCTCAATAAGGTTTCCAAGAGACGTGAAAACCACTTTCAATATTGCATATAACAATACCCCTGTCGATAACAGCAGTGATGGAGGTGAAAGCAAATTTCCTAATTGAAATTTGATAGTTTACCCTAAAAAGATTGAGAAATAACACGAGTAACAGGGAAATTAATAGAAACATAGTCCTACATATAAAAAATAACTAAAACTGACAAAACTAAACTTATAACAATTAATACGTAACCGAGGCTGTGTATTTTTTGTGAAGGAATTGGATGTAGACTAACCCAATTAAAGAAAATTGTCTCGCCAAGAAAATGAATCATTTCTTTATTCTTGGCTCTAAGTTATTAGATATTCAATTCTCATTCCAAGTTTTTACATTAGAATTTCAGATCGAAGAGATTTCTGTTTATTTTATGCTCAATTCGGAATTGTAATCGAGAATTGGTATAAAGTTGTTCGTCAATACTTTATCATTCAAGATAATTATTGGGAATATTTAAAATGTTTAAAGATATCTTCAGGCAGTGGAGTCAATTTACATTTTAGAAAGCGTGTGAAATTAAAATATTACATTTTAGATAGCCCTAAATTTGTAATTGCAATGGCTGTCATTGTAAAGCTGTCTATAATTTCTTCGGGTATGTTAATTTTCGTATTTAAATTAGATTGGCCAAAAGTCTTAAAGCAAGCGTATAAACGTAATGTCTAAGATTTTTAATAGGTTCATGTGTTTTAGGTACATTTTTTTTAAAGAAGACAACTCTCGCACTAGGAATGTGTTACTGTGTCGCGGGGGAATTCACAAACATACATGAAACGGATAAGAAGAACACCTAGACTCAGAACAAAAAGTTATGGATCACACAAAGTGTAGTTCCATGCGGGGATCGGACCCACAACACTCAGCGCAGTAAAAAGTTGCGAGGTGACCGCTTAAACCACTACGCCATCCGTGCAATCTTATATATTGCTTGTGCTCAAGTTTTAACTTTTAATTTTTACTTGATATCTTATTAACTGTAAGTACTATAGAATAATCTAGATCACTTAAAAGTCCTGCTAGAGGTTGTGTACCGGATTGTTTTTTTCATTTTCATTCTTTCATTATGTATAACTCGAATGCCATTAATAAACTAGCAGGGGGGTTACCTGATGTGAAGTGACTACCGTCGCCGTTAGACATCTGCAACTCAGGCATCAAGAGTGCGTTGCCGGTCTTCGAAGAGATAGAACGCTAGGTTAGTAGGTGGTATCGGTCTAAGGATACTGCAGTTAAAAATTTGTCAATCAGTGTATAAAATACACCAGATCTTACTTTTGTGGTGACAGCTTGGGTAGCGAACACAAGGTCAACTATCAACCCCCACTGCTACAGAATACATATAAGTTCTTGGACCTTTGTCTGTTTTTGTCGAAGGGACGACTATCACATAATTAACATGGTCATTTGCCTAACAATAAATTATTTCTACTTTAATTTAAATTAGGTGTATTCGCCAACAGGAGGGGGTCATCTACACGCCGTAGATGGCACGAGGTACATCGGGGTACCATTGATTTCCTTTCTAGGGTGCACTAACTGGTATCCGAAATGGCGTGCAGTTTTTGGTCGGTTCGAGTCCGATATAACAATCGGACTGGTGGGGGTATCCGAGGGGATTTCCGTACAAAAAAAAAGTTGTATTCACCAGTTTAAAAAAAACTTAGTTTTAAGTTACCATTGTCACTTAAAAAGTTGTATTCACCAGTTTAAAAAAAACTTAGTTATAAGTTACCATTGTCATTTTTGTTAAAAACGACCTATTACGTAACAAACTAATTTTCTTTACCTTTTCTCAACTGCACTCCTTTCTCACCTTTTTTCAACTCCGTGAGCTTCAAAAGCATTCTAAGAAAGCGATGTGTACAACACAATGGCTTTATAACTCCGACCGACAGAAAATTGAAGTTCAAGTAATATTCGAAACGTCGGGTCGCTGAACGGTTGAATAAATATTATTTATTTATGTATTATATATTATAGTATTATATATATATATATGTTTAATGTTTACAGTTTAGTTTAAATAAATATGATCTCTTATTGTCGTAGTTATCGTCGTCAACAGAATTTACTATCTTTACAACACTGGACTATCACTGCTCGACATAGGCCTCTCTTTAGGAAGGAGGTGTTGGTTTTTTTTTTATGTTAGAGGGGGCAGAGTAGCAGACCTGCCACCTGATGGAAAGTGACTATCGCCGCCCATGAACGTCTGCAACTCAGGAGTCACAAACGCGTTGCCGGACTTTTAGGAAGGAGTACGCTCTTTTCTTGAAGGTTTGAAGGTCGTATCGGTCTGGAAATACCGCAGCCGATAACGACGCCAAGGTCTACGCAAAACGCAAATGTCTACTATACCTCGCTGGCCAGAGCGGTTAGTATAAGTTTTGTTTCAAGTTTTCCTTCTGTTATATTATACTCTTACACAAATATCAAAATAAAAAATTAAAATAAAAGATTTTGTGTCCTACGCTTAAATTAAAAAGATTTCATAGATAGATATTCAATATTTTTCCGTGCACCGGAACTGACTTGGTCTAGTTAATCCCCAACCAGAAAATAAATTATACACATAACATATTTAATTACGTAACCAATATTAAGCTACAAACATTATCCGAATATTCCAAACAAAGTCACAAAAATAAACCGATATGTAAACAAACCGGGACACGCAACAACCTAATAACATTAAGCTTCTTTACTGCTAACACGCTTACATCCCTTTACAAAATTATCCAAATCCCCATACTAAAGATCCGCCGTGAGCCAAAGTTTGTCAGTGAAACCTTCAGCAATCCACCTCCTGGCAATAAGCAGAACTCATTTCGTCGCCCGAATAAAGAAACTCTTTATTCGAAATTCGAACACAATGGGTAGACTTTGGATCCCGATAACGAATGTATGCAAGCGAAGCCGCGAGACAAGCCAAATCCGTTATGACGTCATGTAATGCTGTCATCGGGTAAGGGTGTGTGTAATTGAGGTGTAACAGGAGAATTAAAGTGATATTACATTGTATATTTTCGTATTATGAGAATATCGAAAATAAAATGTCACAAATTTTGTGTAAAATCTGACCTCTCAACTACCATCTGACGGCATTGGTGTTGGACCGGGCACGCTCATTGGTCAAATGCTTCTTCGGTTTCATGTTACACACATCCGTCCCATTTTATGAAGTCACTTCCACATATTAAAAGAAAGCGAGAGGAAAGACGTTACTTATACTGATTATCTAATTAATGAAAAACAAACAACATTTGTAAAAATAAAAATAAAATTGGTATGCTATTCTTCGTTTTTTTTCTGAGGCTTAAATTTGATAGAGAAACGTCAATTAGATACATAACGCAGTACAAGTACTATTAAGTCAAAGTGACGTGAAGTGTCTTTTTTGGTAATTTCTCTAAGGTAGCGAAACCGCGGAATAAAGCTAGTTCGATACGAATTTAATTTACATTATTGTATAACGATGCAGTGTAGCTCAACCCTAAAAAATTGAAAAGATCACGTCTCCTATTTGAATGTGAACCTTTATTATGACCACCCGCAGGGCGCGGATTTACGCGCGAATGTTTAAATAAAACACCTACAATACAGACAGGCTTTAGAAAAAAATACTTGCAAATTCATAAGGTTCAGATTCGAGGAAAATGGCTGTCACTTTCGTTATTTAATAAAAAAATCTAACAATGAGTAAATTTTGCGAAGGTTTTAGGTGCAAAATAAGTTTTTTTGTAGATTATCATTGTCAGTCTTAGTTATTCGTTAAAGTAAAGTAATCTTTATTGTTTTGATTGAGTAGATACAATTATAGTAACATCAAGGAAACCATTTTTTATTTTAGGCACAGAATAATTTTCAGATTAAGACAAAAGAAGGAATAATAATAAAATTAATGTAATGAATGAAGCATTTTTTAGTTAGCCACTTCTTTAGGCGTACACCAAACAATTTAAAAAGGTAATTCTCTTAGATTTTGGAGTATTATGCGCACTTCGTTTCCCTATAAAAGTACAACAAAAAATATTGTTACTTTTTGTTTTTGTTTTTAGGGGGTCAGGTCCTCCGCACGGAAGTTATAAAGTTTGAGTACATGGTGGTGTCAACGAGTCAGTTTAAGTTGGTGCGCTGCCGTACAAATGCTAGGTTACACTTATGAACGATAGGTCACATTCACTCTCGCACTGCGTCACGTTGTCACAAAGACACACACAGGGACGCACATTTTTTTTTAGTTTATTTGTTTGATAATTAAATAAGTAATAATGATTGATTTTGCACATACACTTACACAAGCATACGCACACATTCACGCACACTAGCATGAACACACGCAAACGCGCTCGCACTCGCACACACACCTGGACGCAAACATATACACACAAGTACATATTAATAAACTTTCAATGTATGTTTATGATTCATGTTTAAAAAGGTAGTACAAAATTTCAAAACCAAACTTGGAAGTCAATTGCTTCAAAAAAATTAATAAATTTAGTCTAGCTTTTACGTAGCGTTCGTACTCGACGTTTGAATGCAAATTTCAACATTCAAAAACCAATTTTACATTGAACGAGTTCTCATGTAAATAGAAACAGTTTCTCTGATCGGAAAAAGGAAATAAAGAATGCATTTTATATCTAACTATAGGTACGTAAAAAGCTAAAACAAGGTAATTTGTTTTATATTTTGTAGGAATGGTCGTGACTGTTTACGAAACTGAAAAAAATACACGCCTAATAACGGTACTTCTTTTCCTACTTTCCGTACAATTTTTTTTATATTTCATCCACCATTTAAGTCGGTTCGAGTCCGATATAACCCTCCCACCCAATATTACGTGAATGAGACTATGATTATGAAATAGTGGCCAAAAGTGGTCTCTGCCTCTGCTTACCTCTTCGGTATATTTATTATTGGTGTTAAATAATCTCTGGATTCTTCTTAACAAAATGCACATAAATTGCTCCTAAAAGTATTATTACAACTTTTATGGGTATTTATAAATTTACACATTCACCTATACGTTTTCGGCAACACACTGTTTTAAATAAAATAAATTCGCGAAACGTCTAAATTCACACACACCCACATTTAAACCAAACCCTTATACCTACGCATGTATTTTAAAGATGTCTGCTTAGTTTCGGACCCGAAAAGTAAATTTCTGCTCCTTTATAAGGGGCAGAGCGACTTGCCATATCGGTATCATACCCCTCACAATTGTCCTCGAAATAAATACCTGTGTACAATGTGTACATTGTATGTCTTTAACTAGCTGTTGCCTACGGCTTATTACGTGTTTCTAACTTAGAAAATGAACCTTTATTTCACCGTTCATCCTTTATTTCCTCCTAAAGGGTGCAACTCCCAAAAATCCTGTCCTTTTGGATGCCTTCAATATTAAAAGCATCAGATGCCAAAATTTGTAGCCCACACAGTCAAGGAAAGTAATGTTATATATACAGATAAATAGTTTTTGAAAACTGACTCTATATAATAATATTTCCACATCGAGTTCGAATAATAACATTAGTGTTGCCACTTGGGATATTTCTATTCACCTCTGACCCTCGTCAGGTTTACATACAAATATGAGACTTATAAGGTTTTCATCCACTTGCTAATACAAATATTGGCGTAGGGTCGGTATTGGAAACAGGAATTTCATTTTCACTTGTTTTGTGACACGCGGTCGTCTCAAATACCCAACAAAGTGAAAGGTATGTATCTACTAGTTGTGAATTACTAATGTATGGGCAAAAAACTTTTCCCAAAATATCACATGTCAAACTATTTTACGCAAATATTCATAGGGAAAAAACACAATTGTCACAATAACATCGCAATTTTTCAGTTAGCAAAATTCATTTTTAGCATGTTATTGTTTAAAAAATAAAAACATGGTCATGTTTCGTTTTAGCAATTATTATTTAGTCAAAGGAAAATTCGCATTAAAAAAACATTCGTTTCGTTGCTCCCAAAGAGCTATACATCACAAGTTATTTTGCAAATTATTCTAGTCATTATGTTGGAGTAAAATATTAGACACTTATTTTGGTTTTGCTTGTGATATTTCTGTCCCTTCATACTTTTTTCAGATGAGTCATCGCCTTCTTCGCTATGCTGATCCAAGTTCGTATTTCCGTTTCGCAGCTGCCACGGGTAATCACAGAGCCAAGATACTGAAACTGGTCCACCGTCTCGTATTACTGTACGCGAAACGGTCGATTACCATGAGGTTTCACAAATATTAGTACATTCAAATCGGTACTACTGTTTTTGAGGCAATTATTATAAATAATGATGCATACATTCTGCACAAATAAATTTAATTTAATGTGTCTGTTTTGAATGTCAAAATAATAGGCTCACATGGTTATTTGCAAACATTTTTTGACTGTCTGTCTGTTTCTTTGTTCCAGTTAATCTTCAAATGGCTGTACCGATTTTGATAACATTTGACTACCAGGTAGCTGTCTATATGGAGTAACGTAGAGTAATTTTTCCTTTCAGAAAAACCCTACAAACTTTTGCCCGAGTCGGGGAATCGAACCCGAGGCCTCATGGACTGCAGTCGCATACCGTACTACACTTCTAAGACAACGCTTTTGAAAAATTGCCTAAGTCTATGTTGGCCTGTTAATTTTACCTGATCTAGCTACGAGTATATTGTATTTATCAGTTTATAATAATTTATTAAGAGTTAAAGTATGAAATTGCCGATTTGTACTGAAAAATTGAAACTAGTTTTTTCTAAGATGTAACATATTTATTTAATCAAAATATTTACTCTCATTATCATCCCATCATGATTTATGATCTAAAGAACAAATGTATTTCAAAATTTTTTATACCGGTCCATAGTTTTTCAAATAACTGATGTCTTGTTAGACCGATCTGATGATTGTTGCTAAAGATCGTTGCATACATCAGATTTATAAAAAACTGGTAATACTCCTTGGTAGTTCACTACAATGTAATTTAGATAATTATATATATATGTATATATATATTTTATGGTATAAGGGGGCACACGAGCAGATGGGTCACCTGATGGTAAGCAACTACCGCCACCCATGGACACCTGCAACTCAAGTCTCAAACTCAAGTCCCCCCTCCTGCTCGAGTAAGCGGTAGGGGCGATTTTTTCTTTTTTTCTTTCGTTTTTCTATTTCCAAATTGTAGTTGCAATTTTTTCAAAGATTACATAATTTATTCGTACAAAAAACTTTATTAAATTAGTGCACTCCATTTTAGAAGTTTAATGAAGACTTTTATAAACCAAATTGTTACGAATGAAAATCGGTAACAATAATAATTTAAAATATTTTAAAAATATTTTCTTTCATGTCCTGTTAATTTTTATTATTATTTTTATTTGTTCCATTTTCCTTTTCACTCTTTTATTCTTCATAACTTAGTTCTAATGCATTTTTTTTAAGAAACTTCTCCGATGTCATTTTTTTGTATCTGTTTTATAGAGCTTCTTGCTCTATTACTCTCTAAACATTCTTACTTACAATCAACGTAAAAATAATGTTCCCTAAAAATCCTATATTAGATAATTTATCACATATTCAGTATGGCGTGGCCACAAACAGTATGAAGTTTATTACCCGTACCTAAATGATAAAATTTTCCTCTTTTCAATTATGTCTGTGTCGATAGGTTGTACAACTGGCTCTAATTTCCCGTGGGATTCCGAAGATCCAAATACATAATATGTAGATTATTCAGCTCGTAATGTTTCTAACTTCATCATGTTAATGTTGCTGAAGTGAAATATTATTTTCTTCAAATATTTCTGCTTTTTCGTCCATTTGAGATAAAAAAGTGCCCATGCTCACAGAAAAATGTGAACCTCCCTCTGAACTGAATATATTTTCTTTAACTGTCGTTTGGAAAACTCGATTTGATCAAGTGTTCTAAATCTTAATGAAGGTTCTTCTTGTTTATATAAAAATGTGTGTTTCAGTTCCGATGCACGGCTGGAATTTACTCCTTAAAACGATTCGGCTGCACACAAGTATACAAGTTATACATATACATTACTAAAAACGTAATCGTAACGCACGATAGGTTGCGCACAAAAAACGGAACGAGGTCATTCGATCACTAAATTTTACTCATCATATTTTTTTTCATACCGGGCGCCTTATATGAAAACTGTTTCTTAAGGAGTAAACTCCAAAAGGAAATTCTAATTTGTGATCTTATGAAAATATAAAAATAACCCAGTTTAATGCATGTACATTATCTATACACTAGCTGACCCGCGCAACTTCGTCTGCGTCTCTCAAGTAATAAATTTTCGTCGTTTTTGAAACATTCTTCATTAGTGCTCCGCTCCTATTGGTCTCAGCGTGATGATATATAGCCTATAGCCTTCCTCGATAAATGGGCTATCTAACACTGAAAGAATTTTTCAAATCGGACCAGTAGTTCCTGAGATTAGCGCGTTCAAACAAACAAACAAACAAAGTCTTCAGCTTTATAATATTATATATCTATACATATAAAATTACTTGCCCTGACTGTGACTGATTTATCAACGCAGAGCCTAAACTGTTAGGGCTACAAACTTTGGCAACTGATGATATTTATGTTGTAAGTACCTACTAAGAAAGGATTTTTGGAATTTCACCCCTAAGGGGGTAAGACAAGGGATAAGCGAATGTATGGAAGTTCGTCATTTTCAAAGTTAGAAAGGCGAAATAAGAAATAACACAGAAAACAGGTGTTAAGCAATTCTTTCGTTGCCTTTCACTAAGTGAGTGAGGTTACTCCCCCTCCCGCTGACTCGAGCGGTAGGGACTCCAAGGGCAGCAACGCGTTTGTGACTTTTGAGTTGCAGGTGTCCATGGGCGGCGGTAGTTGCTTACCATCAGGTGACCCCTTATACCATAAAAAAACATGCGATCAAAGCGGCTAGCAATAGCTAATACTTATTAGAGAAACTAATACGAGTAGTTCAATAGCAAACCAGTAGTACAACAAACTCAATTTGTATACCGTGCTCATTACAATAAATTCACCGTCTGTTTTAATATCAGAGCGGGCATCAAACTGCGTAACTCGATACCATTCATTTCCCCATCAAAATAACATTTAGCCGTAATTCTATCATAAATATTCAATCGGATCTGGTATTACGGTGTTAAAGCTTACAGCTACAATGGCGTCTATTTTCATGGGTAAATTGAATTCATTTTCGTTGTTTACTGTTGCCCGGTGGAAAAATATTTCATATTTGTTTCTTTGTATATACGGCAGTGGCAATTCCGAGAATAATTGAAAAAATTATAATATTTATATTCGAACTTTTCTTTTAGAAAAATATTTCGCTATCATCATCATCAACAGCGTATATTAGACATCTCCTTAGAAAGCGCTGGCCAGGTGGGGTGGTATAGGGTTTGTGTCAAGTTCTTCTTCTTTTTGCAGTGATAAAATGATGTAATGGAGATTAGACCCGTTATGATTATACCTATGTAAATATTTATTGTTCGTGTGGTGACGATAAAAATGAAAATTACGGAGTGTCATGTTCCTTAGGTGACGCAGGTGTGCACTAAAAATTCTAAAAATGTTTTTTTTTTTAATTTAACCCCTAAGGGTGCGAAAATGGGGTTTAATTTTTATGTGAAACTTCGTTATTTTTGGTAATAGTAAGGTAAATAAAAAAAAAACTTCACACATCTCACACACGGCCGTCTGATTCAAAACTAAGCAGAGCTTGTGCTATTGTAACCGGACTGCTGATAAACATACTTATACATATATTTCTAAATATACACATATCATAGATAAATTACACCCAGACATAGGACAAATCATCGTGCTCATCACACAATTATTCATATCCTGGGTGGGAATCGAACCCACGACCTCCGGCCTATCAGTCTGTATCACTAACCACTAGACCAACAGGCCCGTGATCAGTAAACATGAAAAAGATAACTGCGTTGTTAGACAATGATTGAACGTTAAATGAAACGTGGAATATATTCATAGAGAAGCATATGCTCGTAGCGATTAGCGTCCAATACGCCGTGACAATCTATCATCGGTGTACAAGCTGTTACATACATACGTGTATATACATACTCTTTATAATTCTAGGCCAAAATTGCAAACAGCCACCATATTACCTATATGTTAAAATAAATTGGACTGTTTGGAACAAAAACCTGGCTGAAGCCTTTAAAAAGTAACAGAGCGACCGTACGAGTATCTGTTTAATTTACTAGCTAATTAACATCGGTCTTGAACGAACTTTTAACATGTTCTTGTCATGTTTTGTTTAACTACACCATAAAAAAGTCAAACCTTTTAAATTTCTAAATACATTTTTATAAAGCTTCCTAGGTTTTTGGTAAAATAAATCAGTTTACGTAGTCGCTACTTATTAAAAATAGTTTTAAATATAATTTTCGTGACAATTTCGACGATTTCAAACTTGTAGCAGATAACTCTAACACAACGAAAGATTTTTATGTGTAAATACTCTTGTGGTGCTCTATCTATCATCCGGGCTATTGGTTCCAGAATTCATCCACACATAGTGGCCATATTGCACACATATCGGTGTCGCAACGTTATTTCTACAGCTAGTCTGCTAAGTTGCCGGTGTTGGCGGGTGTGCTTCCGGTCGATCTTGAGGTGCAGAGACGTGCAGCCATGTACTATTCAAGACAAAACATGGAATGCGATTTCTTGGGCGCGCGGGATCGCGGTAAAATTACAAGATTGCTTCAACAGCAGTCCGATGTCTATAATGACCTCATAGACGAATGGCAGCAACGCTGGGACGAATCATCCAAGGGGCGCCATCTTTACCAATTTTTTCCATCTGTTCGCGAACGGTTGTCGAGGACATGGCTTGAGGTGGATCACTGTGTCGCTCAATTTCTTACGGGTCATGGTAACTTTAAGAGCAAGTTGTATTCATTTAAATTAGTCGAGTCACCATTGTGTCAATGCTCAACACCTAACTCTCATTATGAACAATCTGCTCATCATATCCTCTGGGAATGTAGTCTTTGGTATAATGAACGTAATATAATGCTGAATAGCTTGCAGGTGACATCTGGGGCGGTATACTATGGGGATCTTGTGTCAACTAGGGTGAATTTCCGTGCGTTTAGGCGATTCTGCCATACATATTATAGAAATCAAATATAGCTCATGTAGGACCCGTAATATTTGTGGCCATGGTGCTTCCCTGTTTAAAAGGGTGTATGCCCATTTTACTTCATGTTGTCTCCCGCTTTGCTAAGGAGGGAAGTGGATTTACTGTATTTCCAACTCCTCCAATTTTCTTCTGATTATTTTCGTTGCGGGTTCCAAGACAGTTTAATTTCTTCCTGGGACTTCCCGAGTGTCATAACTCGGTGTGTTCGTGGGTCACTGCTGTGGATCCTGGTGTACAGGAGTTACAGTGGTGGGCGTGTGGGTGGGATTAGTCCCAAAAAAAAAAAAGTGGAGTGCTCTGCTTTAGTATACTCTGAAGTCAGAATAGAAAAAAAGGAGATCACAACTCAACGAGAACTCACTGGAAAAGATCAAAATGGACAACCCACACAGGCTGTCCCGTGTGTTCAATATAGTTTATGCAGGAGACTCAATGTCTTCCTGACGACTTTACGGCAAAGCCAGACAGGAAACTCATTCAAACATCCCTGAGAACATAAGACTCCTTTATGTTAGGAAGTAAACCAAAAAAAAACATCTAAAACATGTTTGTTTTTAGATTTATTAAACTGTCTACAAATCAATTGCGTTAATTGGTAATCGGTGTCACCAAATCTGTACTACTGAAAATCCTGTCACCGAAACCGAATAAATCCGTACATACAAATTGGTAAACCAAAACTATAAGCCGACTGAAAATCTAGCTCAGAAACCCTTTATTTATGGTCAGTACTGACCGCTGAAATCACCTCTAAAATGCCCGATGGCCCAACGACTGCCGGTCGACCGAGATAGTCCCAAAGAATTAGCAAAATGGTTATAACGAACAAAAAACATGACAGGCTTATCCATTTAGAGAAGGCTTCGGTCATAGAATCACCAGTTGGGTATATTACTAATGTTGGTGTGAAATTTTCGTGTCATTTCATAATATTATTAAATAGTCCCTGTTAAGGTATAACTGTGTATGTAAATTACGGTTGTGCACCCAACCCTATTTTTTGGAAGAATATGAGTATTATAAAAACCATAACAATTTAATATTTCAAAGAGAACATAATCTAGTTAGATTACATTTTATATACCTATGTCACTTAAGGCTTAAATATTTATCTCAAATATATACCTATTTCAAAAAATGCTGTGTAATCATTACTCAGCATCTTCTCTTATTTCTACCTTCATGCATCACAGTGTAATGCATGAAAGTAGAAATAAGAAAGGTATCCTTTACTCGAATGTTCATTTCGTGGGACTTCATGACTGCCGACTGCTGTTTTCTTTGATCGCTGGCAAAGCTGGCCTTTCTAAAACTATCAGCTCTCTTATAAACTAGCAATCCATCCTTGCTATGCGTTGGCGGTCATATCTTATTTAGACTCCATTCATTTTAAACAAAATAGTAAATGAGCCCGGTCTGCTTGGAAATATTTGAAAGACATTTAAAAAAAAAAACGCTCTTGAATGGAAAACAGACGACATATAAGAGAGAGGACTAATTTTATTTATTCCCTCCTAAATAAATATTTAGGAACTCAAACTTTTTTAATATGACTATAAAGGTACCTCTGTATTGGAGACGACTTAACACAAGAAGAGAAAAGAAACGAAAAAAGCATACCCGGGAGTAGGAATACGGTCTTTTCGTGTGTGTCAACTGAGGTCAGTCACAAGTATCCTGGGCCACTTGTACCCTCCGACTTGTCAAAATATATGAAAAGATTTACTTACAGAAATAAATATCATTTATCATTGACCAGGTGATCCACCTGCCGATGGGACTTCGGATATCATTTCCGAGGTCTGGTCCCCAAGTTGGTTGGGGCAGCGCGTGCGTTGGCGCGGCTGCAGCCCAACATGAAGGGACCCGATGACTCCTGCCGGAGACTCT
This sequence comes from Arctia plantaginis, assembly GCA_902825455.1. Lineage (NCBI taxonomy): Eukaryota > Metazoa > Arthropoda > Insecta > Lepidoptera > Erebidae > Arctia > Arctia plantaginis. The sequence goes on along the minus strand of CADEBD010000226.1, from coordinate 6,932,194 downwards.
ACTCGGGGGTTGTGCGGTCCATGGCCCTTTACGGGTGCCCAGTATGGGCGGGGGCCCTGAAGGCCAGCAACGTCGCGATACTGCGGCGACCGCAGCGGATGCTGGCCATCAGGATCATAAGGGGGTACCGCACGATCTCCTTCGAGGCGGCGAGTCTCCTGGCCGGAACTCCACCGTGGGACCTGGAGGCGAGAGCCCTTGCAGCACTGTATCAGTGGCGCAAGGAGGCGCAGGAGTTGGGTCGATACCCCGAGATTCGAGAAATCGATGACCGGAAATCCCAGCTCCGCCAGGTCATCATAGGGGAGTGGAGGGAACGACTCGGGCAACCGAGCGCCGGGCACGCCGTCATTGCGGCGGTAAGACCCGTTATGGAGGATTGGCTCGAGAGGCGTCACGGGACCCTCTCATACCGATTGACGCAGGTGATCACTGGGAAGGGATGTTTCGGAGATCACCTGTGTCTGATCCGCAAGGAGCCAACGCCTGAGTGCCACCACTGCGATGGCCAGACCGTGGACACGGCTCTCCACACGCTGGCAGAGTGCCCGGCGTGGGTTGAGCAGAGGCGAGACCTCGTGGCGGCGATCGGAGTGGGAGCTCTCTCGCTCGGTAGCCTGATTGCGGCTATCGTGCGGAGCGAGAGTGCGTGGAACTCTGCCGTCTCCTTCTGCGAGCAAGTTATGCTCGCGAAGGAGACGGCGGAGCGGGACCGGGAGAGGTTTAGAACTCTCCCGGCCCGCCAGGCCCGGGCACGGGCCAGGCAGCGCAGGCGACTCAGGCGCCGGAGGTCGCAGAACGACCTCCGTCCTCCATAAGCGCAGGCCTGGGGGTGACAGGTGAGCCATCTGTCACCCTAGCAGAAGCAGGCCGGGGTGGCGGCGAGCGCGTTGCGAAGCGCGCTCGCTTCCAGGGAGCACAGGGAACATGGGGTTCCCACACGGGGCGGGGGTCGTCTACTCGTCTGTAGATGACCCGAGGTATGTCGGGGCACCAGGGCCTTTCTTTCTAGGGTATACCTGGTTCCCCGGCTATTAGTACCCGGCGAAGGCGTGCGGTTTTAGTCGGTTCGAGTCCGACATGCCACCGACAGGTGGTATCCGAGGGGATTTCCGCACGGAAAAAAAAAAAAAAAAAAAAAAAGGTGATCCACCTGATCTCTTGCCCCTTTTGTCATAAAACATGAAACATACCCAGATATAAAAATACTAGGTTAGGAAAAGAAAAAGGTGTGAGTTGTAACACAGTCACTCCGAAGCTACCTATAAAACACCAAAAAACTGTCTTACCCATGCATTTGCATACATACCTTCGATAGCAACAGCAATATCCTTCCACATTTTGAATTCATAAAATATATCTGCATTAAAAGTTTTATTATTCTTCACCAAACTTACCATCACCCGAAAATTAAAACATTAATAATTACTTATCTCTACCCGGGGATACCGCGTACAAAAAACTATAAAGGTGTAATCGTGCCTACTCACCGCTAACGGGCGAATATATCCACATGTAACGCAGCCGACCAATCAACGGTCTGAATACGTGAATTATTATAAGGCGTTAACCGCTAAATCGATGACCTAGTTATAAAATGACGTGGTCTACATGCGAGCGGAAAGGGGATTATTCTTAACTATGCTTTTTGCAGAACCGATAACGGGAAAACGAGTTCTTGAGTGGAGACCGCGTCTCGGCAAACGTAGTGTAGGACGCCCACAGGCCAGGTGGAGTGACGATTTGCGCAAGATGGCTGGCAGGAGCTGGATGCGATAAGCCCAAAATCGATCTAAGTGGCGTGCAATGGGAGAGGCCTATGTCCAGCAGTGGACTGCGATAGGCTGATGATGATGATGATGATTATGCTTTTTGTAAACTTTTAATTTTTTTTCGTATACATTTTGCCAACCTTATTTTATTGTGAAAACTATCATCTTTAGATAGACAACTTATGAACAAAGGCAATAATTCTGTGATTTAGCTTTAGTATAAAATAAAATTTGTTCTACAGGTTTAATAAATTATCGCAACAACAAACAAGTAATCAATTTAGGTTATAAAGTTAAAATCAACGAATCGGTACGAAATAAAAAAGTACTAAGGACCTTTTACGTTAAATACTAAAAAGATTTTACCTACACAAAGAAATAAAATTGAAGTGTATGTTTGTTATGTCAAAATAACAGGGTTTGCTCCTTGCGGATCAGACACAGGTGATCTCCGAAGCAGCCTTTCCCAGTGATCACCTGCGTCATCTGGTATGAGAGTGTTCCGTGCAATCTCTCGAGCTAATCCTCACTCTTCTTCTTACAGTCTTACCGTCTTCGATAACGGCGGGCCCAACTTTGCACGATACCTATGCCTACAAACCAGTTTAATATTTCTTTTTCTGTCTGTCTGTCTGTTTCTCTGTTTGTTCCGGGTAATCTTCCAAACAGCTAGATCGATTTTGATAATATAATATAATACTCCCGGGTAGTCGTCTATATAAGGAGTAACTTAGGCTATTTTCCTCTCAGAAAAACGCTATAAAATTTTGCCCGGCCCGGCAATCGAACCAACTAAGGCAGCGTTTTTCAATTATTATTTTTTTCGCTTTTTTTAAAAAAAAAAGACATATCATATATCCTGTGTCGCGGGGGACTTTACAAACATACATGAAACGGGCACAAAGAACACCCAGACTCAGAACAACAATTTGTGGATCACACAAAGTGTCGTCCCATGTGGGGTTTGAACCCACAACACTCGGCGTGTTAGGAAGCGGCGTGGCGACAGCTTAAACCACTACGCCATCCGTGCAGTCAAAAACTAACCAACTAGTACCAACGTACCAACTAGTATATTAAATAAATCGCTAACCGAACCCGTGTTCAGTGTGAGCCCAGCCCTTAGTTACATAGTGAACATCACCCACATGCGTACGGCATTTTATGATAAATCGCCACAAGTTCTCATGTTACGATATAAATTATCTAAGCACACGTAAAATATATATTATGTTGTAAATGTATACATGTTAGGGGACATCATTTATGGTAGCGGTGATAATTCAATAAGTTTAGTTAGTAGATTGTTTGCGCGCTTGATAATTATGATAGAAATAAATAAGAATTTGTAAATACTGCCAACGATAGGTTAAAGGTTACCAGAATTGTGAGATTAAATCCTTGATTTGTAAAAACATTTCATACGGAATGGTTTTGGTATTTTAGGTTAAAATTAAGTTTTTTAGACAAATTTTTAAATCGGTCCGTAATTATTTTTTTCGGCTTTTTAATCGGAAAGTAGAAATAAATAAACAATTACAAAATATATTAATATTAAAAGAAAAAACATTATAAACGTAGGAATTGTGACAACAGCGGCATTTACCACATATTAAGAAAAATATTTATGTAGTTCGGTCCTAAGAGACAGTATTTAAGTAACCATCTGTGATTTCAAATTGCATTTGCTTAACAACAAACACCTAAAATTTGCTAGAAATTAGGAATCTATAATTTTTCAAGGCGAGATTCTCCAGCAACGATTTCTTAAATGCGCCTTTACGCGTCGCCATTATATGGACATAATTAAAATAAGTGTTGTAGGATTCAACTAAGCGTTAGCAAATTTGAACTAACATTGTGATCGTCGAACTGGAAAAATAACGAATATAAAAAGACGATCCCCATTTGTGTGATGTCTGCGAAACTTCTGGCTTATTATTAAGCAATTAATGAGGTAAAACGAAAATAGCTTATGATCAGCTTGATTATACACTGTAATAGTATCTTTCAATTTAAGAAATTAACAAAAGAAAAAATTTACTCATTGAAGGGTTTTTATTTTTCATCTATTAGATGGTGGTTACCGTTAGAAGAAGGAAAAAAAAACCATGCGATAAAAAGCAATGAATACTGACTTTCTTATTTGTTGAATTTTTGGTCCTTACATTAGGTATAATGGGACAGAAATTTTTCTCTAATAAATAAATTCTGATTTTTTTTCATATTTGACTGATCCGAAATCTTTAAGAGCAGGGCAAAAAAAAATTAAAAACAGATGATATCAAGTGTTCGTAATCCAATTCCAGCATTCGTATGGGCCGACGGTAAGCGGCTTACCGACGCTTGAGGCAACGACAGGTTGACCCCTTGCCACAGCTCGTTTACAATCTTTGTGATTATAAGTCAACTTAACTCAAGATAGAAAACAGTCTAATTGACTTTGATAATGCTCAAATATAGTGCCTCAGAAATAGAGCTTAAAATGCACTTTTATTCTAATCATAGCACATTACACGAAGGACTCATATTTTGTAATAAAAATAAATTAAATAGATTGATTAATATATCCAATTCAATGTTCTTCTTTGACTAAAAAGTATCGTTCTTAATGTACATACCACAGCGAAGGCAAAGAAGTCTATGAAGAAGGAAGGAGCAGGAGAGTGTATTTTTTTTATCATTAGTCCGGTTCATACATTTTAAATGAATTTTGTGTATTATATATTTTGGTTTTACTATTTTATTACAAAAGTTTGCAGCGGTTCAATAAATTAATTTAGGGTTATTCGACGCCTGAATCTACTATTTTCATAAATGGTAGCATCATTGAAGTTTCCTTCCAAAGCGATTTCAAGGATCTCGTTAGAGACGTGACGAAGTAAGTTATTATACGTTTTAATTGTTATTGACATTTAATCCGACCACTTCGCACCTGCGAATGCGAATTAGAAAACTATTCAAAATAACAAATTCGTTAATAAGAAACTTGTGTCACTTAAGTTACAATTGTCAGAGGGTGGTATTAGCCATACACCATGAAATTGAACTTTATTGTGACGCAGGTGGCACCTGCTCGGTTGCGTGCATCACAATAAAGTTCAGATAAGGTTTATCACTAAATTGTGGCCTAATAGCAATGATTAATAATTATATTTGAAAGAAAATCCGTAATAAGTTTTGAGTATGTGTAACAGGTCACGGATTTTGATTAAGATTTAAAAATAAAACGTAATTAATATCAAACTACAAAAATAAGGAAATAGGCCATTAGATTGTATTTTTGTTAATAATTGTTACTTCAAAACTCCGTCATTTGTAAACTGATTTCTAAAATATTTGTTTTATTTGGGAGGATTTGGTATACTTCCCGTTTGATTCCATTTAAAGTTAAAGAAAACATACTACCCTTAACTGTTGAAAATTAAGGAAGAAGAATATAGTTTATTGCAATTCATCATGATATGGCCTGGCTTTTTGGTCTAGTTGTTGTGACCCTGGCTACTAAGCCAGAGGTCGTGGTTTCGATTCCCACCCAGCACAAATAATTGTGTGAACAGCACGATCGTTTCTTCTGTGTCTGGGTGTAATCTTATATATAAAATTCTCGTGTCACAATGTTCGTTCCCGTACTCCTCCGAAACGGCTTGACCGATTCTCATGAAATTTTGTGTGCACATCGGGTAGGTCTGAGAATCGGTCAACATCTATTTTTCATACCCCTAAATGGTAAGGGTGACCCATCCCTAATTTGTTTATGTTTTGCAATACAACGTTTGCCGGGTCAGCCAGTTTATCTATAAAATGCATATTGTAATGTACTCGTATATTTATGTATTTAGAAATATATAAGTATGTTTATCAGCAGACTGGTTACCATAGTACAGGATCTGCCTAGTTTAGGATCGTGTGTGAAATGTGTAAAAATAAATAGGCTTTTGAGATGGTGATAATTTTTAATAATCATGACAACATTCTGCATCATTTCCCAAGCGATAAAGAAATTCGTCCAGATGTGCTCATTTACAACCCTTTAAAAGTGTTATAAAAATTGATTGGATCGCTTAAAATTCCTTCCATGTGCTATGAAAATTAACATTTATTGTCATTTTGTACCTGTCTCGCCGGATGGGTTTCTGTTAATGTGTGCATTATGATAATAAAACCAATACTGGAAACTTTATGTTTCGAATATAAAGTTTTATTACGTGAAGGAGATAACTATTGAAATTTCCAAAATGTGTGTGGATTTTCTAATTATGACGTCATAATTAGAAAATCCAAACAAAGTAAAATGTCCGTCCCATCCCATGAGTGTCGTAAGAGCCGACTGAGGGAGCAAATTACGCAGGACAACAGCACTGCAAAGAGACTTAGGAAGTCACCCCACCGGGGTTTGAATCACCAATCGGAATCCAACTGACTAAAACTAAATGGTGTGCAACTCTGCGCACTAAGACTTCGGGACCCCTCCTAGGGCCTACCTGCAACGGCGCGGGCACCACCTTCGGGTACATTCTCTATTTAGGCTACGTCCGGCACACGCGGACCCCACCTCCTCGCGGCTGGCCCTTATGGCGGGTGGAGGGAAAATCCTGTCACCTCCACACTCAGGGCGGCATGAGGCACTGGAAAGCGCACCTCGTCGGCTGCGAATTGAGTAAGATTGGAGATCATCCTCCCGGGCCCTCTCCGCCGCCTCTTCTGCGAGATGACGTCTTCGCAGAAAGATGTGACCGCGGTAAAACAACTATCACTCGATAGTTGTTTTACCGCGCTCTCTCTCGCTTTTTTAGTGCGGTTCGAGTTTATGGTACCAGTAGCCGGGGAACAAGGTGTACCCTAGAAAGGAAATCCCTGGTACCCCGACGTACCTCGGGCCATCTAGGCGGGTAGATGACCCCCTTCTGTGTGGGACCCCATGTACCCGTTGCGCTCCCCAATAGGCCACACGCGCTCCGCATCGCGTCTCGCCGCTACCCCGGCCTGCTTCTACTAGGCTGACAAATGGCCTCACCTGTCACCCCCAGGCCTGCTCTGGGCGCCTGAGTCGCCTACGGTACCTGACCCGTGCCCGGGCCTGGCGGGCCGGGAGAGTTCTAAACCTCTAGCAGTCCCGCTCCGCCATCTCCTTCGCAGGCATGACTTGCTCGCAGAAGGAGACGGCCGATGCACACAGGTTACACTCGCCCGTCTATTATATCAGTGGCTACCGCCGCCCAAAGATACCTGCGACTGAGTCATAAGTGCGTTGCCGCTCTTTGAATGTCAGAATTCTTGGAATTAGAAAGGGTATGGATCTGGTATCCTTTTTCACTCGGTGAAATATCATGAAAGAAATGGTCAACACCGGTGTTCTGTAGGATATATAGGGTGTTCTCAGGATGTAAAGAGTGCGTTATATACAGGTTCCTTTAAAATAAAATTAAAAGCTTTCCTTTTAGACAAATGCCTTTATACTATTGATGAATTGTAACAAGAGAGTGAATTTATCTGAATTAAATTATCCAAAATACGTATACGGATAACTAGCGATATTATATTGTTTGGACATTTTCAATTATTCCTGTTATATTTAGATGACCGATTCAAAATGTTAATTATGTTGCACTAGTGGTAACTAATGACGAAACAATTATGTTTTTAGTTTAAATACTATTACTATTGTTAATTATTATATTTCAAGTACAATGTAATATGTTGATGAATAAATTACTATGACTATGTATGTCTGCGGTATCCTGGTGGAGCGTCTGTGGTGAAGCCGACCTAGTTATATGTGTCGTTCATTCTAGAAGCTTTTTTGACGTCTCAATTATTTACATATGCCTTGCTTTAAATACAAACGTCCACATAAAATATACACAGCTTTTAATTTCGACTTTCGAATTTTATAAAAAGTTAATAATCTACAGCTACTTTATCTTTTGTTTGGTAACTAAAGGTTATACGCGAAGTCGTTGAAACATAATGATGTTGATTTGGCTTTAATTTTGCTAGTTTTTTATTCTGAGTCATAAGGATAGTTTACATTATTATCATCATCATTTCAGAAAAAAACAAACAAAAAGCTACTCTATCACTCTCAAAAAGGAACTCTGGCTTGATCCTTATTTTTTTAGAACGAGCGTAGTAGAGTAGTAGTGTATAGGTGTATACTGAAAAAAAGGACAATGTTTTAGAAAAAGCTTTTTAACCCTTTTTCTATCATAATGTTGAGTATAGAATAAAGGTTTCAACAAGACTTATACTTCACAAATGATATCTAACAAAATAGATAAAACAGTTAAGAATTCATATTTCTGTTTTATAATAATAATTTATTTCGTAAAATATAACCTTTAACATTATATGCTATGCAATTAAAAAGCCTGTATTAATAACAATCCGTTGACAAGTTTAATAAAATTAAGCAAAAGGTACATAGCACATAAAGTTTTGAATAACATTGAAAAACATTAATTGGTGTGTTTGATTGTGTGCATAATATACATAATAATATGTCACACATCATCCCTTACTCTAAAAGCGACACGACCCTGAAGCTTTAACCCCACGCCTTCAATTCACGGCGTGGATCTAAGCCCCAGGCTGATCTAAATAAACTCATTTGTTTCCGATATCGGATGTGCAGGCTCGACTATATTTTCATCGCTTCATTCCCGATACAGAAAATAGTTTTTGCAAGTTACAATGTAGACGTAGTAAGATCGACAATTTTTTACATAGTCAACATAGGCATTTCAGGTTTTCTAGAGGAATTTATTTAGTAACTGCTATCTTAAAATACACGAATATTTTAGAATAGTAAATTATCAGTTGAATCGAAATATTTAGTTAAGTATTTGAAATTAACAATCTCGTGTATCGTCTACTGATGGTTAACTAGTACAAATATTTTTGATGCGATGATCAAAGAATAACTTTACTTATTGTTACATTTTATAAGGAAATTCGTCGGATCATCCCAGTCGAGGATTGGATTTCAAAAATTGCAGATATCATGATAGCTTCGGGTGTTGTACGTCTGGCCTGTGCTAAGATCTGTTCCCTCTTCGATGATGACTATGATGAGGAGTGAAGCTATTTCGCGACTGATATGTAGAAAGCATCTGTTCACGCTTATGCTAAAAGTATTAATAATGTTTTTGTGTCTAACATCATTTTTTTTAAAAATGACGCTATAATCGCTAGATATTTTGGCAGAAAATGCCTTCTTTGCCACAATGTCCTCCTATCTATGTAAATAAATTTGAACTCAAATATACTAGCCAACTTAGTTTTTGAAGTTAAGGTTGTTTCATTCCTAAATTTTATAAAAAAATGATATACTCAATAAACAGGATACTACTACATTAATTCAAAATTGAAGTACCGACTGTCAAATCGGTACAAGTACCTACTCTTGAACTATGAGAATATAATTATTCATTCATTACTACTTATATATTTTATTTTGCGTACCAAGGGACCAAACTCCCGATTAACACCAACCGATTTCACCCGTTCTGTTCTCACGACAAATCTGTCTGTCAAAAATAAATCTATTTACATTGTTACTGTAATTATAATGGTGAATAATAAATATTTTATAGTGGAGTAAAGCATTATTCATTTTACTGGGCCACAAGTTCAAATGAACGAAACAGGATGATGATAAAAAAATAGTTTTAAAACACGCTTAACACACTTAAACACGCTTTAGAAAATAAATTTTAATAAATTTGAAAAAAAAGCGTTGGGTGCCTGTTGTCAATAGTCAAAAGCACCTTACGCTTTTTAATTATTTTTTTTTAAGTTAGTGTATTATTATCAGTCCTCGATATATCTACAAAGTTTGAACGAATTCACGCCCAACGCTACAAACAAACATAAAGCGTGTAAAGAATATTATCAATAAACAAAAAATGCTTCTGTACATTTTTTCAAGGTTGATTAAGGCAAATCACTTTTATTTGGAATAGTACACATGTTGTTACAACATGGGATCCAACGAAAATAAATCACAACTTGACTCTTATATAGTCTAAGTGCTTTGTATCATATTACTAGCTGACCCGGCAAACTTTGTTTTGCCCTATACATTATTTCTAAAAAATATAAAAAAGAATTAGGGGTGGGTCACCCTTGTCATTTAGGGGTATGAAAAATAAATGTTGACCGATTCTCAGACCCACCCGAAATGCACACAAAATTTCATGAAAATCGGTCCAGCCGTTTCGGAGGAGTATGGTAACTAACATTGTGACACGAGAATTTTATATATAAGATTATTTCTGTTACTTGCATCTCAAAAAAAAAAATATATATATTGCTGGGACCAACATAGTGAGTTAAACAGTAACTTACTATAGCACTAATTAAATAATATTTTTATATACTTGGTGTAATCATGTGTCATAGCTTGATCCTGTCGTGCCAAGTACCTGGTGTACCAGGCTCAAAGTTGTAAAATGTGAATGGAACTTAAGACGGCTGACAATATACTTGCATGTAAAAAGTTAAATTTTCACTCTAACAGGGGCTTTCTACCCCAGCAATCCATCAAGAATCTTTCAAAAAAAAAAAAAAAATGCGAATACTTTCTTATATAAAGTATAGTAATATAGAAATATTGATCCAATATGAAGAAATGCCTGGATATCATATTTTTCGTCTGCCACTTTAATCTATGTAAGTACAAAGTACTACAGTACCGAATCATTCTTTCCTAGAGTAATATTGAAATGTAATGGAAAGCTCTGCGAGGCGTTCACATTCTGTGTAACTTGTCATGAGACTGAAGGTTATGTCATATAGGCTAATAAAATCCCTGAACGTTACAATAAAAGGATATTGTAATGTTTTGAGAGTATCATGGAAGAATATAGCAACTTCTTTCTTTTACAACTTGATAAGTAAAAAGAATAATTCAACTATGTTCTTCTTCCATGTTGTCAAAAACAGATTTTTGATATTGCCATAAAAAAACTTGCTCAAAACTGGCCGCTGGATAAACTATATTCATATTGTTCCAACCATTTTAGTGTCTTAGATTGTCAATTTAGTATCAGACGTATTTTTTGAGGGTTGTATATAACACTATGTTGGGTAACTAGTTGCTTATGTATTCACGGTACTTTAGTAATAATCAGTTATCTATAAATAATAAAAAAGCTAATATGTTTTTCTCTTATTTGTTTATGAACATCAATCAGTTTCTAATTATTCATAAAAATTCGAACTACATTCATATCATAATAACATTTTCTTAAGTATCAATTGAGACACTATAAAAACCAAGAATTTAATGAAAAATCGGAACAATGAAGAAAGAACGAGCAATTAAAATAAAAAGGTCTCTCTTAATATCTTAAAAATTGATGGTAAGTCAAAACGAAGTTGAAAACAGAAGAATTAATTCGCAGACGCCCACAAACGGCAAGAAACCGACGGAAGTCCTCGGAACAGGCCTAAAAGACAATTAATTCCCAATCCCCGGCCTACTTTGGCGAAGTTACAAATCAGGGATCCTCCGGCACTTGCCTAATGTCGTTTGCCGGGATTCCATGAAAACTTTGGCCGTTCCGACGTCCCCACGACTGATATAAGGTATTTGATGAATATTTAAACTTCGATAGTTCCGCTCCATTGTATCTCGGGAATCATTATTGTGAGTATCCTTCCTGCTGCGGTTCTCAACAACGTTTTTTTGCATGAATTGTTATAGGTCAGCTGTGAACAATTCGACTCTGAGCGTAGAATAGTTTCTCTAACATATTTAATATTGGCAGACCGCTTTTGTTACTCGCAGAATTCTTGACTCTGAGACCTCACATGACTATAACTTGGTTTCTTAGGTAGTGCTTCTTGACAACTTGGCGGAAAACACAAAACCCACTAACCTATTAAAATTATTTGGCTCTAGATATTACATATATTATGCACTGTCTCTTTTGTACTCAATTATTCTACCATGCGGAGTTATCCACGGTTCTGCAAGTAGACTGACAACAATTTTTAGCTAATTAACCTGATAAAGTTTTGTTTACATTTGTAATATTGTGCAAACATTTTTATTTACACAAAAGTGCACAGATAATGTTATTATTTCTTTCAATGCACATATTAATAGTGTCATTATATTAATTAATTTACATTAATTATTATTATTACATTAATTAATTTCATTACATTAATGAAACAATTAATATGTGCACAGTATATGTATATATGTAAACAGTAATATTGTAATGTCTAAATATTAAATATTTTCGGTTTCACACTTACCCATTTGTGTTTGGTGTTTTAATTTAAATCCCGTAAGTTTTGGTGTACACAAAAGTCTGTCTTACTTTTTTGAAAATATTTGGTTTTAAAAATGATTTTTTTTATCATGGTACAAAACTTCTGTATCAACATTATAACTAACGTTTAAGTGACTGTCTTTTGTAGGAATGAAATATAGATATTTTATTTAAATAGTATTTAAAGTAAAGTAGGATGAGGGGCTCTTGGCAAAGTGGTAACCGAGTAGGCAAGGTAAGCAATCCTGACCAGGTCAGTTTATGGATGGCCTTGTTTTACACATTGAGACCCCTTCGTACTAAGGAGATCACACTAAGCCGTCGGTCCCTGTTGCCATTAGAATATCTGTGGTAATCGTTACAAGATAGTTAAAGCCTTAAAAAGTCCGACAACAGCCGTTTTACAGAATTTCGATATCGCGTACTACTTAGGTTGTGGAGGTCTGATGGCCTTCGCTCCGTGTAAAAAATCAAAATTCAGTACCCCTCGACATATGACATATTCCTAGTGCGGGAGCTATCTTTTACAAAAAAAAATACTTAAGAAAGACGACTTAAAACTTATGTGATGACCTAAACCTAAATTGTGTGATTCTTGGAAAATATATGGCATTTAAAGTAAAATCTTAATTCATGAACTTTCAAGGTGGCGTAAAGACAGCTTGCTTGTAAATGTGTGTCAATGGCTCGTGTAGGTCGCGCTGCGTGTTAGCGTAGACTGCATTTTTCATCCACCAGAGAGAGCATATCTTTCTCTAAAATGTATTTCATAACACATTTACTACGTGTAAAGATCAAGATTTTTTTTAATTCAAATCATAATTTTGCGCTACTTTTGATGTTCTATTTAAGCGGTTATATCTATTCAAAAATAGATCTTTAAGACAAGTTATGAATCTGAAAGGAAAGCTGCGCATTTATTTTGTGTAAACCAGCTGCACTGAGTTACAACTAACTCTGAATGAGTAATCAGTCGAAGTACCTTTTTATTACAACATCAATGTTCGCAAAGTTCTGTGTACGTTGATTAAGGAGGAACAGTCCATGATTCGGCACCAAAGGGGCGTCTCGACCTTAGTTATACCACGACCTCACAGGAAACCGACGTGGAACAATTGCTACGTTGCTTGTCCTTTTTAACCTCGAACGCAAAAACGACGTGGTGTTATAAGTTCGACGTGTCTGTGTGTGTTTGTTTATGTCGTCGTAACTCCGGAACGGATGAACCGATTTTCATTTAGTTCTTTTGTTTGAAAGGTAAATTATTCCAGAGCGTTCTTAGCTATGTTTGATGCAAAATGGCGGATTACATATCTTTTCACAACTTTTATATGGATATCAAATGAAAGGGCTTGAATAGTAAAGTACTATACACTATGACAAATGACATGATGTGTGTTGGAGTTTTTAAAATTTCTAGTTTAATTATAACTGAGTGAGAGAGGTTTCCGGATAAAACCTAATTCTCTCTTGTCCATCCATCCGATAGTCACTTACTATCAGATGTGCTCAATTGTCCACTATTACTTAACATAAAGAAAGAACGAAAACAAACAGAGGATCCACCAACCGGGCAAGGTAATCATGTCTAGTAGGCTCGGGCCCAATATATACACTTGGGAAGTCGTACTTACTAATCAATGTAAAACTTTTCTTGATCAAGGATTAATAGTTTCTCTCTAGCTCAAAGCACCTTTATCCATACATCAATACATATATTATAAAAATGTGAAAGTGAGGTTGTTTGTTACGTAAATCACTAAACCAACTTAAAAAAATATTTTACGAATGGAAATCTGCGTTATCAGCCAGTAAAATATGCTACTCATTGGAACCGGCGGAACCGCGGGGAAAAACTAGTTTGAAATAAAAGTGTGTGTATCATGATATGGATATTGCCACATTGTTTATATATATGTATTTTACTACATTCACACAACGCCATCTAGTCCCAAACTAAGCAGAGCTTGTACTATGGGTGTTAGACAACTGATATAAATCCATATATACTTTTTTTTTGTAAATACATACATATTATACATGGAAACACCCAGACCAAATCAAACATTAAATGTTCATGCACACAAATGTTTGACTTGAGGGGGAATCGAATCGCGAGCTTTGGAATAGCAGTCCGTTACACAAACCACTATGCCATCCGGTCATTGCAAGTGTTAAACCCTAGCCGGATCTCTCTCGCTAAACTAAAACGATCTAATTAAAAAAACTAAACCGCAATACTTACTAAATATTCCTATTTTTAATATAGTTGGTACGGAAGTTCACAACCAATTTTACAACAAAGATAATAAAACCGCCAAATTGAAAACTACGTTACGGCGTGAAATAACAGTAGTAATCCCAATTCTCTAATACTTTGGCTTTTGACTTCAACTTTCCTAAATTAAAGCTTTTAGTGTTTAACTTCCACACTAATTACACCCATTTTATTTTATAGGGCTTAAGGACTTTCTTCAAGTAATCAATATAAATAATTGTTTGAGAATATCAAAAGAGAAATTAACTTGTAATTATCTAACTATCGTCGAGGTTGATTTCAATAATTGGAAATTGATTTGATCTTCTGATTGGGACAGAGGAAATTAATTAATATGATAGTGAATGGGCCGAAATGGAGTGGAGACGCTAATCGGAGCAACAAAGCAAAGTAGCTGTTTAGGTAAAACATCTACTTTGCTTTGTTAATGCGGGACAATTTGTAGTAAGTGAGTACGAGTTCGATATTAATTGAAATGGATTTCTTTTGACGTTGACTTCGTGACTAAAGGGATTTATGTTTTGGATATAATGAATACCACATTCATAAGTTTTACCTGTGTATCTGTCTGTCGCATCATAGCTCTCGAACGGATGGACCGATTTTCCGTCCGTTTAATGTATGTTTGTAAAGTCCCCAGTGACACAGGATTCTAGATGATGAAGGGTTCTCACTAAAATTCACAGGTTCGATTGATTAGAAATTTGGTATACTGTTACTTAGATGGTACTTGATACTTTTCAACGACATGGTAACCTAGAACTTGATGCTGCATAAAGTAGTCTGCGGAATAGCCAACTCCTCAGAAAATTACAGCATATACTCGTACACCATTTTTGGGCTTTTTAGAATAGAACAAAATAAGGTAAGTAATTTTTTAAGTCATTTATTCGACTGGCCTGACGGTCTAGTGGTTTGTGAACATGACTGCTAAACCGGAGGTCATGGGTTCGATTCCCACCCAGCGCCAATAATTGTGTGATGAGCACGATCGTTTTTTCTGTCTATGTGTATTTTGTTTGTAATATATACATTTAATTTATTTAGAAATATATAAGTATGTTTATCAGCAGTCTGTTTATAACCCACTCTTTTCGGCTCTTACCTAGTTTTGGATCAGAAGGCTAATGTGTAAAATTATTATTTGTTATTGTTGAATATAATTCTAACTTCAAACCATTGTCGAACAACTTAAGAAGGTCCTTCAATTATATTTCCTGACTGTTCATCTATTAGGCTGCAATACTAAAAGTATTTTAAAGTGTTTCATGTTTTAGTGTCCTAATTTACAACAAAATTATAAAAAAATAACCTAAACTTGGTTATCAAATTTTACTCCACATGAAAAAAATTCGATATCAGCTTTTACACTGCCATATCAGTAGTAATTTTTAAACTGGCTCATTTACATCGCTATCACCAATATCGGATTATATGGAAATGTTATGGCCTAGTTGGCGCTCTGCTACTTGCAATTATGCTTCATTACATGAAAACGAGGCATGAATGCGAAAACATGAAAATCTTTCAGTAGAATATCGTATAGGTAATATTATTACTTTCGAAAATGACTGCGATTAAAATTCTTTCTCCGAACCTATTTCTCAAATTATGTTGGGGTCGGCTTAAGTCTACAATGATACGCCTGAACTTCGATTCTTTACGCGGCATGACTGCCATCAGACCACCACGACCCAAGTACTAGGTGATTTCGAAGTTCTGTAGAAAGACTATAGTCGGACCTTTTTTAACTCGAATACAATTATTATTATAATAAACGGCCCGGCTCGACCGTAGTAATAGACCTCACAGAAAACCTCCGCTGAGTGACTTACAAATTTAACTAACTTACTTAACTATCGAAACCCCCCCCCCTCCCTCTTGCTAACTCTGGGGCGAGGAATTCAAAGGGTGGCAACGCCTTCTGTGATTCTTTAGTTGCATCCAATCTGCTCGTTTGTCCACCTATACCTACCATAAAAATAAAATAAAAGAAAGCAAAAAGTTATTGTTACCTAACTTCATGAAGGATGAGGTTTTCATAGTGTTTTTATTTTCGTGCTGTGTATTTTATATTTTATTTTCACTATTTTCGAACCGACTTCAAATATTTACAGATTATTTTAAACTCAAGGTTGGCGCCAAGAAATATACCACTTTGCGAATTTCAACAAGCTAAATTTTGTACAACTGGAATGAAAAATCAATGACAACTAACTTCATGCAAATACGATCGTATGATTTGTTATAATATAAATGCATATGTATTCGTTTAGTAAATAATTGTTATTCCGTATTACCTATTAAGTTAAATATCAAATTTCCATTTTACAGAATGTTCCATAATTTCTACAACTTACACAGAACAAACTAATGCTTTGAACAGTACCTGCCAAAATGTGTGCAATTCCTTGCAATTTCCTGAAATCTGTGCATCAGTGGGTTCATCGGCCGTTCTAACAGTTCGCAGATATTAGAAACTTCCAGATAAAGTAATGTAATATACACCATTTTGACCAGGTTACACTGACTTGGTTCCAGGCGAACTGGACCTCGCCTGTGGTCACGGCCAGTGCAACACTATTAGTCGCGTTCATTTCAGTTCGTTCGTAATATCACTTCATATTAACCGTCAAAATATATGTAAAAAGATCAACCGAAATCAACACAACATTACATACTTTTTTGACTGTCTGTTTGCATGTTTAATATTAAACTGATAATTTTAACTTCCAAAAAAAGGTTGATATTTTATTATAGATTAGACATTAGAATTAGTTTTAACTGTGTTTGATCAAAGTTCAGTAAATTAAAATACAGCTAATCTCGTTTCACTTTCTCTGTTTTTATAACAATTCGTTAAAAACTCCTTTAATATTATTTTACTAATAATACCCAATATTTTGTACTCTAATTTAAACTTAGCTAGCTAAAATGTAGTGTTATGTTTATTAATCTTGCTTACCGTACAAGTTCTGGTGGCTATCAGAGAAACAACTAATTAATTGGCAACAGGCGTCATTGGTGTACTAACATTGTTGTTAATATTCGTTAAAACAATCTGGATATTATTTAGGAAAGTTATATTGCTTTGGGCAGCCGTGACCTGCTACTGTTTATTTGAACAATTAACACATTAATCGTCATGTCAACGTCATGGTCACAATAGTATTTTTATGCGGTTACTGGAGCGGTTATTGTGGCCGACTTTGGGGGAGGCCTACGTCCAGCAGTGAAAGTCTTTCGGCTAAGATGACAATGATGTTAACACCTATTCTGTTTATTTTATGGTTATAGGCTTTACAAGTGTAAATACCACTACTTTTTTAGAGACCACTACCGCAATAGGAATAAATCAAGGACACCCAGACCCAGAACAACAATTTGTGGATCACAAGTGTTATCCCATGTGGGGGACACACACAACACTCAGCGCAGTAGGAAGCGGCGAGGTGACCGCTTAAACCACTATGCACATGCCATAAATTCAATAATAGTGGGTTAAAACCTATTGGTGTAGTCGTTTGTGACGTGATGAAGGTCCTAGGTTTCTTTCCCATCTAGGATATATATTTATTTGACGAGTAAGATAACTTGTTCTGTGTGTTGGTTTTTGTCTATAATATGTGTTTTAGTAATACTTTTGTTACGTTAGTAGGTACAGGCTCTGTTAGTTTAGTATCAGACCTAGTTTGATTTCAGACTATGAGGGTTATAAGTCATAAATATACATTTACGTAAAAGTCTTGTGTGATAATGTTTCATTGTATAGTTTAGTTTAAAATAAGTTAAATGAATTCGTTTGGTTGAATTTTATTTTCAATCATCCTAAAACTTCACGATATAAGAGAGTAGAATGTAACATACATACTCATAGACCCACACAAATAGACAATATTTATACAAAATGTTTAACAAAAAACTAGTACAAAATACATTACCGAGCAAAAACGCTAAAACCTTTTTTCTACGGACTGATCCAATACGAAATGATTTATGTTCCAGAGGTTTCAGAGTTCAAATAGAGGGTCATATTAAAAACGCTGAGTGAGAAAAACAATGATACATCGTGTGCCCTGGTCAGCCTGAGTAGGAACATGGTCAGACATGTACCTAGTCACATTTTGTATAAAGGAAAAGATATGAAATCATTGTTTTTCGTAAATTATTGTAGTGTATGTATATTTAAGTTCATTTCTTTAACACACTCTGTAGTCTTGATGGATTTTGACGTTTACGATACGATTATTATACGTATACGATTATTATTCTCTTTATTTCATTAAATATACTTGACAAAGAAATTTAAGATTCATTAAAAAAAAAAGAATATAATTCACAAAAATAGTGTCCCATTGCAATGGTATCGGTTCAGGGACTAAGTTACCGGTGGTAAGGACTCCAGAGACAGAAACCTACTCCCAATAAGCGCCGTATCGAGAAGTACCGCTTTCTGCATTAGGCCCTTAACCCAGCTGCGTAACGCGAGCGTCTGAAAAATATTATTAAAATATTTCGAGGCAGTTGGATTTTCTGTTGTTATTTATTAATTGATTAGCTTCTTATTGGTACTGTTTTAATGAATCGTCTGGTTGGTTTGTGACCCTGACTGCTAAGCTAGAAGCCGAGGACAAATAATTACGTAATGAGCACTAGCATTTATTCTGTGTCTGAAAGTAATTTATGTAAATAAATTTCTTGTTAGGCTTATTCGCAGTCTGGTTACCATGAAACAGGCACAAATTAAGGCCGTGGTGGCTATTTGTGAGACGTATTAACCTAAGATTATATTATTCTCATTGACTGCCTTGGTGATGTAGAGGTGGGGTATGCGACTGCTGTGCAGAAGTCTCGAGTGGGATTCCCGTATCCAAATGAATTTTTGTATCACCATCAGCCTATCGCAGTCCACTGCTGGACATAGGCCTCTTCCATTGCACGCCACTTAGATTGATTTTAGGCTTCTCGCATCCAGCTCCTGCCAGTCATCTTGCGCAAATCGTCACTCCACTGGCGTTTGGGCGTCGTACACAACGTTTACCGAGATGCGGTCTCCACTCAAGAACTCGTTTTCCCCAATGGTTGTCGGTTCTGCTGCTAATATGTTACTTCAGCTTGCTAATCCGGAAATCTAAATGTTTTTATAATTCGCAAATCGTTGTTTCGGAGTTTGGGTGTTTTCTATTTATAATATTATATGTATGTATTTACAAAAAAAAGTAAGTATTCTATCCGTCAATCTAGCTTTCATAGTACAAGCTCTGCTTAGTTTGTTGTCCGAAATATTTATTGTTTTAAGTCTATGTTTCAGGTATTACGGGCGGTGGTAGTCGCTTATCATCAGGTGACCTATCTGCTTGTTTGGCCCTTACAATATCAAAAAACTTGGTTTTCCTAATAAATTTATTACTCTTAGGATAATTTGTTATTTCAACTAATAACCATTTAAATGGCTTTAAGAACACGTAATCACACGCGAACAGCTTCTATTTATTAAAGAAACATCTGCGAATTGTTACTCCGTTTTATAACTTTATAAGTGCTTTACTTTAAGTGCTTTTCTCTTTAGGCAGAATCTATAAATTTCAGATACTGTGGTATAAAACAGCGTTGTAAAATTGACATTAATATGTTAACGTTACATCAAAAGTCAAATATTCTCCATAAATGTGAAAGGCAATTGAATCCAAACACATAAATAAGAAAAGACAAAAACACGTGTTCATAATTTACGTGTTCATGACGAACCACATCTGTGTTGGTTCTACATAAAACAGAAACATATTTTAAATACCATTTGACAAAAATACACCGAATTGCAGAGGAACTAATAAATCTGAATCGCGCAATAAAAGATCTCACACCGATTAGTATTAATATAAATTTTTCACATCAATCATTGGTCCTCAGTGTATCATCATCTTGCCTCGTCGGGGAATCCTCAATCGCAAAAGGAAAAAGCAAAGAAGTTAGGGAAAAGAATACAAACATAATGTACAATAAATAAATCTATCCAAGGGTTATTTCGAGTTAAAATCAATATGGAGATACAATATAAAAACTCTAAAAGTATTTGTCATAACATATAAAAATCTAATCTCCGGAATAAACAGGGATCAACTTTGAACCTCTGCTTTTAGTCACAAAAATTACGATAAAAATTCTGTGTGTGACATTTTGTTATGAGCCACAATATTTGTTTTGAATTTTCTTTTTTTCGAGATTACTCAGACTTATCTTCTGAGTGTTTTATTTTTTAGCTTAAATCTGTAAACGATACTTTATCGCATAATCGCCGTCAATTTACATTAAGATCCAAAGAAACTTTTAAAAATATGAAACCATATCTCGGCAGAAATATAATGTGACATCAATCGTGAGGAATTAAATTATAATTGAAGATTATCCGTGTGGTGGCGGATTAAGAATACGAAGTGTCACCACCCCTATTCATCAAATGTGTGTTGTAAGAGCCGACTAAGGGAGCAGACAGGACAACGGCACTGCAAAGAGAAGGAAAACTTGAAACATACCCTCCTTTCTAAGAAGAGAACCATGTCTAGCCAGAAGACTACTAAAGGATGTTTATGATGGGTATATGTTTTTTTTCCAACAGCGATACATAATAATGATTATTATTAGAGATTTTACCTAAGTGTATATTTCTGGTTACGAAAGGTTAGTTGCGGACCCACCAGGAATTTTCTCTTGACCAGGGCTTGAACAAAGAGTACTCTTGTTGACGCGTATTAATATCGATCATATGAAAATTACCTTAATAATAATATTTCAGACTTACGGTCCATATTTATGTTAGTATTTTAGTGTTAGTAACCATAGTGCTTAAGTTGATAGGTTAATATTATTAGTAATTACATTTTTACTTAAATTAACTATTTGTATAGACCTATGACTGTCCCCACTTATTGTTTCTGGAATGGGCAGTCCGGTCTGGTAGCGATCATTTTCAAAAGCTTTGATAAAATTTGTCACGGCTTTTAGTGATGTTAAAGACAAAATTTAGAACTTGACAATAAGCCTATACACATTTAAACGCCACGAGCTACGCCAATTAGCTCCAAACGAAACAAGGTACTTCCCCGAACTCGGAAAACCGGTGAATTTTACACTGAGTAGAATATTGTTCGAAAAGTAACAGTTGGAATACGTTCATATTCGCTTTAATATTTACCAAGTAGAGTCTTTGAGGACTGTTAGAGAAATTCAGGTCAAAAATTGTATTGTTCTTCTTGCCGGTATGTGTTCATAGCACTTATAATACGCACCGAATATGTGAATGTTTCTAGCTGAGGAAACACGTTTTACTTAACTCTTTATACACTTCGTTGCACAGAAAACTTCGAATACTTCAGCAGCTAAATAAATTTATGTGCATTGCACCTCATAAAATTAATTGGTCGTGACCAGCTATTGGTTCTTATACGAAACAGAAAAGGTAATTATATAATATTAATATTTAACTTTCACACAACGCCATCTAGTCCCAAACTAAGCAGAACTATGGGCACTAGACAACTGATATAAATATGTACATATACACGGTGTAAGGGACGTCGAATACTGAAATAGTGAATTCAGACCATCATTCTGAGTCGAAAATCATTGGAATTTTCTGTCGGAAAATTAAACTTTTTATGCAATCAGCTCTCAAGGTTAAGATCAAGAATGGATGAATTTTCAGAAAATTTGAATGATTTTCGACTCACAATCATGGTCGGAATACACTATTTCAGTATTCGGTACAATGTCCCTTACACCCTGTTAACCATTTTTTTTTATAAATACGTACATTTTATATAGAGAAACATCCAGACCAAATCAAACATTAAATGTTCATGCACACAAATGTTTGACTTGAGCGGGTATCGAACCCGCGACCTATGGGTAGCAGTCCGTTATACAAACCACAACGCCATCCGGTAGTCAAGTACACTGTGTTTTTAAATTAAAAGTCCTATCTGTATAGGAATCAAACAGAAGTCAGAAATCCTCACAGTACATCAAATTATCCTTTATTTATTATTAAATAACAATGAATGACTAGTAATAGTAATTATCCGAGACGCTTTCACCGGTCTATTTGTAAGCACGACTATGTTCTTCGGTACAATTCGATCGGAACTACGGATAGCAAGACAATGTAAGGATAACAAAATTATAATCATGTACAATCCTTGATCCGTGTAGTGACGGATGATCCGTGTAGTGACGGATTATGAATACCGAATGTCACTACCCCAATTCATCCCGTGGGTGTCGTAAGAGGCGACTAAGGGTGCAAAACAACGCAGGACACCAGCACTGCAAAAAGAAGGAAAACTTGACACAAACCCTATACCAACCCGTCTGGCCAGCGTGGTATAGTAGGCCAAAACCTCCTTTCTAAGGAGAGGCCTATGTCCAGCAGTGGACTATTAAAGGCTGTCGATGATGATGATGACTATGACAATCCTTGCGGGCTAAATCTGTTACAATATAATTTATTCTCAAATGTTGTGAGGTCATAAGGTCACGAGAGCAATGCTTTGGTACAAATGGGCTAGCTCTACCCGAGTAATACGACTGCCTCATAGGAAATCAATGTTAAACCTGCTTGCTTGCTGTTTGCCGAGTGAGTGGGATTAAAGGAACCCAAACCCCCTTTCCGCCTAATTCTTTTTATTTTGTTAATCACACAAAGTGTCGTCCCATATGGGGGGGGGGGGGTGGTCGAACCCACAACACTCAGCATAGAAGGAAGCAGCGTGGCGACCGCTTAAACAACTGCGCCATCCGTGCAGTCAGTGTAGTCACTCGAAGGGCGATACCGCAATTGTGACTCATGAGTCACAGGGGTCCATGGGCGGCGGTATATAATTACCATAAGGTGACCCGTCTGCATGTTCGCCCCACTATAAGGTTTATTTTCAAAACAATATATGCATAAACCGTCAGTAATAAAATATAATTTAAAAATCTATTTGAAACAAAAGCCCAAAAAATATCAGACATAACAGTTTGATTTATAATTCGCTTTTACGCAATACATGTAAAAAGCAATAAATAATGTTTTTTAAACAAATAGGTTTTTTATTTGTATCGACGAAAAAGTTTAAATAATAAAAATTTCTCTTTCATCTTTGATGTAGAACTTGTAAACTAATAATTATGATAGGTTCGTACAATTTAAATAAAAGTTTAAATCATAAACTGCTGTTGGCTGTTTATTGTGTTTCAGCTTCATGAAATATAAGATTTTTTTCAGCTTTGATGTTCAGACGCTATTTAAACCTATTATCTTAGTAATGTTAGATCCTTTGTATTATATTCTCTATAAAACTTGTTTCAGATATATTTGAGTATCACACTAATATAATAAAGGCTAAAGTAAGTGTGTGTTTGTATGTTTGTGACTTCATCACGCTCAAATGACTGGACCAATTTTAATAAAATTTGGTATCCTAGATTAACTTTTTATTAAAATATGTAATATTTCTGTTGGATGATCAAGGAAGGGCAATATATCTGATACACCGTAGGTAACACCGAGGGGCACAGCCAGTGCTTCATATTCGTATAGAAAGTAAAATTTCATTAGTGGTTAGTGACAGTCGGCCCCCGACCGAAGAAGTACGCGAGTGGCGTGCAGCCGTTCGCCGAGCCACTATTTTTCTTTGGTCGTCCCGGCTCGAGGCTCCACGTGCTGCCTTTGCCGCCGTGCAGGCTCGACCCTTTCCTTCCTACTGACGCAAGTCCTTTCCGGGCACGGCTGCTTCAGGAAGTACCTGTACTCTGTCGCCACTGCAATTGCAGTGTGCTGAGAGGACTCGGCTCAGCACACGCTGGCAATTTGCCCGGCTTGGGCGTCCTTACTACAGTCATCAAAGGGGACCTCTTGTTACCGGCCGTCATACGGTCCATGGCCAGTAGTGACAGATGATTTGCCGCGGTTGCGTCCTTCTGCGAAGACGTCATCTCGCAGAAGTATGCGGCGGAGAGGTTCCGGGACGACAACCTCCACTCGGACCCAATTCGTCGTCAGCGAACCGGGCGGCAAAGGTGCGCTTACCAGCGCCTCATGCTGTCCTGAGAGTGGCCGCTGGTGGACGGGACTTGTTTTCCCCTACACCCGCCATAACGGCCAGCCGCGAGGAGGCAATGTCCGCGTGTGCTGGACGTCACCTAAATAGAGGATGAACCCAAAGGTATCGGCCAAGTGCGAGTCGGACCCGTGCACGAAGGGTTCCGTACCGCAATTTATTTTAATTTAATTATTTATTTTAAAAATGAATATAGAACTAAATATTCTGTGAATATTTCAAGCGTCTACCTGTTGCCGTTATCAATATCGAGCAAAAAAATCACGTTTGCTGTATGGGAGCCCCCTTAAATATTTATTTTATTCTGTTTTTAGTATTTGTTGTTATAGCTACGTACGGACAGCTGAGTCTTAGTAATAGGGTCCCGTTTTACCCTTTGGGTACGGAACCCTAAAAAGAATTGTTCAACTGAAATAGTAAAATGTTTCGAAGATCAAGTGGAGCCCCTTTAGAAAAATATCTGCCGTGAGTGGTATTCATAGTTCTCTCGAGTGTATTTCAGGAAAGCACGCCGCGTGAGTACATATATTCACAGTCTCCTTAGTTTCATAAATATGAGCCGATACTGTGAGTGGGGATTTACTGTTGGGGGGATTTACTTGTGGGGACTACATATGTTTCAGCGCTAACAGCATTTATATATAATCTTTTTTATGCTATATAAAAAGTTTACCCCACGTAAAATAATGGAAAATATCATACAGATTTATCTTGTTTTTTTTTTTTAATTTATGTTCCCTGCCCCGCCCACCTGTATGTTGGTTATCGCGATAAAAAGTAGCCAATGTTACTCGTTGATAATATAGCTTACCATTGGTGTAAGAATTTCTAAAATCGGTTTAGTGGTTTAGGCGTAAAGCGTAACAAACCAAAGAACTCACTTTCACATTTATGATATAAGTACCTATAGATAATATTTGGTTGTTGTGACGAAACTTAGGTAGGCTCATGTCGCTGAGCAATGGGCGTTTTTCGACCGAGAAGAAGGAGAATCAGTATTCGTATTGAACAAGGTCTGATACTTGGTATCAACTTCCAAAAATCAACAATTAATTCTAAACATTTTTTTGATATTCTAAAAGTAAAAAAATATAACAACAAAGTGTTCTTATGCAAATAAATTAAAACAATGTATAGCATTTAAAGCTTAAACTATGTACATTGAAAATAATAAGAAACGGCCATATAAACACAGTCCGCAATAAAACTCCTAAACGAAGCGATGTCGACAATGGACTGTTTAAAATTGTGTCAAAGTATACGATGTCATTTTATATAGATACGTCACATCTCCGTTACAAAGTTACGAATTCCTCTAAGGAAACCGTTGTGAGATATCTTAGAATACAGATTATAAAAGAAATTTAACCATGTGTGTGAAGAGGCCTATGTCCAGCAGTGGACTGCGATAGACTGATGATGATGGTCAATGAGTCGTGCCTTGGGACATGTGAGCCGACACGAAGAGAGACCTTACAGAAATAATAATATTTTCAGACATCTGACACGCAACGCCATCTAGTTTCAAACTAAGTAGAGCTTGTACTATGATAGCTAATTAACTGATAGAATTCTTATATATTGTTCATTCTGGTATATACATAGATATTATACATAGAAAACACCCAAAAAAATAAACGCAGATCACACAAACATTCGGTCCGACCCGAGAATCGAACCCGACACCTCAGCACAGCAGTCCTAGCAAAAGTTAAGCAATTCTTTTATGAGTCAGTAAGGTTACCGAAAGCTCAGTGCCTATAAAATTCTGAGTGTATGTAACTCTTGTATCGTAGGTCAAAACCTCCTTTCTTAGGAGAGGCCTATGTTCTGCAGTGGACTATTAAAGGCAGTTGATGATAATGATGATTCTTTATGAATAAATAAATTATCTTAAACCTGATACTGCAACAGATTGTTCCCAGTTTCTTAAGAAAATTGAAGTCACTATTGTACCATATGCCATTTGTTCATGATATGATGGAAAAGAATGTAATGTTTCTGCTTGCAATCAAGATGCTGCAAGCTCGAACTCCACCCCGTTCACTATGACTAGTGACATAGACAATCAGCTTCGCTGTAGGCGTTACGTAATAGTCTTTCTTTTTTCTTTCAATAGTAAAAAGCAAGACAGAAGTCAACTTCACAGCGCTATTTTTTAGGCAGATTAAATCTATAAAACATTACATTTAAACAAATTTTATATTAAAGCCTAATTAAAAGTAAAATTACTACAGAATGTTTATGAAAACCATTTAAATCTGCCATCTTTATTTTAAACTTACTCTTTGTTCGACAAAAGGAATGTACAATTACAGTGTATGCCATTAAAGGAAATATTTCTCTTCAGTCCAGTCGCAGTTTAGAACGGTTGGACTTATGCCAATTTAGTAGCCATATTTTTAACTATGAATACTATTTACGTCACAAATGAGCTCTGATGTCGGTAATATTTATAATGCTATGATTTGTAATGAAGGATTAGCAATTTAGATTGTAACTCTATTGTGTAAGAATGAATAGAAACTTTATTAGACCTTAATTTTATTCTGCTATTAGTGGCAGCTATTAAATATAAAAGTTATTTAGGATTGGACTATTTAGTTAAATTTGTGTCGAGCTATATTATAAATGTAGTGTGGACTAACATAAGTTTTAAAGTTCTGAAAAACTCGTATATATTAACGTATTCATAGTATGAATTTTACATAGTTAGTTTTAATACTTTCATCGTTTGAGTAACAAATTTTAAATGTATTCCAAGAAAACAAACGTTTATTTGAATATTTACAATATTGTTTTTGGATTTTCTTTATGTTTCTTTATTGCAAACTATTTTGAAAATACAACTGTATTATTGTATTTAAATTATACTGTATATCAAAGAACAATATAATGTCTCTTTGCAATGTGTTTTCTGTCATCTTCGAAACCTTTTCGTCTGTCTTTCCTCGACATGTATATTTTATTACATCTCTGTAATATTAACAGTCTACTCCGTTTCCGCCTGCACAGATGTCATTTACTGCGGAAAAATCTCAAGTCCGCATCTAATTGAAGTAAGTTAAACGTTTTCACAACGTACATAATTAACTTCAGTTCACGGCTCGATATCGTTTATTCAAACTCGATTGATTGTTTCTTATTTCATGTGTCCCGCTGTGTCGGTATTGCCCGCAGTTTCACTCGCTTGATTATTTCTAATTTCATGTGTCCCGCTGTGTCAGTATTGCCCGCAGCTTCACTCGCTTGATTATTTCTAATTTCATGTGTCCCGCTGTGTCAGTATTGCCCACAACTTCACTCGCTTGATTATTTCTAATTTCATGTGTCCCGCTGTGTCAGTATTGCCCGCAGCTTCACACGCTTGATTATTTCTTATTTCATGTGGCTTGCTGTGTCAGTATTGCCCGCAGCTTCACACGCTTGATTATTTCTTATTTCATATGTCCCGCTGTGTCAGTATTGCCCACAACTTCACTCGCTTGATTATTTCTTATTTCATGTGTCCCGCTGTGTCAGTACTGCCCGCAGCTTCACACGCTTGATTATTTCTTATTTCATGTGTCCCGCTGTGTCAGTACTGCCCGCAGCTTCACACGCTTGATTATTTCTTATTTCATGTGTCCCGCTGTGTCAGTATTGCCCACAACTTCACACGCTTGATTATTTCTTATTTCATGTGTCCCGCTGTGTCAGTACTGCCCGCAGCTTCACACGCTTGATTATTTCTTATTTCATGTGTCCCGCTGTGTCAGTACTGCCCGCAGCTTCACTCGCTTGATTATTTCTTATTTCATGTGTCCCGCTGTGTCAGTATTGCCCGCAGCTTCACTCGCTTGATTATTTCTTATTTCATGTGGCTTGCTGTGTCAGTATTGCCCGCAGCTTCACACGCTTGGTTATTTTTTATATTATGTGTTATCGTGTAATGAGCATGAGCATTTGTTTTGTGTCTTTCATTACTATTTGGGTAAGATATGCAAAGGAATATTTGCATATCTTACTTAAATAGTACTCACAACAGACTTGAATAACAGTAGCCTTCTCTCATTTATATACGCATTTATATAAGCAGGAAGTGATGGACAAACACAAAAGTTATAATTTTATAATTATGTATGATGGTAGTACTTAATAATAAATAATTGAATAAATAAAGTACATGTTATTAGATAAAATACTTAAAAATGGCTGTACGGAAATAAATAAATGTAATAATCTTGATCTATTCAATAGTTGTAGTGCAGTTCAAGATAAAGGCCTTTACCCAGACCCCTTCAGATCTATTGCAATTCAATTACACAGTAGCGATGAAACAGCATCATCAACTAACAGTCTTTAATAGTCCACTGCTAGACATAGGCCTCTCCTTAGAAAGGAGGTTTTGGCCTACTATACCACGCTGGCCAGACGGGTTGGTATAGGGTTTGTGTCAAGTTTTCCTTCTTTTTGCAGTGCTGGTGTCCTGCGTTATTTTGCGCCCTTAGTCGGCACAATAATAATATAATAACCTCAGACATTTCACACACAGCCGCCTGATCCTAACTAGGCAGAGCCTGTACTATGGTAACCAGACTGCTATTAAACATACTTTTACACATATTTTGAAATATATGCATAATATAGATGAATTACACCCAGACACAGAACAAATGATCGTGCTCATGACAGAATTAATTGGCCTGGGTGGGAATCGAACCTAGGGCCTGTGGAGGGTCACCAACCACTACACCAACAGGCCCGACAATGATGAATAAACCATAGGAGTTACTATTACATTTTATGCCCCAATTTTTATGCTAAACCCTACCATATTAAAACAACAACCAGTAATTAATGAACCGGCAACAATTTTCCGACACAAAGCGTAACAATGAAGGCAAAGGTAATAGAACGCAACCTCTACGCTAGAAAACGGAAAAAAGGCTTTTATTCCGTACAATTTAAGAAACCTAGTTTCAAACCTATTTCTATGCTGATCTAAGCACAAAATAAAAGTCTTCTCTAGCGAAGTTAGGAATAACTTGCTTCTGTTTCACAGCTCTTTTATTATCGTAACAAGTGTGTTGTATGAAGGCATTCTAAAAATATAAAAAAATATAGTCCAATTTTATCCTATCTGTTCTAGATGTGAGGCAAAAGTACACTTTCGTAAATCGACATGATTTACGAATGTATTTTGGATTTGAATAATCTATACTAATATTATAAAGCTGAAGAGTTTGTTTGTTTGTTTGAACGAGCTAATCTCAGGAACTACTGGTCCGATTTGAAAAATTCTTTCAGTGTTAGATAGCCCATTTATCAAGGCAGGCTATAGACTATATATCATCACGCTAAGACCAATAGGAGCGGAGCACCAATGAAGAATATTTCAAAAACTGAGAAAATTTATTACTATTGAGAGCCGCAGACGAAGTTGCGCGGGTCAGCTAGTATTAGATAATTATTGACATCGTGTTATACTTCCATTATTATTTTTCTACTCATCACAATCACATCATAGTCACGAATAGACAAGTAAACCTTTCATCTCGTGATTATGATTCGGTGCAAGTCGATCAAAACTTTCTTAACACATATGCATTAATTTAAGCCAAAACCTCCTTTCTAAGGAGAGGCCTATGTCCAGCAGTGGACTATTACAGACTGTTGATGTGATGTGATGATACATTAATTTCTTTAATTTTCTTTTTTTGCGGTGTTCCATCACATATGAATCTATTGCAAGGGTCTCGGTTATACCCTCAGCACTTCATGCCGCCCCGAGTGCGGCCGCGGGTAGACGGGACGGGTTTTTTCCTCCATCCGCTATAGTGGTCAGCAGCAAATAGAGAATTTATCCAAAGGACCTCCTTTGGGTAATCCTGCCCTCGCTATTTGAGTGGTCCGGATGTTTTAATATCAACTGTTTCCGGACCTCTCCCATCTCCCCATAATTAACAGTAGAGAGCCTTGCCCTCCTTTCAATTTAAATAGGCGCGCGCGGAACCTGCCTGATTAGATGGGTCTTTTTTTTTTTTTTTAACTTGTGGAAATTCCCTCGGACCGTCACCCCGCCGGGGCTCTCGTTCGGCGGGGCGGTGTGTCGAACTCGAACCGACTAAAACCACACAGTGTGCCCTCTTTGCGCTTCCAGTTTAGGAGGGGTCCAGGTAGTTATCGCCTTCTGGACCCCTCCCAGCGCCGGCCCGCTCCTGTTGCGGGCTCCGTCTCAAAAATTTTTCCTCTCTTTAGGCGACGTCCGGCACACGCGGACGCCGCCCCCTAGCGGCTGGCCAACTAATGCGGGTGGAGGGGAGAACCTCTCTAACGACGAGTAACGAGCTGAGTAACGACTCTAGCAGGAGCACTTGACTTGACTGCGTGAGGCTGCTCGTTAGCAGCCTCACTGTTACCCCTGAGTCAATCAGAGCGCCGCTACCAATCAGTTTCAAAATTTTGACTTTATAAAAATAAGCAGTATCGTTAGATATAAAACGAGCAAGGCGGAAGATTGAAGAACAAAAAATTGGTGGCAAAATGTGAGAGAAGAAATTACGATGAATCGGCTAATATACCATAGCGGCATGGCTAATTCAAATTTAATTCTCAATTCAAATTTATAATTTCAACTGAAGTGTCATAATTCAAAATATTAGATGTACCTATATTCTTTTATTTTTCGAGTTTGTTAAACACATAATATTTACAAAAGAGGATAAAAATGAGCAACTATACCTTACTGTGCGTGTTTGTATGTGAAGCCTGTCAGCCGCTTGTCATGTTGAACAAGTTCTACAAGTTAACACGGACAAGGTAAGACAGCTGTTCTCATAATTTCACCAAGTCTTTCCTTTTTATGGAATAATATATTCTATAATATGAAATTTGTTTACATAACAATAAATTTGGTTTCTAACTTTCTACTAAATGCTACGGAAAATCCCTCGCCTATTAACTTTTTGTGATTTCAGAGAGACTGCATGGTTGTTTTTAATGAATTAGTTATTTTCGAAGTTGTTGTTAAACTTGTTACAAGTATTAACATAATGAGTATTTGTGATGAGGTGATGATGAGTATTATATTAAAATCTTTTTATTTGCCATTGACTTGCCAAGCCTTGCCATGACTTTAAAATAATGTCAATTGTTTATTATTTAAGGAGAGGCTTATGTCCAGCAGTGGACTATTAACGGCTGTTGATGTCATGATGTGATTTATAGGTTGACTATATCCGTCTTTGAAAAAAATCTCAGTCTGTTATAAAACCATTCAAATCTGGCAAATAATAATTATTTTTTAAGCGCTTTTATTTGTCTCTAGTATAAAGTGTTTTTAAAGAGACTTGACTTTTCCATGTTTTACAGGATATGAATAATATTCTTCTCTGTAGCTTAAAGAAATCAATTCAATGCTTTGAAATGGGTTCTACTGTTTTATATAATTGTTTTCTACGTATAAAAGTTTCAGCAAGGTATATTGGATAGTCAGTTTACTTGATAATCACATGTCTTTTATAAATATAGCCATGTTACGTTTGGTTACACTGGAATTTTCGTAAATTGTTAATATTCATTTAAAATGTAGATGTAAATGCACTGAGATAAGTCCATACTTGCCCACAAACTGTAATTTATACAGCTAAATAAAACCTGAGTGCAAATAAAATACTCATAAAACCGGGATCAATGAACCAGCTATCAATGAACTTTGTAAAATCACATGCAATTCTATTATATTTAGTGCCATGAACCTATAAAAGTGTTTTGATCTGGTTCTGTTTGCAGTAAACAAATATAATATACTCTTTAATATAACTACATTCTTAACAAATAAATTTAAGTGTTATTACATTTATTATTATTAAACTTTCAAGTTGAATAATATTATAAGGTCTGTAAAGTCTTTTTAAGTCTGTAAATTTTCAACTGTTTTTGTTTAGATTACACTTCAAAATAATAATATAGTGCTATAAGTGAAGACTTGTAATTGGCTTTCAGGTGACTATTGTATTTGTATATTGACATTCCATGTGGTGACGGATTAAGAATACAGAGTGTCACCACCCCTATTCATCCCGAGGGTGTCGTAAGAGGCGACTAAGGGAGCAAACTACGCAGAACAACAACGCTGCAGAGAGAAGGAAAACTTGACACAAACCCTATACCAACCCGTCTGGCCAGCGTGGTATAGTATCAACTATGGGTTGGGTTATACCTGGGTTCAACCCGAGACCTCAGCACAGCTACCAATTCAAGTTGTGACAGTCTGTATTTTAATATATTTTGGGAAAACGAGTAAACAAGTCGACTTTTTTGATAATTCATTATTTTCTGAACAAATTACCGGTAATCGCCCCAGGTTACCCATAGGTGTATTGGTTAACCACAAAACATACTGAATTAATCCAAACAGCTTGATAAATACTATGTTGTTTGTATGTCCGATGACTCCTGCAGGGGACATTACTCGGGGGTTGTGCGGTTCATGGCCCTTTATAGGGCTCCAGTATGGGCGGGCGCCCTGAAGGACAGCAATGTCGCACTACTACAACGACCGCAGCGAGTGTTGGCCATCAGAGTCATAAGCAGCTTTACGATATCTTTTGATTCGGCGAGTCCTGGCCGGAACTCAACCATGGGACATGGAGGCGACAGCCCTTGCTGTTCTGTATCAGTGGCGCAAGGGGGCGCGGGAGTTAGGTCGGAGTCCTGAGTCCGAGAAATCGAGGTTCTCATGGAGGAGTGGAAGGAACGACTTGGGCAATCGAGCGCCGGGCACGCCGTTATCGCGGTGGTAAGACCCGTGATATAGGATTGGCTCAAGAGGCATCACGGAACCCTCTCGCAGGTGATCTGTTGCATTTCAGAGTAGATTAAGTGCCGCAAATAGAGCTGGATTGGCCATACTTTCCGAAGAGACCCGATCACATCTTCAAGCTGACACTTGAGTAGGATCCAGGGAAAGCGTAAGTATGGTCGTCCAAAGCAAACCTGGCGACGAAAACTGGCAGATGAGGCAGCATCAACAAAACGTTAAGCTAAGGTTAGCACGGGGTCGAGGCCAATCGAGATGGAGATTAGACGGTATGAGCAGTAAGTGCGCTTCTACTGTGGTAAGACCCGTTATGGAGGATTGGCTCGAAAAAGCGCACCTACTTTATACTATAATAGCTCACAATCAATGTAACCCTAGCGTTTACTGTAAAGCTTCCTAATTCTGATTCTGTGAAAGCCCTCTGACCTAACCGGAGGACACAAGACATTAAAGAAAGAAAGAAGAAGACCCACAGGTAAAAGTCAGTAAGCAAATACCTCAAATAAAAATGTTATATTGAAAAATTTATCTTTGAAGTCAATTTAATTATGACCATACCTTTTTGTGGGAATTTGTTAATACACTTAGAAGATTAATTATAAACCTTAATTAATTTAAGGGAATAATCTTACTATGTTACTTGTAATATTATTTGAGTACGGTGGTATATTATTTGTGTCAAAAGCAGGACACAATGTTATTGATTTTGAAACTTCACGCTGCGTGGAGTGGAGAAATATTTTACTTTTTCAAGGCAACTTTAAACACAATTTAAGTTTAAAAGAAATGTAATGAAGACCAAGTGTAAGTTGTTACATACATATAATCTTATTTAAACATATTTAAGATCCTCGTGTTCTAGCTTTAACAGACGTACGTAATTTTTTTACATTCGAGAATAATGAAAACGTGGAAAAAAGTGATCGAGTTTGCCATTTAACCCATTGTACTTATTATATACGCATATTATAATTGAATTTAATCTAAGATCCGTGTGGTGACGGATGAAGAATACGGAGTGTCACCACCCCTATTCATCCCGTGGGTGTCGTAAGAGTCAACTAAGGGAGCTAACGCAGAACAACTAGTACAGCAAAGAGAAGGAAAACTTGACACAAACCCTATACCAAGCCGTCTGAGAGGCCTATATTCAGCAGTGGGCTATTAAAGGCTGTGGATGTGAATCTAAGTTAAGTTTGTATTTTTGAAATGTAGAAAGATTAAAAAAATATATGTACATATAAAACAATATTTTTATATTTATTTATATACTTACATCTGTTGTCACAGTAAAGACATGAGTTGCTTTCCAATTTATTTCAAATTAAATTTTCAAGTTAAAAAGAAAGAAAATCGTGCATCGGCTCCATTGTTTCGCAGAGTGAATGCGGTTCATATTTTTCAACTGGAATTCATTTTAAATTGGACATTTTCAATTAGGAGCTGTAAAACGTTTACTAGACTTATGTCATGTCATGTAATATGATATTGATATAATTAGATACAGCAGAAGAATCAAATTTCACTTTGAAAGGGCGTGATTTTTGTTTATCAAATAAGTATGTAATTACTTTAGAGGTTGTTCTCGTTCATTTCAACAGGTAAAGAAACATGATTCTTCTAAACTTATCTTGATTATTGGTTCCTAAAATATTTGCTCTGTTTTTTAAGACTTCACCTCTTCTTAATAGAAATGTATTATATGTTTATACATATGTAACAAATCATTTAAAGTGATACATTTGAAGATATATATATATATTTAATAAACGTACCTCTTGAATCACTCTCTCCACTGATGAAAACCGAACTTAACATAACTTTCAAACGAATTGACCTATTTGAATAATTCATAAAGTAATGTGCACCTACATTTATACTTTACTTTTTGATTTGATCCATATTTTAGTTGACTAATGCCAACAAAAATATGGTTATTTTAGCTAAAGTATAAAATTTTGATATACCTCATCGTTGACTTTTTTCGTCACATATTTTTGGCAATATTTTATAGCTGGCTTCAAACTATCGTTATTTTTATAGGAAATTCATTATGTTTTCAAAATAAAATCTAGCCTATGTTACTCGCTGATAATAAAGGTTTCTATTAATGTATTTTTTTTTTAAATTCGTCCAGTTGTTTCGGAGCCTATCTATTACAAACAAACGAACAAAAATGAAATCTTTCCTCTTTATAATATTAGCATAGATTATTTTAATAAAGTAAACTACAATAATACATTTTAATCAAAAAATGTTATTGTATTGTCTTTAAATTACTATCAAAATGAAAAAAACCGACACCTACAAATATTGGGTGTTTCTCAATTCTTCAACATCATAATGATGGATAGAAAGACTAATAACTTAACTGATTACGAGCAAATCACTAGAAACTTTGCTTAAAATTTTCGCCCATAAAACGACAGTGTCCTACAGATCAAAAAAAATATTTTTATAAAAATGAAAATTCATAAAACAGACACAGTAAAGCCGATTTTAATTTAATAAACTAACTAAGTGGATGAAAGCATAATTATCTTGGCTGATAAAGAGCTGTCAGTCGCAAGAATATACATTATTGTTTAACATTAGATCTTTTTATTTTTATGTATACATTTTATATCTCTTTCTTCTTTCAATTTATTAAATAATTTTAAGTAAAACGAAGGCCATTTATTTAACATTACACTACTAATTAGTGATTTCTCATGAACGAATAAAGTCGATTTTAATTGGGACTTTTCTCTGTTATCAGAAAATCCTAGATTTACAGCCATATTGGCAATGTCCTCTTTTTTCGTGTCAAGCTATTTATCATCATCAACAGCCTTTATTAGTCCACTGCTGGACATAGGCCTCCCCTTGGAAAGCAGATCTTGGTATATTATAGGTAAATTACACACAGACACATAACTAATGATCACACTCGACAATCATACAATTATTTGTAGTAGACCTCTGATTTAACAGTCACAATCATCAGCCACAAAATCAACTCTCTTGTCTTACGTACTGTTATTTTTCATCATCATTAACAGCTTTTAATAGTCCACTGCTGGACATAGGCATCTCCTTGGCAAGGAGGTTTTGGCCTACTATACCGCTCTGGCCAGACGGGTTTGGAATAGGGTTTGTTTCAAGTTATCCTTCTCTTTGCAGTGCTGTTGTCCTGCGTAGTTTGCTCCCTTAGTCGGTTCTTCAGACACTCGTGGAATGAATGGGGGCTGTGCGAGTTATTCTTAATCCGTCACCACACGGACCAACGTCAAGCTATTGACATTATCATTATACTATCACGTACTAGAATAAATTATGTAAAAAGACAAAACGAGAGAGCATAGTAAGATAACCTTTTTCTCAACTTCATATCTAATAATAACAATATAATATCTTCACACATCTCACATACGGCCGTCTGGTCCCAAACTAGGCAGAGCCTGTACTATGGAAACCAGACTGCTGATAAACATACTTATATATTTCTAAATACATACATATTATGAATAAAGTACACCCAGACACGGAACAAATGATCGTGTTCATCACACAATTATTTGTCCTGGGTGGGAATCGAACCCACGACCTCTGGCGTAGCAGTCAGGGTCACTAACCACTAGACCACAGGCCAGTCAATAAAATAATGTACATAGATAAGTTTTTAATGTCGCGTAAACCAACGTCACTGCAATTAAAACAATTTACTAGAACCGTAACTTAGATTCGGATTCAGAATGTTTATTTGCATAACATGGGTATTAATTACGTGGTATTAAAATTTTACTATCCTTGTAATGAAAGCAATGACATCGATATAATATCATTTGAGTACTAGAAAATATATTGATTTATTTCAAACGTCAGATAAGTTACTTTCTAAAACTCTCGAAAAGGTTTATGATATACAAATTATATTGTCAACACGTAGTTCTTGTAAGTATCTTATAGCACGCTAAAATAATATAACTACTCAAGAACAGAAGTGTTGTAGCCAGAAAGTCGACACAATATGTGAAGACTCTACCACTTTAGTTTAATGGTTTGAGAGACATTAGCTTCTAATTAACTCAGCTTAAAGTAAACATCAATTTCAAACACTTCGAGAGACTAAGAATACTGTAAACAGTTGCCATGGAAAAAATATGGAGTCGCAGAGAATTTGGAAATGTTTAAAGAAAATTTTCACTCGGCACGCATTCAAATTGATTAGTATTTTTATCACGTTCCCTTAAATCCTCCCCCGTGACAATCCTTTTAATTAAACATTAAAACATTTCTTGTCGCCTATTTCTGGCTCGGAACGGATTCAACGTAAAACGAGCTTAATTACGCCTATTTCCTCCATAATTTACAACTGTGTTACTTAAAGCTTCAATGTTTTTAAAAAAAATCAGCTGTTTATTTTTTTTAAGATTAATGCATTGCGCAATACGGTGTTAAAATATTTTTATGGTGGTGGACCGGCGAAAAATTATAGTGTGTGGTGGTAGGTGGGGGGCGGTGCGGTCCACGCAAACTCTCTGCCATAAGCTCGCTGGATGCCGCAAGGGGCGACCGCGCGCTGTTTCGGGAAACTCCGCATGCGATTCGTGAAGTCGTTTAAAATTTTTATGTTCTCTGTGACGTGTGTGCGTGTTTGTGACTGAGTGGATTGATAATTATGGAGATCTGTGTTGTGTCTCTTTGAAGGAATCACCGGTTCCTTTCATGGTGAGTTACAATTGTTATTTATTATGTTTATATTTTATATTTACATTCGTTTAAACTGGTTATAAATGTATAAAATAAATATAAAATTTCTGAAAACACCGTCATCAAAATTAATTATTTTCAGATGTTTCTTTGTAATTATGATAACGAACGTGTTACTTCAGTTCCTTTTGAAATCCTAGCGATCAGAATAGTTTTCGTTTATAGATTTAGGAATATAATCTTGATTGTGATGTTTCTGAGTAATATTATCCGAAGCACAAGGGCCGTCTATTGACAACAATAGGCTATGTACTTAAGTTGATAATAAATAATCTCAGACTGAAATAAACAAGGGGTAAGAAAGGCCACCGTGGTATTGTTACTCCATATAACTTAGTCATCTTTAGGCTAGGTCATCTTTGTTAGAATATAGTTCCTCCGAGGGACCCAGGTCCATTAGATAAGGCGTTAGCATTCTCTCGGATCTTCTTAGTATACGGAAACCTCACAAATGAAATATGCAAAGTAAATACTCGTATACTCCGCTCCTCAGTAAAATCA
This sequence comes from Arctia plantaginis, assembly GCA_902825455.1. Lineage (NCBI taxonomy): Eukaryota > Metazoa > Arthropoda > Insecta > Lepidoptera > Erebidae > Arctia > Arctia plantaginis. The sequence continues at coordinate 6,893,702 of CADEBD010000226.1, read as the reverse complement.
AATCTTAAATAAGATTTGCTCACAAAATATTTGTTTAAGAATGCGTTGTTTTCTATTTACTTTAAGAAATTTCGTCTGTCTCGCTTCGAAATAAAGAGAGTTTATTTAAATTACATCTGTTTTGGTGTTACAACACGTTGAATGATTCTAATGTATATAAGGTAACAGTGCGGAGGTAAAATAATGGTATGAATTTTAAAGTGGAATAAAACTATCCGTAAATTAAGAACAAAAATAAGAAATAATTGGATTAAGAGTTATTTCAGTATATTTTATTCAGATTAATCACGTTTCAATACAACTGTTCAAAATTAGATAACAGATCTTTATAAGCTCTAGTAGCTTCTTAAGAGTTTTCTTAAGTAAATATTTTCAGGAAATAATTTATATTCTTAGTAACTACGAATTAAAAATATTCCTTGGATTAAAAAAGTACTGGTTACATGATGTAGCACTAGAATTTTTGTTAATGCGTCCCATTATTTTTAATATTTCGAATAAAACCACACCTAGAGTAATCTTTACTCGTATAATAAAACTGCAAAGTTTTTGTATGTGAAACGCGGTAGAGCCATTAGACATATTTTAATAAAAAAAAAAATATTGGATAGAGTATTCCTTGAGGAAGGTCATAGAAATATCATCACGCTACGATTATAAGAAGCGAAACAGTGACTATAAATGCTGGTTAAACTGTTTGAAACGGGTATGACAAAATATTTTAGGTTGATGTGTTCTCATTACTCTACTGAGGCCTCAAACAAATAAATGTTCTTCATTCTTTTGATCCGTTTAAATAAGAAATTACCTTGTCGAAAAAAGCAACAAATTAGGAATCAATCTCCGCAATATTACTCATTTAAATATATAGAATAAAAAAATACCCGGTTATATTTATAAATACAGAGTTATAAAAATCAGCATCATTCAACACATTTTAATATCCGATGTTCTTCCGAGGGATATCTAGGTTTATTTTTAACTCAAGACTTATAAATACACGTATTATAACATTAAACTTCACTGCTTTTAAAGGCGGGCATTTGCCAGACGTGTTCTTAGTTCTATACTAATTTTTTATGTCCCTTTTTTATTTTTAAACTAGGTTTTCCCCGTAACGCATTGACGCGCTTTTTAGTAATAATAGTGATACAAAAATAACAGATTACCTGGAGTGATGGCCTGGGTGAGGGATTATATGCCCGTATCGTTATCCAGGCCATTAACTACAGATTTGAAAAAGAAATTAACTATCTATAAAACTTTATGTCATTAATTCTTTTTATTTCTTGCAAAGCTATAGTCAAACTAAACATCGAAATATATTAAATTTTAATTTGGAAATTTTAAGTAAAAATATAAATTTCATGTTTTGATAAAGAACCTGTTAAACTTACCACATAAATTTAATTGTGATAAATAAAATTATTTAATAGTTTAAATATTCGGAATCGACATGTTTAAACATGATTTATGAGTAGATACTTTCGAAACAAGTAATGTTTCACTTTATGCTCCCGATCTACCACAATAATATTATATGCAAATAAAGTGCATATAAGTGTAGTACTTATGATTTGACATACTTATAATTTTTTGTATCTTAATATATTATAATACCTATTATTAATATTAATCTGGAGATCGTGTCATCGTGTTTGAAGTAGAGAAAAAAATTACATATACTAAAATAAAAGTGTTCTTACAGCTGAGCCAAAGGTAGTTGGGTTCGATTTCCACTCATAACAAATAATTGTGTGATGAGCAAGATCATTTCTTTTATTTTTAACTGCCTTGGTGGTGCAGTGATAGCGTATGCGACTACTGTGCTGAGGTCTTGGGTTTAATTCCCGGGTAGGACCAATGCTTGTATGGTCTGCAAATATTTGTTTGAATTTGAGTATTTCTGTGTATAAAACGTATGTATTTACAAAAAAAAAAAGTATAAAAGTATTCTATCAGTCAATATAGCTTGCATAGTACTAAGCAGAGCTTAGTTTGAAACTAGATGGCGTGGAGGGGCAGATGTCCGAAAATATTATTATCTTATTAAATATTTTTGGGTGCATTTCAACTATCTTTTGTAAGATTTGTCTAGGTATTTCCTCTATCTTTACGATAGTAGGTATTGTATATACCTTTACATTAAATTGAAATCTATGATTATTAGATTACTATTACTAGAAATACATGATTAGAGATTGTAATTTCATAGAAAAAAAGAAGCGCTTAAAACAGCTAGACCGATTTAGATGAAATTTGGTATAGAGATATTTGAAGTCCTGGAAAAGGACATAGGGTAGTTTTTATCCCAAAAAATCAGCCTTTAAGGGGGTAAAGAGGGGCGTGGAAATTCTTATGGAGAATCAATAACCGCAGAACCGATTTAAATGAAATTTGGCATGGAGATCATTTGAGGTGTGGGGTAGGACAGACCTTATTTTTTACCGCGATAACTGATATAGAAACCGATATAGAACCGATATATTAATATGTATCTGCTTTCTGATGGTTGCAATGTAGCGGTCTTTTGCTAACGAAAATACTGGTTACCTGAGCTACAAAAATACAAGCATATTTTTTTTTTATTTTGTTTATTACTATCTGTAACAGGCGTATTCTTTTAGTGTCTAATTTACAAAAGTATTCAGTAAGTAATCGTTGTCTATCTGTGAATTGTAAACGATCTGCTCTCTCTGTAACTTTCTCCTTGTTCCATTGTCTTTGCCCATATTAATGATCATTTAATCCCTAATATTTTAGGTTACGCCGATAACAGCATTATTGCGACGGCCATGTGTGAGATGTCTGAGGTTACCTATTATTTTTATTAATCTCTTTATTTCATTTAATATACATATAAATTAGATTTTTAAATATGTTTATTTAAAATGTGTGTTTATATATATGTGTATAGTGTGTATTTGCTTGTGTATAAAATTACGTGTGTTGTGTTGTGTAGTGTATAACTTAGTGATTAGTGTTATATCCTATATGCGCCTACCACTCACGATGTCTACACTACCTAAAGGTTGACTGGCAGAGAATGTCTTGGGCGTTAAGTCCGCCGATGTACAAAAGTGCTTAAAGTTATAAATAAATAAAAAAAAAAAAACAAAATACATTTAAAAATATAAAAAAATAGTACCCTATCGGTATCCGGTATTATTATTATTATTGTAAAGAGATACGTTAAATGCGGGAATATTTTCCCCATCAAGTCTTTGATAGACTCTATGATTGAACGGATTAATGTGATAAGTCAATTCCCTGCCAAAAAGAGTACCTTTGACCTTACGGTATGTGTGTACACCGGTTACCGACCATATATGGCTTTTGGGCACTACTGTCAGGTCTAAAATTGACTTGAGATTCATTGCCAAATCGAGTTTATGTCACAGAAAAGCTGCCGGAAAATTGGATGCATTTCGAAGGTGCAGTGGTGCTTCAACTCTCAACAACTGCTTCAACTTTTTCCAGTCCTAGTTTGACTTTGTATGAAGTACCCACCTACAGCAATGACGAAGTTAAATATTAACTAGAAGTTTTGAATTCTATTGACATTTAGGCTTAGCTTAGCTTAACTCAATATACACTTAACTATCATCGCCAATTTTATCGTTTTTTTTTATGGAATTCACTTTCGTGAATTTATAAAAGATCTCTTCGAAGTAGCTAAACCTTAACCATTACTTATCGAAATACTCGACGCAGACTTAAGTCATTTTTATTATTGACAGCACCAAATGGTACTAAAGTCTTGACTGCTCCTTTGTGGTTCTAGAGATAAAAGTCTGGAATTAACTGCCTCCATTTACTTTTCCAGACAAACATATTCCCGAAACCTTTAAGGATAGAGTGGATAGGTTCTTCTACAGTAAATTAGTTTTCATCGTCACTTTATATGAGACTAGCTATGGCCTGCTTCGCTCACCTGATCATTTTTATTTTCGTGTTGCTAACTTAAACAGCTTAAAAACTGTTCATTCCTTATTTTATCCCCTTAGGCGTGAAATATCCAAAAATCCTTTTTTAGTAGGTTCTTACAACGTAAAATGCATCAGCTGCCAAAAATTAAAGTTTTTAGCCGCAGCGGTTTACACTCTGCGTTGAATCTGCCAATCAGAGCAAGTTATTTTATATGCAAAGATGAAATGCAATCGAAATCATTCGAAGTTTCTTTGGTATAGTCTAACCTTTTCTCCTTCTAAGCACGGACTTTTTATGAACATCATCACACATCATCAGCAGTCTTTAATAGTCCACTGCTGGAAATAGGCCTCTCCTTAAACCCCCTTTGGGTTTATCATACTCACTATTTACTCCTTGTAGTTTATGAAATGTTTTAGAAATCCAAAATGAGTAAATTACCTATTATTTTATGTGGTTTGCAAAAGATATTTCTGGAAATTCTTGTACATAGACAAAATGGCGGGTGTTAGTCGAAATATGCATCCAACAATTTCAGACCTCAGGAAGCTTTTATATGAGACGAATTTATTTTGCGCAAACCCGACACGCCTGTAGCGTGACATGAGCGTGTGCCTGTCTAGAGACAGTAATTAGAATTTACATTTGCCATTAACGTAACATAAAACGCGGTGACCGTGTGGACAATGCGTGGTGGCTTCTGGAAAACTTTCGCTTCGTTTAATCGAGCTCAAGAGTTCTGTTCTTTTATAGTCGGAGAGCCATATAGACTGGTTCAGCTACAGTTATATCATAGAATCACAAAAAACCGATAATAAACATGTCTTGCCTTGGTTTTCATTCAAAGGGCTGCAGGTGACCATGGGCAGCGGTGACCACTTCCCACCACGCTAAGAAATGTTGTAGAAACAGTAACTATAACACACGAACACTTCGCTGATTGCAAGTTGATAACAGTAGTTACAACATTTTAAACTTAATTAGCGGCAAAAAAAAATCTGTTAGAAGTAGTCATCAACAGCCTTTAATAGTCCACTGCTGGACATAAGCCTCTCCTGAGAAAGGAGGTTTTGGCCTACTATACCACGCTGGCCAGACGGGTTGGTAAAGGGTTTGTGTCAAGTTTTCCTTCTCTCTGCAGTGCTGTTGTCCTGCTTAGTTGTTTCCCTTAGTCGGTTCTTACGACACCCACGGGATGAATAGGGGTGGTGACACTCTGTATTCTTAATCCGTCACCACACGGACCAGAAGTAGTATGATGTAGAAATGCACCTGGCAAACAAAAGTTATTTGTGTAAATAAAATTTGTTTAAATAAAATGTGAAATAAAATAATCTATCACTAGTAGTTACGTAAGACTTTTATTCTGTTCTCTACCATTTTACTCCCAAGTGAAGAATAAGTTTACCTTATTCTACGCTCGTAAGTCTTCGTGTTTTAGAAAATATTAAACATTACAGTTTAATGGATGAACATTTGTTATAACTTACCTTTTATATCCATGTATGTAAATGTATAGGGTAATAGTGACTTGGGTGTCATTCTACAACAGCCTTTAATAGTACACTGCTGGACATAGGCCTCTCCTTAGAAAGGACTATGGACAATATCACGCTGGTCAGACGGGTTGGTATAGGATTTGTTCCAAATTTTTCTTCTTTTAGCAGTGTTGATGTCCTGCGTAGTTTTGCTCCCTTAGTCGGCTGTTACGACACCCACGGGATGAATAGGAGTTGTGATACCTTTGTATTTGCTCCATGGGTGATACTCTGTATTCTTAATCCGTCACCGCACATTATGACATATTATGTATTTGTTTAACCTTATGCTAAGATTTAGTTTCGGTTTCAAATTTGGTGGTAGTATGATTTTACGTTTAATTACTGTTTATTGTAAGAGTTATTAGTAGACAAGTCCAAATTAAATTATAAACATAGAGGTTTATGAGGATGGATGAGATCTGTTATTCAAACGCGAAATTTGGCACAGAGACAGATTAGTAATCAAAAATACCGCATGTTCTACTTTTTATTAAGGTGAAATATTCTGGCTTTAAGGCCATTTAAAGGGATAGTTCAAAGGACTTGCAGGAGCCACTTACCATTAGACGGTTCTGATTTCGTTTGCCTCTATAACATAAAAAAAGAGTATTTTACATAAATGTAGTAGACACAAAGAAGTAAAGACGTAGGTAAATAAACATCTTTGGTATTAAATTTAAGATAAAATGTCTTCCAAGTAAGAAAATAATTTGAAAAGGTTTAGTCTGCCCTGAGGGTCAAGTGAATAAGACATCCACAATTCGCTAACAATACTGTATTTATCCATCATACCTAACATTATCCTCTTCAAACCAAATAATCTATCGCAACCTTTTAATTTAACAAGCAAGAATAAAAATACAATAGGGAAGCTAAATTTTGGTGAACATCCTTGTTTGGCGTTCAAGAAAAAAGCGTACATGTATTTAGAATTCTTTGTATTGAACACACTTTTCTTTGTATTGAAGTTGTGGCGGAATTTCCCGCAATTTGTTTAGAAAAAAATCTTATGTTGATGTTGATGATGATGATGTTGTGTGGTTCTTGATGTACCTGATTTATCAACATAAGATATTTTCATGTTAGCTTTTGCCTATGGCTTCAGCTGGGTAAATATAATATTGCGCATAAATTAAAGTATATTAGGTACTATAGGTACCTGTATCTTCTATTTTTTTTTTCAAATTTGATAATCGGTTGAGTTACTAAAACTGTAAATAAACAAATTCTCATTTTAACAAATTTTAGTCAGGATTTTTGTCAATGTAAATTAATTATGCGCACCAGAAGACGACACGTCGCTAGGCTTTCCACAAGATGGTCCGACGACCTGGATTTAACCGTAGCAAGCAGTACAGGACCAGTTATTGTGGCAATCCTCGGGGAAGGTCTATTTCCAGCACTGGACGTCTTTCGGCTGAAATGATGATAATGGTGAAGTCACATATGTCAGTTAAGACACTGGGTCATAACTAACATTTGTGAAGTCGCATAAGAAATATATGATGACAGGACACTTTAAAAGATAATTATTTCAGAAGCTGAGCTTTGCAAGGGCGGAAATTTAATGACTTGAGTGTCTTCATATGTCAGGTCACTGATTTCAATCGAATAGACGCCGTTTTCCTGACTGTAATTTCTTTTAGATAGGTTCCCCAAGTTTTCTTTACAGCTATCTAGTTCATTTCCTTTTTCGTTCATTAAAAGATATTGCATAACTTGAAAACTCTTATGTTTAATGTGTAATGTTTCTCGCAGAAAATATCAAAGTTTAAAGAAGAAAGTTACATAAAATACAAACTTTTGCGTCCCTTACACATTTAACTGGGTCACAATTTTACCTTTTAACATTTTTATACGACTTACTTGTGAAGAATACTTTAGAACTATTAAAATTGAATTACTAAAATACATAGTTGTACAGCTTGTGACAGCGGCTTTCGGCTTTTTCTATCCATTGGGGATAGGACCTTTTTCTAGATGAAGTGCTCTAACTAAACCTACTTTTTTAAAACACACATAGGAAGACAAACTTGCAGATGTGACTCATCATGGAAAGTGGCTTCCATCGCCCATGAAGGCATGCAATTTATTCGTCACAAACGCTTTGCCGGTCTTTGAGGAAGGAGTTCGCCGTTTTCTTCTAATAGTACTCAGTTTAAACGCTGATTTACGATATTTATTTATGTAAAAAATATAAAGATTAAATCTAGACACTAAAGACGAATTCTATATAAGAAAATAAAAGACTCAAATTAACTTACATCTCACTCACAATATGAGCAAATAAACTTTAGGAGTAACTACAAAGACCTGTAAAAATACAAACTTCTTAAGTCATAAAACTTGTCAAATATTTTCTTCATGAAAACATTTCCAACTTTAAATAAAACTTATTGAAAGCGTTTAAAAGCTCAACAAAGAATCACAATCAAAAGTCTCGCTTATAGAAACTAACTTACACAACTTTCTCGTGCGCTTAGTTCGTGTCAATCTAGATTATTAATTAATTCCCTAATACAGGTAACCATCTGTAACTTGAGAGTCACTTTGAACCTTTGACCCTCCCCTCCCCATAACTATGGAGACATGGAAGTTGGAGTCCACTTCGGTAACCTTACTCACTCGGTGAAAATCAACGTAAAAATTGATTCATAATCATCATCACCATCAACAGCCTGTAATAGTCCACTGCTGGACATAGGCCTCTCCTTAGAAAGGAGATTTTGGCCTACTATACCACGCTGGCCAGATAAGTTGCTCCCTAAGTCGGCTTTTCCGGAACCAACGGGTTGAATAGGGTTGGTGACACTCCGTATTCTTAATCCGTCATCACCAGCCGACGTACGAAGAATTGATTACCGCGGGTTTTCTTTGAGGCTACGGTATCACACCAGGCAAGTGACCTGAAATTTGCCAAGAGGGGCTCTCCCGTGGGCAAAATCATGCGTGCGGTATTGCTTACCCTATCGCCCACGGCCTTTCTTTTTACCTCTTTTTACCACCATTGTTCCACTCTATAGGCAGGCGCGCTATATGGAATGTCTCCACCCCTATTTATCCCGTGGGTATCGTAAGAGCCAACGAAGGGAGCAAACTACGTAAGACAACAGCACTGCAAAGAGTAGGAAAACTAAACTTGATACAAACCCGTCGGGCCAGCGTGGTATAGTAGGCCAAAGCCTCCTTTTTAAAGAGAGGCTGTGGACTATTAAAGGCTGTTGATGATGATGTGATGATAGGCAGCCACGAAATAAAACAGAAAAAACCTCCATGCTATTGCGCCGATCTCGATAATAACTTTTAGATTTCTTATCCAAATCGATTTCAGCTAGAAGTTTCAAAATATTTTTAATAAATCCGATTGTAATCGGCCAATCGATACCATAATCGTTTTAAGTTAAGCCGACGTATTGCGCCTTCGGCAAGTAGAAATATTAGAAGAATTTTTAATAAGATTATAATTTACTTTGTAGCTATAAGAAGGCTTTGAGAATTCGTGTAATGATTGTTTTTTTAATTGCTTTTGATAATTAAATAGATTTCTTTTAATCTATTTTGAGAGCTTTGCTTGTGAGAGCACGGTAAGGAATTATTTTCTTTTAATAAAAATCCGTCGGTAAATAAATAATTTACCTATTCTATTTATATTTTATGTAAATAAAATATTGATTTAGTTTGTGTACACTCCAAAAACTCACCAATTTGGACACGATATACTACCCGCATCAAAGATTGTTTTAACTTATTTTTTGCATCTGTTTTTTTCACCATTTCTCATAAATGCAACTACAATGTGTTACATTTAATAATAATAATAATAAATATATTTATTGGTCCAAAGGTGTTACAACAGTAAAACTAGCAGACACAATTGGTATTTACAGTATTATACGCTAAAGTTCTAAAGTTACAAAATATTGTTGTATATTCAAAATTTGAACCATGTCTCTTAAACTAGGCTAAGCCTGTATCTTAAGAGACAGGTTACGGCTCTAAGGAATTACAATAGTGTGTTTCATTGGGCATTGAGACGATGAAGACACTGTTGATTGGATGATGACCGTATGTATAATATATACCAAAGACAGTTTGTGTTAAATGTGTGTGTGTGTGTGTGTGTGGAGGTGCGTGCGAGCGTGTGCGCATGTGTGTGTGTGTGTGTGTGTGTCTGTGTGTGTGTGACTCTAACTAATAACCACTCAGTCAGTCGATGCTTGATTTTAAATCTATTTAGTTGTGCGATGTTTAACTCTCTGTTAATATTACTGTATAGGTAAGGGCTTAACGTGTAATATTGATGTTCAGAAAAGGCGGTTTTGTGACGAACAGGAGGTGCATTGTATCTACGTTTATTGGTTTCTGGTAGTGGAAGGGTATTGTGGTACCTTAAGGTTGTTTGGAGAATAAAGAGCTGCCGCACTGTTAGTACCTTACAGTCGGCATAGAGTTGGGTGGTTGGATACAAGAAATGTTTGTATGTCATCACTTTCAGTATGGCTCGCTGTGCTCTTTCAATTTCCAGTAGATACGACTTTGCAGCACCACCCCACACCGTAATGCAATATCCAATTATCGATTGACACAGTGCGTGATATACTAGCTTAATGATGTCAAAGGTGGCCGACTTCCTAAGTGATTTGAAGATGTGAATGAGACGCATCGTTCTGGTAGTGACCAATCTTACGTGTTGGTCCCATCTTAAACCACAGTCAATTTGTACTCCGAGGTATTTGACACAGCTTGCTCTCTTGAATGTCGGGCAATTACAGGTAGGTCGTAGGTTAGGACATGAGTGAGCAGTTATCTCAAAGGAGTCGGTTGGTGCACCATTACGTCGAATCGCGAAAGGTACGTATGCCGTTTTTTGTACATTTATACTGAGGAGGTTCGAGTTTAACCATTTAATGACTTCGCTTAGAGTTAGTTCTGCCTTAGTTTTAACGAATTCCCATGTAGTACCATAGACAAGAATTGCGGTGTCATCGGCATATGCGTAGATTTTAACGCACTCCGGGAGCTTAAGCAAGCACAGACCGTTGACGTAAATTTGGAATAAAATAGGGCCCAGGATGCTTCCTTGCGGAATGCGGAAGGTCACCGGCTCTTCGTCACTAAAGTAAGAATTGATTTTTACGGACTGCGTGCGATTTGTAAGGTAGTCTTTGAAAATTTCCAGAGGCGTACCGCGTATACCAAGCAGTTCTAACTTGGAGATGAGGAGGATAACATTTATTTATAAATTAACGTCAAAAACGCGTTTATTTGACTAAAATTAGTAGTTTAAAATTACTCAACATTAGATGCAAGTTTTTGCCACGGAATTACATGTGCCATATTAATTTTCTTAACAATCTGATATAGTATTTTTGCCACGTTGAATCACAACCCCCTGGCTGCGTGAAGATTTCATAACATGGTAAAGGGGAAAATAAATAGACGGGTCACCTGATTGTAATTAACTATCACCACCCATGGACACTTTTACTGTGTGACAGCTTAGAGTCACAAATACATTGTCGCCTTTGAGTCTCCCCCCCTTTTTTTTTCTGTGCGGAAATCCCCTCGGATACCTCCTATCGGTGGCACGTCGGACTCGAACCGACTAAAACCGCACGCCGTCTCGGGTACTAATAGCCGGGGAACCAGGTATACCCTAGAAAGGAAGTCCTTGGTGCCCCGACATACCTCGGGGGCCATCTACAGACGAGTAGACGACCCCCCCCCCCCTGTGGGAACCCCATGTTCCCTCTGCTTCTTGGAAGTGAGCGCGCTTCGCAACGCGCTCGCCGCCACCCCGGCCTGCTCTAACAATTAATAACTAAAAGGCTCTTTACATTTTTCTTAAATAAGGTAGTATTCATTGCCCTTATTGCTTTAGGTAATTTCATAATAAAAACAAACCAATTTGAAATGATGGTAGATACAAACAAATAAATTCATTAATAATTATGTTAAACGGAACGAATATTGAATAATAAATTTACATTAATTAGTCCCTACTAGTATGTAACTCTAAATCACTTCCCGCGGGACTCGTTCGAGCTAACCGATAACGCTCTACACGAGTGATATATGGTGTACTCAATATATAATATTATATCTGTTAAACGAACGGCCATGTACGCAATTGTGAGGAATAACCGTGTTTGATAGGTTTTCTATAGTAACGGGTTGTTTGATAAAAGGTGTGGACAAATTCAAGTTTTTTTTCATTAATCTCAAAAAGCTTTTCTTAGTTTAAATGTTTCTAAACAACATACTATATGTTTTCTGGTCAATTTGAATTATTTTGTAATACCAACATTTCAGAAAAATGGGGATTATCAGAAAAGAAAGAAGAATCAGATTACTCTGAAAATATATGTTATTTTAAATGCCCATACTTTCAGTCAGCCCTCTCTTACACGAGATATTAGTTTTATCCGTCAAATTCCAAATTTGATTTGTCACTTTCGGAAAAATTACGCTTTTTTAAATTATTAGTTCTTTACATTAGCTACAACACTAAAACATGTATGTATTTATTTATATATGTATTTAGAAACTTGCACTAACTTGCAGTAATGTTGAAACGTATTTTGACAAGTTTAAGCTTGAATTTAACTTGTTTTTACATGTATGTAAATAAATCCGCCGTTTTGACGTATTACTCGTATACGTCACATCCAATTAGCACTGCAACGAGAACTGTGCAAGATACTTTTGAATAAGTAACTTATTCAAAAGCGCTCGTATCTCGGACTAGGTTGACATGAGGAATGAATAGACTTATCCACATTCAAATAAATTATTTAAATACGCTACATTTTTTAAATAATATATTATTACGTAGAGTATGTTTATGGTATACGAAGCTAAAAAGGATCCGGCACGGCAGATGTGTTCCTTGAAAGTGACAGGTAAGTGATTACTGTCAGAAATGGACACCTGAAACTCAAAAGACACATGTCTGTTTAAGCACTTTTAGTTCTCCCTCCTGCCTCAAAATTACTAGGGGGAGGAGTTAGGCCTCCTATAAAGTTATCCACTCAGTTAAAGTAACGAAAGAATTGCCAATACCGGGTTTTCTGTTTCAGAGAGATATACGTCAGGCATGTATTAACACTGCCTTATTCGTTTATATAAAACTCATACAAAGACAACATAGCCAATATTCAAATTCAAAATAGTACCTAACCTCCAAAAGCAGCTCCAAAGGCAATCCTAAAATTCTCAGCCTTTCTGCGTTATCGCTTTGCAACAGCGCTCCTCTACCAAAAGTCCTAACAGTAGGTCAGTTTACAAGTCTTGCTAAAGCACTATATAAGTATTAAATGTCATCTTTTGTCTGAGCCTTCTGTTAAGTCTTTAAATCGTTACTAATTTCATCTAACAAGTTCATATGGAAACGATTATTTGCCAGTTAGATAGCTGTTTATACTTAATACAACCAAGAAAACGTTACTAGGTACATTGGCCTTACAAAAAAAATGATTTTACCATACAGTACATATCGGTTACAACGTCTGGCTTATGTTTTTGGTCTATAGTCTGTGTAACAAAACACATACATCAACACTCACTTTTACATAACAATGAATTCTAATAGTCTCTTGTATGTTCATTATTTATTTTTTACATTCGTATCACTGATGTGGTGATGAACAAACGAATGATGTAACTGAAATTATAACTTTTATAATAAAATTATAGTGCTACAGAGTGAAGTTCAGAATGGTGGTGTCTTGAGTCACAAAGGCCTAGAGCTTATCTTTGGGCAGTAGTTTATTCCAATATACTAGTAATTCCAAAAAAACATAACTAAAGTAAAATCTTGCTTTAAAATAGATTGATCATCTGGGTAAAAGTGTTTCAATACAAAATTTAAAATAACTTTGATAAAGCACACCAGCGGGGGCATAATAAAATTTCCCATATTAATTTAGTTTGGGCTAGCAGATTACCAGCTGTATTCTCGTTGGCGTACACTTCGTCACGGACAATCGTTCGGTTTGCCGCTTAGCAAATGCCTGTTAGTGGAGTTTGCGCAAACATCTGTCCTAAATTGTTCTTAATATCTGCAGGTATTAGGTCGTCATACTAAGTTGTAAAAGAGAGATTCGGAAATAAATAATATGATTTTATAACTCAATTTCAATTCTTGCGCTTTTTTTAAATTTTGCTTAAATTTGTGAAATAGAAATTGGTTTGTACGTAATAGCTTTTAAATCAAAGTACATAGATTTTTTTATAATAATTCAGATTCCAGCGAGGTAACGCTACTGTGTCACAGACAGACACACAGAACCATCAAACTTATCACACCCCTCTTTTTGTGATGGGAATTATAAAAAAATATTAAAACAACATATTCTTGTATGCATCGAAATATATTCGTAACATGGCGGCCCTGGAATTGTCAATTTCATGGCATGCAGGTGTTCTCTTTAAAATTATATGATTCCACCGTTTTTACGTTTGCCTCACCCGAGCACTCGTATGTAAATTGATGCGTTCAAATATTTTTCAGAGTTACGCTGAAATGACAGATGATTCATTCACGCCATGTTCATTTTTCATGGTTCCTGCAAATTTTAGATTCCATTCTTTTTGGTTTGTTTTTAAAAACTGTTAAGTTTGTTAGCTGTTTTGGCTAATGCATCTCTCTAGGTCTCAATTGAAATGGAGAAAAGAATAAATCATTGCATTTTTTTTGTGCTATACAAACAAATACGTAATAACATGTTTCAAGATGTTTGCAATAGCCAAGCTCTCAAAGACTGTGGTCAAATTGGTATAGTGCTTATATAAACTTGCACTTAACAACTTTTAGTGTTAGAGTTAAATCTTATAGGTAACTAAAAGCTTGGAGGAGGGCTCATCAAAATACATTACTCAACTAATACTCAAACTGGCCGGTTGATCTAATGGTTAGTGATCCTGATATCTGAACCAGAGGTTGTGGGTTCTATTCCAACTCAGATTAAAATATGAGTATGTTTGTCAGCAGTCTGATTACCATCGTATTGGATGTGTTTAGTTTGAGATCACATGGCCTTGTGTGAAGTTTTTTTTGTTTAAAGATAACACACGCACTAGGAATACATCCTGTGTCGCGAGGACTTTACAGACAAACATAAAACTGACACAATAAACACCCAGACTCTGAACAACAATAGGTGGATCACACAAAATGTTGTCCCATGTATCGAACCGACAAACATTCAGCGTAGTAAGAAGCAGCGAGGTGATCGCTTAAACCACTACTCCAAGGTATTTTTATTGATTTCTTATATGAATAGAAATCACTCTTATTACAGTCATTTGGCGTACTGCCGCACTCACACTGGTGTGTAACTCAATTAATTTCACTGTTTTCGGGAGTCAAGTCTCAAAACTTTATACCAATTCATCCACCTCAGGACTAATTACTCCTACGTGTGTTCGAAACTAACCAAGTTGTTACATTACATACATACATCGTGGTCGCTAACCATTGAGTAATAAACCTGATGTTCCAAATGTGCTTAGTTTGGGTTACGACAACTATTATCATTTACCTCGTGCTTAATTGCAACCTCAATGGTATAGCGATGTAAATATTGCCATATATATTTTACTAGAGATGTTTGTAATACAGACATCGTAGAGTGTAGAACAAACAATCAAAAAAGGCTTTTTTGTATTTGCAACTACATAAATCAGTAAAACTATAAAACCTTTTACAGCTATTTTATTAGCCTAAATATGAAAAATCTTTTTCAATTTTAGCTTAAAGTGGCAAATTTTCATTAAATAATTCATTTTAATCATTCAGGAAATCAATTAGCAACTAGCAATAAGTTTCACGATAAAAATACCTATAATTAGTTTATGAGAAACAAAAAATATCTTTTTTTATCCTGTAAAAGTTAATTACCCTAGAACTAGCAGTTAGACAATTATCCAGTGAGACTTTTCTGTTCATATGTATACAGATTAAAGAAAATTTATCATCAGGCGAAAATACATTTACGTTGCACACGTTAGATAAATTTCACCTCTAATACTCCCTAAAAGATTGCAACTCGGATACAATAATTGAAATCGTAATAATCAGACACACAAGACAAGACAAATGTCTTATCATTACGATTTTTGTGGATACAATCCTAAGCGTTGAGGATATACGACGGGGGGATGCGGCAATACAACCAATATTTACAAGTTATGTTATTAATGAGCTTTGTATCTATCGAAGTTGATATCTCTATTTAGAAGTATCATGTCTTTATAATAATAACAATAACACAATATTAATAATGTTGATCTATTTGACCAATTTAATGTTACAGTGTTGGACAATGTTATTAGATAGATCTTAGACAGTACTTTTGTTAATCCTTATATAACACTAGTGTAAAACTAAGGTTAAATATTTTATTTAGACATATTTTTACACATATACGGGGTGTGTGGTGCCTGTCGTGTGGTTGCTTTGATCCCCGTTCCTATGCTTCTATATTTAAATTAAATATAATAATATTAAATATTTGCATGTTTTCACTTTTTCTAACACTATGCGTATGTTACGTTTGCTTGAAAATGGTTGTACAGTAGTCTAAATACTAGCACATGTAATTTCTTAGATTAAGCAACAATGTTAGGATTGTTAGCAAACCATAATAAAATAATAAAATTTAGTTCAAAAACTTTAACCTGTTAAACCTATGTTTATTGCGATCGCTTGTCTTAGTTTTAAACAAATTTCATATTGGATATTAACGTATTTTAAAGATCGCCACAAACAATCGAAGTGATGATAAATACAGATAAGAGCAGCAAAGTATCTACTTAAAGCTCTTGAATTTCTTTTTAATAGAAGACATGAGTAGACGGGTTACCTGATGGAAAGTGACTATCACCGCCCATGAACATCTGCCAGCCTTTTAGGAAGGAGTACCCTCTTTTCTTAAATGTTTGAAGGTCGTATCGGTCCGGAAATACCGCAGACGATAACCCGTTCGACAGGTTGGAGGAGGCAAACGAGAAATTGGAATCAGACAGTGAATAATGTTGAATATTAATCGAGTATATATTATGTGTACTCATGGTGTCAATAAAATCTAACATACTTTTCGTATAGTGAGAAACAAAAAAGAAAACTCATAGTCAATTTCAAAAATCTTACAGTCGCATCTCCGATGTCTAACAGTTTCTAACTACAATGATAGTATCTATAGATTGTATTATAAATACAGCAGTATATAACGTTGTTTGTATAAACCCCTGCCTTTGAAGAATTATGCAAGTGTTCGGCGTTTACCCACATTTGGAAACCCCAACACGCCTTACCTGAAACTATTTCTCATTCAACATTTACACAAAGTCTCTACCGACTTCAAAACAAACTAAACAAACTTGTAACTAGGAAATATCGGCTTTTGAACTACTTTCAGTACGACGATGAATAACATGTTACGTGATGAGGGTATAGTTCTATCTTTCACCGTATCCCATGAAGTTAGGAAGTCAGTTGTGAAGCCACTTCTGAAGTGTAACACACACTAAAAAATAAATACTAAGTACAAAATAAAAATATTGTGTATTATTGACCGAATAGCGTAGTGGTTTGTGTAACGGATTGCTATTCAAAAGGTCGCGGGTTCGATTCCCGCTCTAGTCAAACATTTGTGTGCTTGAACATTTAATGTTTGATTTGGTCTGGGTGTTTCTATGTATAATAAGTATGTATTTACATTATGTATACTTAATAAATTATGAACATGATATAGAATTTACAATGCAAAAACGAAGAAGCGACATCTGTTTTCTGGTCTATAATTTGAATTGTATTCTCAGCTAAATACTAGATTAGACACTCTTCTATTGTTAAAATCAACAAACAAAACAAAACACTCTCGGTAGATTATAATCAACTAATAACAAGTCTACATGATAAAAAAAACAAAAACTTGACTGCAAAAAGACTTTTAAAAGAAATGCACTAAAAATACCAAAACAGCATAAGATCCGACACAAACATGACCCATTTTTACGCTTTCAAAAACTTTTTAAATAAATTTGTTAGACCTTATTAAATTTAAATAATTATTTAAATAATAGTTATAGTGTAGCCACTAACCCATGAGTATTATATCGATATGAAGTGAAATATTCTATACATCTCTTAGATTCCTAGATAGAAACTTGTAATTAACAGCCGTCAATGTGTCACGAGATGTTTACTGGGACAGTGCCTTCTGACGTAAAAAGTATTCCACTGAAAGCTTACTACACTAAAATTTAAGCTTTTTCGTTCATCGATATTTTAATATCTGAGGGGCTCATGGCTAAGTGGTAAACAAGTAGGTTAACGCATAGCAAATTTAAGCAATCCTAGACAGGTCAGTTTACGGATGGGTGACCATTCTGAACACATTGAAAACCTTCCGTGCCTCGGCGAGCACGTTAAGCTATAGGTCCCGGTTGTCACACGAAAATATGTGGCAATTTTTACGTGTAATTGAAGCCTAAATAGTCCGTCAACTGTCTTTTTACAGAACTTCGTATTCGCCTAGCAGTCGTGTAAAAAATCGAAGTTCAGCCGTATCGTAGTAGACTTCAAGCCGACTCCAACATAGTTAGAAGGTATACTTACATTAATATAAAAAAATAAACGGTTTATATAACAGTCAGAAGTATGCGCCCCTAACATGCTCTAGCTGTTGTTTAGGTACTTTTTTCAAGCCATCCACATAAGTAATATCACTTTTCTACCATTCTCTTTCCTTTTACCTACCTTTCGCTCAATAAATTAATAGTTTTCCTAAGTAGTCTCTAAAGAGTTCGGTGACGGCAATAGACTTGGCCCCTATTACGTAACTGGAACTAAAATTATAGTTGACAAATAAAAAAATAAATAAAAAATCATTTATCGAATATAAAATAAAACATAACCACAACAAAGTTCCATATTTCTAGAGTAACACAGTCTACAATTTTTTTTTACAGAATGTTAGCGTAAATAAATTAATACAAAAGGTTGAATAGTTGGCTCGATAGATGGCGTTGACTCGAAAATTTGAATCGCTTTATGGTTTCGTGACCTGCGTTAGGTTAGCGTCCAGGAAAAATATTTCTTCTGCTGCATATAAACCATTAAACGTGTAAGCAATCAAGCATGTAAACCAGCAAGCTTATAACACATCAAGCAAGAAAACATCAAGCATTGTGACGGAATATTAGTATTTAGTCCAGTGTTTAATTTCCAACCCTCTCCACGTCGACCTTTGTACCCAGAATATAAACAAATAAAGGCGTTCAATAGTTCGATGAAGGATATTATATTTCTTTGAACGTTTTGGGCATTTGTAATTGGACTGCAGATTTATTAAGTGTTTATTGTGTTGCATACAACTGTGTGATTCTTGATCTGTCATTTGTTTCTGTAACCAGTGAATAAAATAAACTTAAATAAAGTAAATACACATCTGGATACAGCTTTGTAAGTAAAGTTGTTAGTGTCCATATACGGTCACATCACACTATGTAAACCAGCAGTTTTTCTAGCAAGTTTTGGACTGGAAGAGAATTAACCAGAGAAGTTTCTTGAAGAACTAACAAATTGATTAGATAGACAGATAGAAAACTCTTGAATTGTACACCGTTTTACAAAGTAGTGTAGTATTTAAACATGACAGATATGACAATGTACAAAGGGCAGCCTGATTACTAAAAGCAATCCAGGTAATCTTAGGATGGATCAAAATATTTCGGAGAGACGGTAGTGGTTGCAGGTGTTTGTTTGTCGATGTTTACTCCTTATATTAAGTATTTACAACCGTATTCTGCTCCTGTTTGCATCGGTCTAACCACTCTCTAATAATTAATAATCTACCTAATGAAATTCCTGCATAAATTCACAACTCCATTATTTACTGTCAATTAAACTAAGTGTAAAGCTACCGCAAGCTTGCAGTTTAGCTTGCAGTTTAGCTTGCTGTTTGAGGTGCACCGTGGATAGAATATGTAAGCAACCAAGATAGACTTCACGACGTAGATATTACAGTCACATATTATTATGTATAGTTTAGTTTTTTTTTATGTTAGAGGGGGCAGACGAGCAGACGGGTCACCTGATGGAAAGTGACCACCGCCGCCCATGGACGTCTGCAACTCAGGAGTCACAAACGCGTTGCCGGCCTTTTAGGAGGGAGTTATTCAGTAATGTATTGCAATTGTAAAATTGAGCAGTTTGTTGTTGGTAATATTTAGTAACAAGTTGAAATAGCCGTTGGCCCGCCAAATAGCACATAAAATGAACCAAAATAAATCGAATCATAATCTTTATCACCAACTAACTGGACATATAATGGTCTGGTACAAATAACAATCTTCAACTTAACAACAACAAGTTTTCAGGTATATGAAATGAAATGATATTTATTTCTGTAAGTAAATTTTTTCAGCTAGATGGAGCTGGCATTTCCTAAGACTCACTCTGGAAAGAAACACCGAAACAAATTACATAGGTGTCTTTTTTAGTCAGTAAACAATGTATGTAGGTATAATGTTCTGGATCCACTTCTGACCAATCTTCTTGGAAGCGATTGAAAGAGGTCTATGTTCAGAAGTAGAGGGTCTACGGCTGAGATGATGCTATATCTTTAGTTGCTATAATAATGATGCCAAATACATTGGACCTTCCATTTTGTGTGGTAGCAAAGTTTTAGTAGAAAGAGAATAATATCTTGATTCAGGTCAATGAGTTAGATCATACAAATACTCAGAAAAAGGAGAGGAGAACATGCTCTTCAGTACCACAGAAGATTCGAAGAGAGATAGGCGGGACATACAGCGAGGTACCAATACAACTGTTTCCCATTAAATGACTAAACCTAATAGGTATGGCATCAAAATGCAAGAAAAAGGACTGACATGAACATAGCAAAAGAACTCCTGATTTTAAGAAAACAATATTGAATAAAACTAGCACCTAATTTAACTTTGATAGCATATGTATAATACTCGTATTCATTAAAGTGTTATTTGATCATTCCAACTCATCTTATCATTTGAAGAAACGTTGTGTTTCTCAAACACATCAAAGACACAACACAATTACTTTGAACACCCTACCGTTACTATTTAGAGGGCCCAAACACTGACAGTACATTTCAGTCTGTATATATTATATTTAGAAATGCCTACCATATCTAAGCTTACGTAGTTAGTATATTCATATTTTATGTATTAGAATGTTATGTTTTCTGTTTTGTTCTTTTCATTATGTTCTATTCTAGACCTTATTTTAATGAAAATGCATCAAAATTAAATATTTATCAAGAAGCTATACTGCAACAAGTTAAACTTACTTCAAACAATACTAACAAAGAACACTAAAAACCTAGCAGCGATCGTAGTAGATTTGGTGTCATTTTTTGAAGAGTTATGTTGTCCGTTTTCGAAATTCATCATCAGATCTACATAAAATTTAAATGGGACCATTTCGGAATAAACCCCTTTCGCACAAAAAAAGAATTTTGAAAATCCTTCACAAATATTCAAAATTCTTATGCCCGAGCATACATGAAAAATATATAAACATCTGAATTGATAACCTACTCCTTTTTGAAGTCGATAAATAAAATATCTGTTGATGTGTTTATATTATTATAATAATCCACAAACGTGGGCAAGTCATGCTTCGGCATAGGGCCTCAAAATCAGTACTAAAAAATTCTTTCGAGCCTTTTCACCGAGTGGGTGAGGTTACCAGAGCCCAAACTTTCACCCCACCACCCTTCACCTCTTTCTGGGCAGGGGACGAAAAGGGCAATTCAATTTAATTCGTTTATTGCACTTTATAATGTAAACACAGTTCTTATAAATGTAGAAAGAAACAATTATGGACCCTGTCGGGCACGGCAAAATTACGAGAGAAAAGTAAACATTATATTATCCATTAAGCGCATTGAAATTAATTTTAGTAAATAGAGCTAAGTAGGTATTTATTTTATTGCTAACGTATTAATTCATTAATATTATATTATAGTACATTATTATCATTATATATTAATTTGTTTTTATTGTATATTATTAATATAAATTATTAAACTTATTTTCTATGTTATGATAATTATTCAAAATTGTCATTTAGATGTTTATTTATATGATAGCAGCATTTTTGTATTAAAAGATACTTTAATTTGTTGATAAACGTAATAAATTTTTATTCATTTTTTAAATTATTGGATATTTTATTTTATATTTTTATGGATATGACATAGGAGCTTGATGCATGCATTTGTAATCTGGACGTTGGTAAGTTTAGACTGTTTTTCCTAGGCAGTAACGCATTTGACTGCCTCGGTAGTGCAGTGCTAGCGTATGCAACTGCTGTGCTAAGGTCTCGGGTTTTATTCCCGGGTCGGACCAAATGATTGTATAATCTCCAAATATTTGTTTCGGAGTTTGGGTGCTTTCCAAATATTATTTGTGTGTATTTACAAAAAAAAAATGTATTAAATCAGTCAATCTAGTTTTGATAGTACAAGTTTTGCTTAGTTTGAAACTAGATGGCGTTGTGTGTCAGGTGTCCGAAAATATTATTATTAATATTATATTATTACTTGTAATTCTTGAGTCGTAGGTATCTATGGACGGCGATAGTAGCTTACCATCGGGAGACCCGTTTACTCGTTTACATAAAAATACATGAGTATACGAACAAATAAACTTTAATCTTTAGTTAAGTTGTAGGTTAGAAGATTAGAAACTACATTTCTTTTTCAGCAAAGAAACTTTGTGTAAAATCAATCTCTCAGTTAATTTAAACGAAGCATAAACTGTAAATTAGTTCAGTACACCTTTGTATACTTACTGAGTGTTCTCAGCGCTCTCACTCAATTTTACACGTTTTAAGACTTAATAAATCTAATGCCAACGCTAAACTTTCATCACAAAAGCAATGAAGCTAAAATCTTCACCCTTTGTACATAAGAGTTTTTTTTTCATCGTCAATTTTTGCCTTTTATGACCGCCTACCAAACAATAACTTAATTATGGAAAGAAACCTTGTAATTGGACTTAAATTTTAACGAAAGTAAGTTTTTTTTTATTATTATTAGGGTGTATGGTCATTGTGAGCCTCGCATTCTAGATGTTTATATTTCTAATTAATGAATTCATTCTTTATAGTTAGTCTTTGATTTTATACTTTGAATACTTTTTAATAATAGCTTAATAGCTATTATTAAAAAGTATTCAAAGTATTAAAATCAAATAAAAAATACTAGTCCAATAGTTGAACTAGTATTTTTTCTTTGATTTTACACTAACAATACTATAATTTTTAAATTGCAAACAGAGGGGTCAAGCAGAATAATTTGAAACCTGTCAGTTCCTATCGTAAATCTCATTGGGAAAATAGATCCAACGATATTTCTTTTTTTCTAATTTTTCTGATCACATTGCTTTTAAGCCTAAATTATCATATATAACCGTATAGTAGCAGACTTAAAGTGGACCCATAACTAGTTGTAGAAAAAAGGAGGAAGGAAGGACATAGAGATATAAAATATATACGTATAGATAGATATATTAATGGTATAAACTCAAAAGTAGTCTAAAAAACAGGTTGTGAAACTACGTTTCCTAATTTTATAATACTCAAAATCTTAATTTTTACAATGACGTGTTTGTCACACTATCAAACCTTAGCTCCAACTAACCGTAATAAAAAAAATCACATATTATTTCTCAAAGATACAAAAAAAGACTTAAAATATTTAACCTAGAAAAGCGCTCCGAGAGAAAATATTCCAGAAGTCCAGGACAAAAGAAGTGATGGCCCATAGGTTAGTTGTACCTTTAGAGAGCATTGACAGTTTTAATAAAAATATTAGTGTATTAAGAAGTCGTTTTGGGTTTTCTATTAGTAAGAGCTATACAAATGTTAATAAGATGAGTTAGTTCTTTTCTTCAGGACTTAAAAGAGCTAGGTTCTTTCTGTCGAAGTTTCTAAATACTCTCCTCATTCACTTTACAGCGTATTTTATTTCTAATGTTTCCTTATTCTTATCTTTACCGTATATTTTTAGTTTCCAGTTTGTAGTTCTGATTTTTTATAGAAATTTTTAGTCATGTGTTGACTATTTAAAAAAGCCATAACTAATCTGAAATATACTCCTAAAATAAATTGGGTACATGGACAGTCTGTATCTCAAAATTATGTCTTTTTGGTTAGGGGTCGTAAACAACGGGTTACCTCGTAATTAACTTGACTAATCCCTGCCGCACGCCCACCACTGTAACTCCTGAACACCAGGACCAACAGCAGTGACCCACCAACACACCGGGTTATGACACTCGGGAAGGCCCAGAAATAAATAAAAATTAAAAGTTTCAAATACCTGTATAAAAAATATCGCAAGTATATTACCTCTCTCTCAGTGATTATTTCTCAAACGCAAAAGGACGTTTCCATTTTTCCTTTCATAATATTTAGAGAGGCCATAACTGGTTTTAGGGCTGTACACTTTGTTAACATAAATATGTTTAATACTAAGTAACCTTTTTTATACAGTTACCATAATGTATACTTAAATTTTAATATTATATTACGTTTAGTAAGCTATCTTAGTATGCTTTTAGTAACGTTGATTTTTAAGAGTGATTAAATTGCCAAAGACCACTTTACAGTTTTTTTTATGTTTTTATGACAATTCTTAGTCAATCCGGGGCTAAAAAATATTATGTTCCGATAACTTATAAATTTAATTTCATTGTGGTTCCTTGGATTCTGATAATAAAGGTAAATTATCAAAGCTGTGTCGAGACACGGCCATAAAAATGTAGGTCAAGTAGCTACAACCTCCGTGTACAACTGAGTTTTTGGGCCTGTTTAATTGTCAACCAGAGTCAATAAAAAAAAATTTAAAACTTTGTGCAGAGGCAATGTTAGCCATTTTGTTTTACAGCAGTTCGCGGTCTAGTTAAACTGGTAATTTTGGCACTAGTAAGAGATTTGTTTAAATACCCATTGGTTCCTTTATTACCAGATTTTTATTCAAGAAAATTATACTTAGAAGCTGTTTAGTATTTTTCTAATTCCTTATATAAATGGAATTGTTATGTATCTAATAGATATTTATTAGGATACAGAATAATATGGTAAACAAATTTAAGTCAGTTATATTGCGACTCGTACAGGTATATATACTACATGTAACTACAACTACTATTTAGGATTTATTTATAAAAAAGCAAGAAACAAAATTATAACTTCTTAAATAATATCCATTTGTAACGGCCCAATAGCACGCAAGCGTTTCCAAATTTAATATAACGACTCATTAAGAACTTTGAGTTTTATTACAGATGTAGAAAAGTTCAAGATTATCTGTTCGTTGCGCTAAGTTTAGACAAACGCTTTAGAATGTTTAATAGGGTATATAAATACTCTTTTTAAGTTTGTCTGAATTTGTTTCAAGCTCATAAGTGATTTTATTTCTTTTTATGACGTCAATTCTTCTAAGTTCAAATGTATTTATGGCTAGAAGAGAGTGGTGGAATTTCTTTTCTAAATTACTAGAGTGCACATCTTAAGTGAGGTTTTAGGTGAAATAATTATATTATTTATAAATGATACCCCTAGGTAATGGTGGCTATTTACTAACTATACGCTTATCTGAATCGTTTATGTGTACAGAACTTGGTTTAAGCCTTTAAATCACTCGTACAGCAATTTTATGATCTTTATAATCGTTTGAAGTGTTTTAATGAATTTCAGCTTGAATGCTTCTAATATATGTTATGCTATATGTATATGCTATACGCCATACGTCATCAGATAAAACTGCTCAGAAACTACTTTCATTTACCAATAATAATAGTTCCAAAAATATCCGTCTCGTGCACGAAAATCTAGTTTATCGCTCCAATAAAGCGTCGCGTAATAAAACCCACATTCGTTCGGGTCCGCCATGATTAATTACCAAACTTTACGAACGACGCCGACGGGCAACCTTGTGACATTGCGATTAATTATTTTTAGAGTCCAGGTTTTCAGAACTTCCTGGAGTTTGTAACCTGCTGTATTTAGAGCGCCCATATGGTAAACTTTTCACCACCTTTGCCACGTTATTTAAATATTTAACAACCTAATAAAACATTGTTCGGTAACAAATCAAACATTTAAGATTGATGGCGCGTATGATATTTTTGTATATTTACGTCAGAGGGTGATTAATTAATTTTCATTTACTTGTATAAATGTATATTAGATATGTAAATGATATTCAGTGAGATTTTGTACTAAAGATCACCTGGCGATCCAATTTCTACCGTTTTGGATGTTTTTTTTTCATGGGGCAGTATAACTAGATCTATCACGGTTTATTGTGAAGCCGTTTTACTACATATTATAGTTTCAAGTATTATTTTACATCATTTTTAACTTTATAGCTTTTAACTTTGTGCACTACTACATACAATCATTAAGTATTTCAAATAAAAAGGTATAATTAATTTTCTTAATCTATTAAAATGTATATATATTTATATACTATTTGATACTTTTTGACTACTCGATGATACCGATTTGATGGCAGGATGGTGTAGAGGTTTGTGTAACGGAGCTTCAACAAAGGTCGCCTGTTTGATTCCCGCTCAAGTAAAAAATTTGTGTATTTGAACATTTATTCTTTGATTTGTTCTGGGTGTATCTAAGTATAATATGTATGTATTTACATAAAAAAGTATATAAATATGTATTTATATCAGTTGTCTAGTACTCATAGTACAAGTTTTGCTTAGTTTGTGACTAAATGGCGTTGTGTAAATGTGTAAGAATATTATTATTCCACTAAAATATCCTGTTTTAGATTTATATAAATAGGTGAGGAATGTACATACAAACATATAAGAGTTATATCAACGTAAGTTTCCTTAAAGGAACGGATAATTTACTGTATTTAACTAAAGTTTTTTCTCGAGAGTCTGTCGGAAAATGTTTCATATTCAAATTAAAGTAACTTTTATATACCAAAGTCACATACGCATTCAAAGACCTTTGTAATTTTGCCGTCACAATTCCGTCCTGAAGTAGACTAGGTTAAGTGCGTACCATCTTACGTAAGCAAGTTTCGTACGTTAAAATGTTGTTCCTTTATATTCTACTAATAATACTTGAAATATTTCACAAATATTATTACGTTTTTGACTTTATTATTTCGAAGTAAATTGGGATTGGTTTCTAAGCTAGTCTTATCATATTAGTTTTGGTTGAAAATCAGGTCAATCATTCAAAAGTTCATTTCTGTTAGTTATAATAATGCGCAAGTTTAAATGTTAGAACGTACTCATAGTTTAGAAGTGATTACCGTAACGTGTAAATACTTAAAATAGTTATCATCATTGTATCATTATGTTGACAATTCTATCCAATCTGTGATGATCCTTTACATCAAAAGAAATATAAAAAGTATATATGTATTTATATCAGTTGTCTAGTACCCATAGTACAAGCTCTGCTTAGTTTGGGACTAGATGGCGTTGTGTGAATGTGGTACAATATTATTATTATTTTATTATTATCATTATGTTGACAATTCTATCCAATCTGTGATGATCCTTTACATCAAAAGAAATATGGCTCGATATCTACTGCAGGAAGGAAATTCTTCCACAGATCACTAATGCTTACGATTGCCATGTATATTTTAACTTATAGACTGCTATATATATATATATATCCCCAATACAAATCACAAAGCGAGCTCATTTTAAATCTGTCAAAATTCTAATAATTTACGCTTTTACTGACAAAATGAGCGACGTTTAGCTCTTATATTTATTAAACGTGAAAATTTGAAGTGTAAAATTGAAATTTAATTTTAAGCAACTTATTGATAAAACATTCCGGAAAGAGTCGTAATACCTATATTTACACTTATACACAACAAATGTAAGAATATTACTATTTTATGTTTGGAATGGACTTAGCTTTTTCTTTTTATATGTAGGGTTGATGGCAACACTTTAAATGGATTTGGCCCATTGCTTAGTGACGCGAATAGCGTTTGGCCTGGCTTGATACAGATCGTCAAGCTTACACGATTCTGGGCTTGCGGGGCATGTTAGCAAAAGGCCCATTGTCTGAGGAAATGCGCCACAGTAGCATTTACGATAAATCCCCACTTTAATGGATTGTCCTTGGATCTGTCAACCTGGGTATGCAGCTTATGCAGCGTCTTCCAGGTTGGCCAAATGAACGTAGGTTGAGAGAGTGAACTTGTCACCCCAAATGTTTTCTCTGGCCTCGGGAGCATTATTATCAGCGACAAGAATGATATCGAGGAAATTGTTACGACTTTTCAACCTTCTCGTGACTTGATTTTGGTCATATGAGATTATCTAGATAAGTTTCCATTTTTCTATGGCAGATGCTAATTCTCTGCCTGGATATGAAGGGATAATACCTGCTAGAATGGACTTAGTTTAGAATAAATGTTCGATTTATAATAAGTTTTTAATCAACCGTTTAAATTTGCCTATTTTCACACCCGTGTTAGAAATTAAGCAACGTTAACCTAAATTACGTGTGGTGACGGATTAAGAATACAAATTGTCACCACCCCAATTCATCCCGTGGGTGTCGTAAGAGCCGACTAAGGGAGCAAACTAAGCAGGACAACAGCACTGCAAAGAGAAGGAAAACTTGAAACAAACCCTATACCAACCCGTCTGGCCAGCGTGGTATAGTAGGCCAAAACCTCCTTTCTAAGGCCTATGTCCAGCAGTGGACTAGTATAGGCTGTTGATGATGATGAACCTAAATTACTACACGGAGTATTGATGTTAATTATCTCAAGTGTTCACAGAAGTTGGGTTTGACTTAACGTATTGTGTTCAAAGGTATATAAGGACTCTACTTATCGATCGAAAATGTCATCAGCATAACAAACCATTACAGATAAGAGATGTTGAACTAAAATGGGTTTCAATAATGCGTGCCTATAACACTCATCCAATTATATTATCAAGAAATAAGATTGTATTCATTTTATTTTGATGTATGTAGGTAGTGCTTTGTTGCATTATTGCTAAAACTACGAGTATTTATGGTCGCTAATGACATTCTAATATTTTGAGTAAGTCGCGATCAGAACAACGCTACGCTACGCTTAGATGTCACTGACAATATCACACACCAATTGTATAAATAAACATATATTGTTGATTATTTATTTGTTACGTTCTCAACAAATATTTGAAGTTATTTTATTGTATCGCACCTCCACTGAAGTAAAGTCACAACTCAAAAGCCAATTATCGAGAAAAATACGTTTAATCTAAAGGAACAAGTTAAAAGCTTGCTGAAAACTGTTTTTTTTTAAACAATGATCTGAAAATAAAAATGGAATGTAATAAAAGTGCAATAAATTTAAAAAATCCATATTTTTCAAGCTGAGCTTTGATGACTTTTCACTTCATTATTTTGAATTTTTTTTCTTTTTTTTTTTGAAGACCACTCCGCCACTAGGAATATTTCCTGTGTCAAGGGGAACCTTACAAATATACATGAAACGGACACAAAGAACACCCAGACTCAGAAAGACGTTTTGTGGATCACACAAAGTGTCGTCCCATATGGGGATCGAACCCACAACACTCAGCGTAGTAGGACCCGGCGTGGTGACCGCTTAAACCACTACGCCATCCGTGCAGTCAACTTATATTATTACACCTACTACACTAAATAAATTATATACAACTTATATTTATTGCATGTTAATAGTAACGATATGAATCTACTACTTCAGTCTCAACACAATAAATTATTAGAACTTAACAAATAATAATCGTAATAATAATTTCACATATCGCAGTCTGATCCCAAACTAGGCAGAGCCTATACTACGGCAACCAGACTGCTAATAAACTAACTTATATGTTTTTAAATACATACATATTATAGATAAATTACACTTAGTCACAGAAGTGATCGTGCTCAGCACACAACAATACTAACAATGTGCTGATCTGAATAAAGTAAGCAACTACCGGGTAAGTTAACAGTATTTCTATAAATCCCTGTAATTCAAAAAGTAGCAACTTTCTTTTGTTTTGATCAGATATTTCATTTATAAGAATGAAGAACAAAGCCCGTGATTCATTGATATTTTCATTTAATATTCTATTTAAGTTCGAAATGGAGTTTCTCTTTTCACTTGTATTAAATAATTGAAATAAACCTTCGGTCTTATTGTCAATTGTTCTTTTTTTATAAGAATTGGGATGTAAAGCGGTAACCGTACTTAAGGACGATTCTTCGAAGGTTAAGAGGCGATACGGATTTGTCAAGTAGGAGCAGAAAATCAAATATCTTCTTTACGTCCCAGTGTATTTTTACATAACTGAAATATTGTAAGTTTAGAAACAAAGTCTAATTCAGATAGCCCTGACTGACTAGACTGCTCTACTCTAAAATATGTATCTCTCACTTACTAGGGTTAGTAGACTAGAACTCATTAAAATTTTGTGAGTTTTCTGATCTGACTGATATGGGCTTACATATATGCAGACTTCTAAAGAAATAAAGAAAATATGTATTAAGTACTCCCACAGAGGCAAAAGATGTATCCCAAATATTGTCTAATCTACACCAATAAATGTACCACTATTTGAGCCGAAAATGTTGACTCAAGAATCGTCAGGAGTAGAGCTGGTATAATATCGACCGCAACAGTAAATGATAAGTAAAGCATACAATATCCCTTCATTATTTTTGTAATTTATGTTATTATATACTAGATGGTACCCACGACTTTGTCTTCGATTTTTTTTTAAAGAGTTTTTCTGAGAGAAAAAATAACCTAAGTTACGCCTTATATAGACAGCTACCTGTTAGTAATATATTTTCAAAATCGGTCCAGCCGTTTTCAGTTTGTGCCGGGTAATCTACCCGGCACAAACTGACAGACAGCAGACAAAAAATATTTAAACTGGTTTTTAGGCATAGGTATCATGCAAATAATCGTGTGAGCATGAAAAAAAACAATTATTTTGAAATTAAAGACAGACATTTTAATTTCATGGAAACTCTTGAGATGCAGGATGTCAGGTTCTCAAATATTATGGCAAATAAATTATTATTATAATTATTATTTCATTTGAATATTAATGTTTCAATGGTAACCTTTGATTTATAACATCAGAACCCGTGGATTATTTAAAAAAACTAATAAAATACAGATTATAAATAGCTCTTCTAGTAGCAGCATACTTTTCTTTTCCGCTGGTGAGTAGGTTCACAAAAGCGTACCCGAGTTTTATGCATGTTTTACCTTTTAATAAACGCGCTTACACGATCGTTGCTTTGTATTTTAAGGAGCTAGATGCTCACATGTGTTTATTAGCACTACTAGATCATTTTTTTTTAAAGAATTAAATAAATTATGCAATGAAACAACAAAAAACTAGATGCGTTTAATATACTTACTTAAAAGCAAAATGATATACCTTCAGGTTAAATTCATAAACTGATCTGAATATAACAAATACTGGTAATTAAAAATCCTTCAAACAATCGTAGAGGACGCCAGAAATTATAAAAAAAGAAGAATTAAATTTAACTATTTTTACACATAATATTAAAAAAAACTAACTATTACTACACACACCATTAAAAATTTAACTATTATTATACACACAATTTAAAAAGGAACTATTAACGACTGCCAGTGAATAGAATTCTATTGATTCGATTGCAGATAAAAGGTTTCAATAGTAAAAACTCTACATTGAATGAACTCATGGAACCCGTAACCAGATTACGTTGCACGGGTTAGTTGTTGGGAGCACAGTGAGACCATTTCAGTATTTATGTGCGTATTTCAAAAGCAAAATTAATATGTAGGAAATACACATAAGAAAACGTTAATAAATATGTTGTGTGCTTTTAGAAGAGAAGAGAAGAGAAAGCTTTTCTTATAAAGTTAACAAGTAAAATTAATTTATTAAAACTATTCATAATTATGCTTTTAAACTTTTAAAAAGAGGCCTGCCTATTAAAATCTTCAGAGGTATAATTACAAGGTTGTTTTTTAGATTCAGATTTTTATAATATAATATGAGGAAAAATATTTAATTACGAAACCGAATTGTTCCAGCTCACAGGGTTGTTTTTCTAAGGCTCTTCTTTTGTTCTTTTGTCTGAAAAATAGACCGCCCTTGTTCAAATGGTAGACGGTATATTTTTTGTAGAAAACTTAATTGTAAGGAGCTTTTGTTAAGTTTTTGCCGTAAGAAATAGAACTCAAGGAAAAAATATTAAGAAATTTCGCTGTATTGAAACACTTCTAGTCTAATCGGATTAAAAGGTTGTTTTAGTTAAGTTTATTTCAAGCATAGTTAATTAGCCTGTACGCCCTGGGCATAAAGGCTAAGACTGCACTATACTCGTCCATGACGAAACATTGAAACAGAGAGAACAATCTGAGGTGGCCAAGGTAAGCTTTATTTATTGGGTACATCCTGGCTTTCTTTGGATCCGTTCGATTTTCCAGTTCTAGGCTTTTCATATTGCCAATTGATTACCAATGTACCCACACCAATAATCAACCTGTAGTTTCCTATTTTCGGCTAACATTAGTTGACACTTGGCTCCATCATAACTTTTCAGTACACAATAAGGTGAACGGTACTCAGTTAATAAAAAAGTTAAGAAATTTTTCAAATGTTATCATGGAAGTTAGTTAGTTATTGTGGGATTTCAGATCTACAGTTAATAGAGAAAGAGAAAATATTATTTCCTATCACGCTATTGTGAAACTGATGTACCTGAAATAGAATATATTACATAGTTTGTTTTCTGTCTGTCTATCGTAAACATAACCGGTAGTGTGACTATTTTGACGGTTACACTTGGATCTCTGCCAACGACATTATACGCATTGTATGAAGAATCGAGGCGTATTTAAATCATGTAATATATCTTTATCGCACTAATTTGTTCAGACGTTAATTTGTTCTAAACACTATAAATTGTAAATGCGTGATCGTATTTTTTCGGGTTTATATGAATAATATAAAACAGACACACACACACAGTTATTTGAGTCTTGAATACAAAACTAAGCAATAAGAAAAGCTAATAAGAGAAACCATTCGTCGGTTCAGTTTATATAGTGACTAGTGATTGACGTAACCGAATAATAATTAAATGTTGGTCATTCTAACCAATATAAATAATCACATCAACAGCCTATACTAGTCCACTGCTGGACAAAGGCCTCTCCTTAGAAAGGAGGTTTTGGCCTACTATACCACGCTGGCCAGACGGGTTGGTATAGGGTTTGTTTCAAGTTTTCCTTCTCTTTGCAGTGCTGTTGTCCTGCTTAGTTTGCTCCCTTAGTCGGCTCTTACGACACCCACGGGAAGAATTGGGGTGGTGACAATTTGTATTCTTAATCCGTCACCACACGGACAAAACAAAAACAACAAACAAACTCATTTTAAGTATGAAGTTAAGTATGAAAATTAATTTAGAGTACCTTTTACTCAGAAAACAGTTCTTGATGGATAAACGCTAGCCAGAGGTAAATATAGTAACTGATTGTTCAGTACCCATTTTGATCCCTGGCTAGATTAATGGGCCGGAAAACCTAATGATGTTGTCATCATTAGGTTTTCCGACCCTTTAATCAATTTTTTTTAGGATAGGCATTGTGTAACAACACAAATTTGAGCATGTTACTTATATGACTATAAAACTGGGCTTCAATTCTGCTATTTTATGTTAATGTACAAGCCACTGAAATTCTATTAAAACGCTATTGCGATGACATTGATATTGGTTAAAATATCAGTATTCTACCAACATAAAATCACATTGTCAACAGACTGGCAATGTAGTGGCAATGGCAACCAAATTATTACAAATGTCGTCGATGTTTCGACGACATTTGTATCAGTGGCAGTTCAGTGACAAGTCATCGGCTACTGGTAGGTACAGGCTATCGAAGTTAGGTCTTACATAGTTAGCAGACATTCCATCGACAGTCTATTAAAACAATTTTAAAATAGTAGAATTAAGGCCTGGACGCAAATCCAAACGGTTTCACACGGGACAAGGGATAAAAATTATAGGGAAAATAAAAATAGGGGGAAAACGAATAGACTGGTCACCTGATGGTGTGACTACCGCTGGCCATGGACACCTGCAACTCAGGAGTCACAGGTGCTTTACCACTTTTGGAGTGCCCCTTCTAGAATCATTAACTATTAGACCCATCTTATCTTGTACCAAGTAACTGAATATGGAACCAACTCGTTTACAGACAATTAAGCAATTTATTTGGTTGTAAGCGCGTAAAGAGTGCGTAATTTATAAGTCTAAATGTTTTTTAACAATTACGCGTTTTCGCAAAAATTCTTTGAGATTTTTTTAGATATTTTAAATGGTATCGTACTGGTACTTTTACTTACAGTACGAGAGTAATGTTTAACTTCTAAATATTAAAATGATAATGTAATATTTCCTACTTCTGCCAAGGCCTTTGCACGAACTAGATTGGGGTCAGCTTAAAGTCTATTACGATAATAATAATAATATAATATATTCTACCACATACACACAACGCCATCTAGTCCCAAACTAAGCAGAGCTTGTACTAGACAACTGATATAAATACTTTTTTTTTTGTAAATACATAGGTACATTTTATACATAGAAACACCCAGACCAAATCAAACATCAAGTGTTCATGCACACAAATGTTTGACTTGAGCGGGAATCGAACCCGCGACCTTTAGAATAGCAGTCCGTTACACAAACCACTACGCCATCCAGTCGTCAAATACGGCTGAACTTCGTCTTTTACGTGGAGCGACTGCCATCACACCTCAACTAAGTACGATATCGAAGTTCTGTAGAAAGATTGTTGTCAGACTTTTTAGGGCGCCGACTACGCGTTACGATTGCAACAGATATTCGTATGGCAGTCGGGACTGACCGCTGAACGTGCTCTTCGTAGCATGGAGGGGTCTCAATGTGTTAAGAATGGTCACCAATCCATAGACTGACCTGGCTAGGATTGCATAATTTCGGAATGTGTTAAGTTACTCGGTTACCACTTAGCCACGAACCTCTAATTTATCAGTAAGTTATTGATCTCAGCATGGCGCACTAAGTTTATTACTTAACTTATAATGTTATAGCTTCAAGAATTCGAGTACCCAATAAAATAGTCTTCTGAAAGATTTGAAGTGAAAAGTGGAGGAATCAGGTGCATTATGGTGACTGCACGGATGGCATAGTGGTTTAAGCGTTCACTAAGCCACTTCTTGCTGCGCTGAGTGTTGTGGGTGCGATTCCCACATGGGACAACACTTTGTTTGATCCAAAAATTGTTGTTCTGAGACTGAGAGTTCTTTGTGGCTGTAAAGTCCCCAGGGATACAGGAAATATTCTTAGTGAGGGAGATGCCAATAAATGCCACAGAAGCAATTAAATATGACACACAGAATATCATATTCTATTATGCATAGATAATCCACTGTCTCCACAAATACCACAAGTACCATTGTGTATTACTGTGTATTACAACTAATTCAGATGAGTCTAGTGCTGAGCGTTAACCACTATCTTGTAAACATGAATATTCCGTGTTACGTAAATTGCTGTTCCATAAGTGCATATACAACATGTATCACGATCACTGCACATTCTGAAATACCCAATTAGAATATCCTAATAGCACACATGCATTTATAAATACTGTCTATTTCAGAAGCAACCAGCTTACGTTCTATGGGTGTTAGAGATTTCATACAGTATAACTACACACCAATATTTTTAGATAGAAACACACATTTAACTTACTGAGGTTTGACGATCAACAATATAATTATCAAGAATTATATGGTTATATACTCTTGTGGTTGGGGCAGACAGCGGGCGGAACGGTACTGGGGCGCGGCGTAACCTGTTAAGTGTATAATTATTATCAGTTATGCGTCACCGAACCTGCACACGTTGCGTTGCCATTCTGCCTTTAGCGCTGTCTATCCTGCTACAGAGAAAATGCCAAAATTGATTTCGTAATCCATTATTTTTTTAATTTAATTACAAGCTTGAAAATCTTACGAAACCACAAGAACATCAGTTGAACGTAAAATATCTAATAAATAAGAATGTTAATTTTTTTAAATGTAACAAAATTAGCCGGTTAATAAAATGTAACATAAATTACGGCGTGGTTTAAAAATGGATGACCTATTAGGTTAATTTATTCGGAAACGGCTGGTCGGATGCATATAAGTTAATCTAGCCTACGTTAAATTGGTTTCACACTGCAAATTGCCTGGTTTAACAAGCGTTCTCTAGACTACACAACTACGTCGGCTGTCTGCCAGTTCTTAATTAATACCGTGATTCCATTTTACCTCACATAAATCCATGGAAAACAAAATATATATTTAACTAAATATCTAATTTCAGTATAACATTAAACACAAAATTCACGCCATATCTTTGGTTTGATAAACAAACTCTATCTTACACTTATATGCTTCCTTACGAGTTTATTTATTTATATTATTGTTTAAATTAACAACGCAAACGCTATGTATTGTTGTTGTCGATTTTATGGCTATTAATTTGTGTATATATATACATACACTATAACATTAAGGTTATTTGGGCAAGATAGTTTCGATAAATAGAACAGTATATTAGGTAACTAAATGTTAAGAAATTACTTGAAACGAATGCGTCTGTTCTGCTTTAAACTATATGTTCATTTCTTGAGTTATTAACTTTCAAAAGACATCACACATTATTGCTTTTATCAAACGTTTAAAAGTTCTAGTACTGGATTATCACGTTTAAGCAAAATCGACGAAGAAGCAGAATAAAAAATATTGTTCATATTGTTTCATCAGCAACTACAGCTGGCGCTTTTTAACGCACGATTAGATTTCCTTAAAAACACAAAACACAATTAAAACTAGTTCAAGTGCTTGAAAACACCACAGATAGATACTCAAATTTACACGTAACAAGACATATACCTATCGTTTAACCGAATATCGGCTTACGTGTAATAATAACGACTAATAATGGATACAAGAGGTAACAACCTCCCTAGATGGATTACGATAATCTAAGGCTTGACTATTTGTTAAGACATGATAGATTAAGGTGGCTGCTTAATGACTTCTCAAATGTATGAAGGATTATTATAAATTGATATAATAATTAAATTTAACAATCCGTCTATATTTGGATGATAATGATGAAGATGAACTATCATTTAGTATTAATTATCGTTTGCCAAGTTTCCCAAGTAATCTTGCAAACTTGGATAATTGGCGCTCCACCACTGTGCGCTTTTTAAGACACTTTTTGCCTGGCACTACCAATCTGTGGAACAAGTTATCGGCTGCGGTATTTTCGGACCGAAACGACCTTCAAGAAAAGAGCGTACTCCTTCCTCAAAGCTGGCAACACGCTTGTGCCTCCTGATTTGCAGGTGTTATTGGGCGGGGGTAGTCGCTTTCCATCAGGTGACCCGTTTGTTCGTTTGCCCCCTATTCCATAAAAAAAAACTATTAATATCTTTCCACAGCATAAAATTTTGAAAGTCTTTAGTTTTATAAAATATGCTATGACGGTAAACTCATCACATAATAGGACTTATGATAAACTTATGTAGCTAGGCTATATATAAGTAAGTCACGTGAAGCCTTCGAACAACAGATTTTTTCTCCTATTTAGTTGCTTTGTTTCCAAAGAAAAATAATATTAATAAATCTCTATATTTTACAGTAAAACATAATACAAAGAGAAGTAAAATGTAAGTAATGTGGCTCGTACAATTGGCAGCTTTATCGCACTGTGAGAATCTTTAACAGACTTCTTTACGTTGGATGAAGAGTAACATCACAAAATGATATTTGGGTCGTACGGAGTACGTTCAGTACATTATTAAATAAACTAAATTATATATATGTATATCTACATATATGAAATATATATGTATATATGTTTGTGCCTTATTAAAAGTCGTAAGAACATTTATGAGTTTTTATTTTTCTTCAAACCTTCAAGAAAAGAGCGTACTCCTTCCTAAAAGGCCGGCAACGCGTTTGTGACTCCTGAGTTGCAGACGTTCCTGGGCAGCTGTGGTCACTTTCCATCAGGTGACCTGTCTGCTCGTCTGTCCCCTCTAACAAAAAAAAAGTGAAAAATATCATGGCTATCACTGGCTTTTGACCGCGGTCCCGCCCGCGTGTATGTCGGTTATTGAGAAAAAAAATAGCCTTTGTTACTCGCTGATAATGTAACTTTCCATTGGTGAAAGAAATTTTAAAACCGGTTCAGTGGTTTAGGCGTGAAAGCGTAACAAACAAACGAACTCACTTTCACATTTATAATAAAAATATGCAAGTATGAATATAAATAACCACATCATATAAAAGACATACCAGAATGTTAATCATTCTATAGTTCCTAAAGTACCCATATAGATTTATCTACCTATCAATAAACGATACTAGAAGACTAGTACTAAAGTACGAAAATAAATAATATCTGTTTGTTTGAAAACTTTCTCAATTCCTCGGATTAACGGATTTGGTGGGCAACTTTCCGAGTATATTACTGGAAAGCGAGCCAAGAGTAGTTTGTAAAATAGTAGCATTCTCAAATTGAAATTTCACGCAAAACGCAGCCGCTGAGAAAACTAAGGTATGTCCTTACTCGTGCTATTGAAATTTCAATTTTGGAAGCCTTTGCTTTCAACAATTTACCCTTTATAGAAATAATAGTATTTTATTTTAAGTGTTTTGGCTTCGGAAGTGCTCTGAATATCATTGTGTTTGAGACATAAAGTTTATCTGCAAAAGTTTTCAGATTGTAAAGATGCGAGTACCTATATAATTTTAAGTAGTACACACGTGTTTATCATCATCAATAGCCTTTAATAGTCCACTGCTGGACATAGGCCTATCCTTAGAAAAGAGGTTTTGGCCTACTATACGGTTTAGTATAGGGTTTGATTTAAGTTTTCCTTCTCTTTGCAGTGCTGTTGTCCTGCGTAGTTTAGTTCCTTAGTCGGCTTTTACAACAGCCATGGCATGAATAGGGTTGTGACACTCTCTGTTCTTAAGCCGTCACCACACGGATAGCGTCACCACACGAATAATTAATTTAATTATTGTAATTAGAAATAACATTCTTATTAACAATGGGGACAGTGTAATGTGCGATTGAAAAAAGTTTTGCCTGGTTTTTATGGACGTCAACCTAACGTCAAATGTAACCTTTTTCAAAATGGACAAAGGAAAGAAATAAAATGGGGAAGGCATGAGAGTTATGCTTTGGCACAAATGGGCCGGCTCGACCGGAGTGATGCCCAGAGCCTCACTGAGAAAACCGAGGCCCTAATTCTGGGGGAGGATGTTCAAAAAGTGTCGTGGCAGTCACTTACATTCAGATAACCCGTCTACTCGTATAATGAAGTGAGGAATATATACCTGTAAAGGAATAACGCTGGTCTGCAATGGAAACGAGGACTAGGACTTAGACAGTAGTTCGAAAAGTCCGAGATCGCGTACTCAAGCGTCCAACCAGAAACAAAGTTTATATATAAATCGTTTCGAAATTCTTATTTCTAAAAAATTTACCTATGAAGTAATACGCTTATGTAACTGGTATGATAACAGGTTAATTGGCTATTGTCATTTTCTATCAAGCAAATGTAAACCTTCCGCCCTCAACCAATATCGATTAAATACTATGAGTTTGTTTCTGTTTTTATTCGCAATTTCTAACATAGATTACGAGCGTACATGTTGATTGCAGAACCTGGCTCTTATAAAATTGTTACTCGGTAATTGAGAAATGCTAGCCCTGAATGAAAATTCTTAAACATTTTAAATAAACCACTTTATGCCTGCGGCCGGTATTAGTCTGAACAATTCCTTGGAGCACTCTCCATGATGTATGCGATAGATAATGTAGAGTAAAGCTACATCTCTACATATCGCCTAGGGATCGAGCCGGTCGGAGATCTTTTGGCTTTCGACTTTCGGCTTCGGCTTTAATACGGTCCAGAGGGACAAGCTGGTACTGGGGTGCTCCTGCATAGAGATGAGAACAGTATTCCATATTAGACTTGCGCCTTATAGACTTGGAGGCGGTGGGCCGGAGTGAAATACT